>CM076581.1:1639634874-1639684874 GCA_034641835.2 Pinus albicaulis | reverse complement strand
AGGTGTCCAAATGTTTATCTGAAAGTTGCTATGGAAATCCCAGGATGTCTGCTACATGATAGGATGTTAAAGCACTACAAAAGGTGGCTCCTGGACCTCCAAAAGTTCATTCTCCCAAGATTACTCAGAAAGCGTGTAATGTTTCTCCGTCACATGACATATTTTTATTTTTTTTCCTTATGTCTCAGCTTAAAAATAATTTTGTTCCATTATCTCTATAGTTATTAACAAGATACGTTGACCCTACTTTGTTTTATAATTTCGTTGTTAACTCTGTCCTTGAAGGTTACCCTTCTCCTAGGACGTCAGTTAACTATTTGGGTTGTTACCCTTGTAACAAGATTTTTGCATTTGTCTTTAGACTATTTTTATAACTTGAATCTGGAGTTTCTAACTCCCATTGTTTAACTTCTATTAAACTTTCTCTATGACTATTAACCTTCTTAATATTCTTGAGCCCTTGTTGCGCTCTTACCCTAAGCTCACTTATCGAATTTTATTCGATCCCAAGACCATTTCATGAGTCTCTTTATGGTCCTTACGTATCTCACCATGCAACATTTCACCAGGTACCAATTCAACTTATGTTTTATGTATTCCATGTGCATCGAATTTCCATATAACAAGTTTTCGAGGCGTTTATACATATCACTGGGTTCATCTCTTCATATAGCTCCAAGAGTGATAACCCTATGTTTGAATTGCGGGTTCTTCCATGTACCGATTGGTCTATTCATAATTAACACTTATGTCACTTGTATGAATTTATTATGGTTATGTGGCCACGCTTTCGGATGTATATTGCGTGTTCCCAGATCATCGATGATATCTCTCGTACATGTTATCTATGATGAGTTTTCTGTAGACGTAGGCACATTAACTTCAAGGTACTCGTGTCGCGTCGTGGCAAAATAGATTTAATGTATTGTGACAATTAAACTTGTGTCAAGTCTCCACGTCACTATATTTGATGGCTCTCTGTTGATTTTCAATTTTTTTGGCTTTCATTTCGTCCACGCTGAAAGTTGTAGTTATCTACGTTGGCATTAGGAGATGCCACGCCAGACGGCTCTTGAATTTACGCAGACCTTATGACATGATCGGAGGTACTGTGAAATCAATTCCATAGATTTACAATTAAGTGATGGACGGCTATGTCTTAAATGCCAATCCTGCCCAATCGATCCGTGTACACGCCATCAATCCAAGGCCACTTGGACGATGGAGATTTCTCCTATCCAATTAGGGTTTCATTGTTTTTGGTTTGGAGGCATTTGCATAAATCTCTATCTCATTTTCGAGACTGTTCTTTCGCTCCTCATTTGTTCTGACCGCCTCTCGGTGCCGAGACGCTGCACGTTGGATACACGAGGTGTTGGCTCTCCCAGGCTTCGGCATATCCATCTCCCATTGTTTAAATTTCAGGTATGCAAGTCTGAGCACATCACTATTTTAACCGTGAGGCTTAACTTCTTGATATGTATTTTTCTCCATAGCAATACGTTCTGTTGACAGTGCGAGAGATGAGTTTTAAATGCAACAATTTCTTTTCTATCGCTTATTGTCAAGAACTCGTTGTGTTATATTATTTTATTTTTTTCTTTTTAGTTGAACAAATCTCTCATGGAGATTTTTATGTTCTAGTATGTAAATTCTCGTTTCCTGTTAGCGATGTATAACATTACCATCGTTTCTTGATAGGGACTTACTCCTCTTCATCTTTTGTGACGTTACTGAGGTCGTCCATTTCATTCGTCGAATTTCCTTGGTGCGAAGTGAGCAATCACTGCCTCAGGTAAGCTGTCAATTCATTTGAACAAAATTATTCCAGTGTTTTATTTTCATTTTGGTGAACGTTCTTACAATGCCCCTGTATTCCTACTGCAGGTCGTAGTTGGTGACAACGTCTTCCATTCCAAGGGTAACCCGAGTTTTTGTGTTCCATTCACATATATTATGTTCTGGGTATCCTCATATCGTCTTATTGTAACAATATCTCCCATTGCCCTCATTTTATTGCAGGTCGGTTCGAATATCATCGAGGGTTTTATTCAGTGGTATTTGGTGGATTTGAAATTCACTCGACTTGACGTCGTTACCTTCTGGAATTTCAGGTCGGTATCGACGCGTCATTAGTCGGAGTACAACTAGGCTCCATTCTTGTTATTATATAAGATTTGTTCAGACAATTCAAGTTCTTATTGTCATAAAATTTTTTTATTGTAGTACTAAATTCTGCCAGAGACTGGGACTGTTAATAAATTTTCATTCAGATGATCAATTTCCCTGTATAATTAAATTTTGGAATGTTATGATAGAACTAAGATAGCCTATTTCCATAAGTGGCTTCAGAATTTGATATATATATATATATATATATATATATATAGAATGTGTCTATCCTTCGACTCTGTTATTATTGACAACTCAATAATATTTTCTAATGGTTTCCAGATTATTATTTTTATGTTAATACTCCTATTAAATATTTTTCCTTTCAGTAATGGTCCTCTGAATTTAATTAGATAAGTTCGCTGTCTTATTTTACTTCTGTTCCTCCTCATTATAATAACTAGTATTATAAGTCTCTTTGTTTAAAATTTGTCAAGTGCGCAATGCCTCGGTGAATGAGAATTTTCCATTTCTGGTAAATTTTCGGAATTATTCTATGAATCCAACAGGGAACTCTCACTCCTTAGTTTGGGGTTCCATGGTAATAGTCACTTATACTCTTTTTTGCGACTATATATTTATACTTTATCTTAGCATAACATTTTCAGTCTATTTAGTGTTTAAACTACACTTCTATACATAATATAGATTTGATGGGGAAATTATTTGTTATCTTTCACAGCTTGTATAGTCTGCATGCATTTGGTAGAGGTTCACATGCACAGCTTATAGTTTCCAGTAATTATTAAGTTTGGACTCTTGCTTCAGGAAGGATATTAACACTAGTTTTATATATAATTCTCAGACCCAAAATTGTTTGCATGATTTGTAAAACAGGTTTAGCCCTGTTTCTTTACTACCTATATATATATATATATATATATATATATAGCACTAGAATCTATAGTACTAAAATATATACTATTCAATTTTATCCTTATTATAGAAGGAAATTTATAAATAGACATGCACTATTGTTTGGTAAATCTATGTCTGTACCTCACTTAGTTAATTCAACAAATGTATAGCTCTGTGGTGTATGTGCTTTGTTCCTCCTACACACAGGTTTTGGGGTTTTCCTAATGTTCACTGAATTAATTCTATTTATAACAGAAACAGATTAAAGTTACATAGTTATAAATTATGAGGTAACATAATCTCCAGATTTAAACCAGGGACTGGTTTAGAGTTTCTGGCTGATTTGTCCTGATATTTCTGGTTCCTACAACTATGCAGGACTGAGAGATTTTAGTTACTCTACACTTCTGTAGATGTATGGAACACCAGTACAAAACAAAACATTGCAAGTAATATGTAGCTACAGTCATTACAGTCATTACAGTCATTAACCTTTACACTTAACAACAATTAATCTTAATCATTCATAACACTGTGAGCATACCACTTTGGTACTTGACCAATCCTCCCAACCGTAGAGTCCCTCTATCTCCATAACTCACCCCCGAGCTGAGATCACTTCCATTCGAGACCAACCTCTAATCTGTTCAGGAATAGCTTATTTAAGTTTTTTCTCCCCAAAGCCTGTTTCTAATTCTGCGTCCATAATATCAGGATGCTTTTCTTCCTGTTTGCCTAGGCTTCCCTTATTTAGGGATTTTTAAAGCTGCTTTTTGCTTTTCCCAGCTTTTTACCTCTTCCCAACTACTCTCCACATCATTGGGGAAACTAGATTTTCCTCAAAATCCAATTTGGAAATAAATTCTTTCAAGGATTTTTGAAAGATTCTTGGGGAAAGTATTTGCATCTTTCCATCCTCATGGATTTAGCAAGTGATCTCATAATTCTCATTTTGGTCAATCTGCACAGAATTATTTTATTTAATTTTCCATAATTAAACACTTAATTACATCCACAAAATACTTATCCATTGGGGTCCACTCCCCTTTGGATTTAAAGATCAAATGTCTAGTTTTGAAAACCAAAAACATAAACTAGGGGTGTTACATATTCCCCCTCTGAAAGCAAACACCGTCCTCGGTGTTGATATCTAACTACTAGAGTTCATTTTTTTTTCCAAACAAAAATGGATATTTTTCCATCATTTCAGCTTCTCTTTCCCAGGTAGCTTCTTCAGCAGTAAAGTGCTTCCACTGCACCTTTACTCTTGCTACCGTCCTGTTCCTCAATTCAATTTCTTCCCGCCCCAATATGTGAAGCGGTTCTGGAAGGAACTCCCCTTCTTGTCCCACCTGTATCACATTCCAATCAACAATGTGAGAAGCATCATGTACATATCTTTTTAATAATGAAACATGAAACACATCATGAACTTTAACATGGGGCGGTAAGGCCAGCTTATAAGCCACTGGTCCCACCCTTTCTAACACTTCAAAATTCCCACAATATCTAGGAGCCAATTTTGCACAACTTCGAGTATAGAGTGTGCTCTTTTTGGGCTTAATCCATAAATATACATGATCGCCCACTCTGAATTCTCGATGTACCCTCTTCTTATCAGCATAGTTTTTCTGTCTATCTTGTGTTGTCTTGATGTTTCTTTGTATTTGTTTAAAAATTCTTTCCATCTCTTGTAAACCATCTGGTCCAAACATTAGTTTGTCCTCGGGTTGGCTCCAACTCAAAGGAGTACGACATTTCCTTCCATAGAGGGCTTCAAACGGACTCATCTTGATGGAGGATTGATAGCTGTTATTATAGGAAAATTCTGCTAAATGCAAGTAGTCTTCCCATTTTGATGGCCTATCCATCACATACATTCTCAGCATATCTTCCAAAATCTAATTTGTTCTCTCTGTTTGACCGTCAGTCTAAGGGTGATAGGCAGTACTAAAATTCAACTTAGTGCCCATACCTTCAAATAGACCTTTCCAAAAGGCTGTTGTGAACTTAACATCTCTGTCTGAAACAATCATCTTTGGGACCCCATGTAACCTTACTATCTCTTTTAGGAACACATCTGCTACTTGGGCTGTCCCAAAAGTAGACTTTACAGGTATAAAGTGTGCAGCTTTTGTTAAAGTGTCTACTACTACCATAACTGAGTCATGCTGGTATTTGGTTCTGGGTAATCCTGTTATGAAATCCATAGAAACGATATCCTATTTCCATTCTGAAATCGGCAAAGGATTTAAAAGACCAGCAGGATGCTGATGTTCAACTTTAACTAGTTGACATTCCATGCATCTAGCTAAATATTCTGCTACATCTCTTTTCATTCCTGGCCAAAACAACTTCTTTTTCAAAGCTGTTACCATTTTCTGATATCCAGGATGTCCTGCATATGGTTGTTTGTGATATTCATCCAGGATTTCTTTTTTCAAAGTTTCCACATTGGGGATATACAATCTATTTTTGTAGCAGATCAGCCCTTTTTGGTTTTGAGTGTAGTCAGCCTTCTCCTTCTTTAGTAGTTTCACCTGAAGTATTTCATGATTTGGATAATGGTCTGCTGCCTTTTTCACAAAATCTTCTAAATCAAAATTAGTACTACTTCCAATACTATTTATATTTTCACAAGCATTTCTGCTCAAGGCATTAGCAATTTTATTTTATTTCCCTCTGATATGTTTTATGTCAATATCAAATTCACTCAGAAAAGACAACCATCTGGCTTGTCGAGCATTCAAATCAGTTTGGGAAAATAAATATTTAAGACTAATATGATCTGTCATCAATGTAAATTTCTTTCCAAGAAGATGGTGTCGCCACATCTTCAAGGCATGAATAACAACAGCCAACTCCAAATCATATGCACTATAGTTCTGTTCATGTGTCTTCAGTTTCCTAGACTCATATGCAATAACTGAATTTTCCTGCTAAAGGACTACTCCCAACCCTTCTTTACAGGCATCTGTACATACAACAAATTCTTTATCAGGATCTGCAATTTTCAATATAGGGGCTGTGGTGAGTTTCACCTTTGTTTATCCACCTTTTCCATGCTCACCCTTTCCTTTAAACTGCTGGTAGCATAATCTAGCTTTTCTTACTGCTTCGTCCATGGTTTTTGGGTTATCAAACTCTATCTTCTCTTTGTACACAACAGGTAAACAGTTCAAAAACCTTTGCACCTTTGCCCTCTCTTCACGAATGTAAAGGACATATCTCAACATATTTGTAAACTTAGTGACAAACTCAACAATAGTAAGTTGTCCCATTCTAAGCTCATGAAATTCCTTTGCTTTATCATCATAATAACGTTCATTCAAATAGCGGTTTTTAAACTTAACCTGGAAATCTTCCCAAGTAACTGTCTTTTCATCAATGGCATGAACCATTTTCGTCTCCTTCCACCACAAGGTAGCCTTACCTTGTAGCTGGTAGACAACTAATCTGGCCTTCAGATTGCTTTCATATTCATAGACCTGGAAATATTTAATCATGTTTAACAACCAGGGTTCAGCATCTTCCTCCTTCTCCCCATAATGGAGGGAGGTTTGATCTTTCGAAATTTCCCCTGTAATTCCTTTTTTTGTTTATACTGATGCCTAGCAGCATCATCTTCCTCAGAATCATCATTCTTCCTCTTTCCGGAACCTTCACCCTCTTGGCTGTTCCGTGAGGTTAATTCTCTGATGAGTTTTTCCTGCTCCTCACTGGCTAATGACAATCTGTCATTCTGGATTTTTAGCTCAGCCATTTCTCGTTGCAAACTGTGCAACATAGCCATCACCGAAGCGTTGGGATTTGGTGTATTATCGTCATCACGCAGATCAACATAAATTTCCTCACCTTCTGCCATTCAACTTTTATGTTTCAGCACCACTGTACACTAAACAACATAGATCAGTAATAAAATTATTTTTTTCCAACAATAAATAATTTATACAGTGAGCACATAACAACAGTGAGCACAAAAAAAACAGCCCAGTTTATGTAACATGAGCTCTGATACCATTTGTAATGTCTCTCCGTCACACGACATTATTTTTATTTTTTCTTTATGTCTCAGCTTAAAAATAATTTGTGATGGTCCTTAAAAAACCGTCACTGTAAGTGTATATAGTGATGGTCCTTTATGGTCTGTCACCAAAGACATTTTCAATGACACTTTTGGTGAGGGTCGTTAAAGGCCCATCACTAATTCTCTCTTTGGTGACACTTCTAGTGACAAACTTTTAATGACCCTCACCAATGCTCTTTTTGTTACTTTTGGTGACGGTCAAAAAATGTCTGTCATCATTGATCATTAAAAAACTGTCACTGTAAGTGTATATAGTGATGGTCCTTTATGGTCTGTCACCAAAGACATTTTCAATGAAACTTTTGGTGAGGGTCGTTAAAGGCCCATCACTAATTCTCTCTTTGGTGACACTTCTAGTGACGAACTTTTAATGACCCTCACCAATGCTCTTTTTGTTACTTTTGGTGACGGTCAAAAAATGCTCGTCATCATTGATCATTCCAATGAGTTTTTGATGACGTTATGTGCCTGTTAATATATTTTTTTGTCAAAATTTAACGATTTAATACCATTATTGTGGAGTATTTTTTATAATATGTCCAAATCCACAGTGGTTAGGGTTAGTCAATTTTTTAGAAGTAATTAGTGTGTATCATTTCCCTCAAGTAATAACTAGTCGAATAGAGATTTCCTATCATGAGTCAACACATGATTCATATATATTAAGTTTATTATCTAGCGAATTCCCTTTAGATAAAGTTCCACTATTGTGTGTGGGAAATATATTATTTAATACATAATCAAGCTTTGACAATTCTATTAATGAGAAAAACCTAACGATCCTCACCAATCTAGGCACGCCTTAAATTAATGCTTTGGCACACAATAACATTTCTTAGCACTCCACATGTATTGGAACATCTTTGTAACTAGAACATCTTGTGATGACACTTACGCCCAAGAACATGGTGGCATGCGCTAGCACAACATCGAACTCTCCTAACATGTGTTGGCATGCTGCATATAGTCCCTAGCATGCCCTGGAACACCTTGGTTGAATGCATTGACATACATTAGCACTTGGCACACAATGCCACTTGGCATGTATTGGGACCTATTATTGGTGTGCCTAGCATGCCCCTTTTCAAAAAGATAAAGTCCTGACTTATTAACCCTCTTATTGGTTCTTCCTTTTGTTGCCTTGACACATATTGACATACCCTGGCACCCTGCACCACATCCTTAGCACCTAGCATGTATTGGCATATCTTGGCACTATTAATTGGCACATGATATAATTAGCACACCCTGGAACTCCGAAGCACACTTTGGGAATTCTTGACATGCCTTGATATTCCCTAGCATGCCTTACCAATGCTTAGCATACCTTGTCATTCCCTCCTTGGCATGACAACTAACACTCATTAACACTAGTCTCTGGCACGCGTTCCTCATATTCATTAACTTTCATGAATTTTTACTTAGTGCTCCCTTAATGTTTTTTCCTAGTAATCCTTAACACTCATTAACATGCATTATCACTCTCTAGCACACCTTAGCACTCTTCAACATTCCCTTCCACTTCATAACATGCATAACACTAGTCCCTAACACATATTAGTGCTTGGCACGTGTTGGCACTTGGAAAGTCTTAGCATGTATGGAATATGTTGAGATGCCTTGGTATGATTTGGCATGGTTTAATATTAAATTTATTTGTGATTATCAGTTGTTGGAAAGTAGATGAGAAGCAACAAAGGAATACTTGGCACTTAGAATGCACTAAGACTTTTCACTTGGCACCTATTGCTGCCTAGTGTTGGTGTGCCTAGGATGCCCCTCTTGGAAAAGGTAAATTGATGACTTATTAACCCTCTTATGTGTTCATTTCCTTGTAGTTAAACTTTTTTCTCCCTTTTTTTGTCTTGACATTCCCTGACACACATTGACACACCCTTGCACATCTTGGCATGCCTTATCACTTGGCACATATTAGCATGTTTGACATGTATTCCCACTATCTGGCACATCAAGGGGGTGAAGAGAGATGTAGTCCTAAAGTAGGTCGAGTATGAGGGCGAGTAAGGGTTGCTAAAGGGAGGTCATGATCATCCTCCAAGAGCAAGATCATCATGTGAGTGTTCAGAGGAATGTTGCATACCTTAAGGGTCGGTTTGCACTAGGAAGTAGGATAGCATATTGTTGGTTCTCTTCTGGCAGATCGAGCTTAAGAGAGGTTTCTCATGAGAATCTGGGCATGTGATTTCAATGGTGTCTTTGTGTGAAGGCCTTATCAAATTCTAAAATGTTGAAATTTGCAACAAGAAACAGTGAGATTGGAAACCAGAAAGGACAAAAAAAAATGCACCCACACTGGTGAGGAATTTTGATGCACCAGGAGTGAGGAATGTGGGGCGTCTAATTTATTTTTCCCTTAAATAAATTGGACAATAAATTGTAATTTCATCTCATAACAAATTGTGTCATTTAATTAATTCATGATGACCGAGTTAGCTCAAGAAATTCAAGTACTTGAGGGTCTAAGATGAGGCATCTAGAGGGATTCTAATATTTTTTGGGTCCAGTCGAAGTTAATGCATTAGTGGGGTGCAAGTGTAATTAACTCAATTAAATGCGTTAAAATCAGTTTAACTTCTTCTAACTGAGTTATGAGCTAGTGAGAGGTCCAGTGAATTAAATTAGATTTAATTCACAATGAGTGATCAATCATATAACTGATAATTCGCTATTAATAGTTGTATGCATGTCAGTTTCGAGGAATACCCAATTGAGACAGAGGTTAAAGGGAACATAACTATCAATTGTATTCAGAGAAAATTTCCCATGTGAAATTATAAAGTCATTGGGATTCCATAATGGATTGCACAATCAAGGAAGACTGATTTTCCTAATTAATGAGTTAATTCCCTAGGAATTGCATGAGCAAGGCAGGCTGAAGTAAGGATCGGAATTGGCTAAGTACTAGATCGAGTTTGCCTAGATCAACGGGAGACAATTGACAGAGTGTTGGAGAATCTCATGAGAGATTAAGCATTAATGTATTGTTTCATGATTCCTTGACTTAATAGTACACAATAGAGATAGAGGGGTTTTGAGCAGTTTCTTTCCCCAAATACATCATGTTGTTGTGCGATTGATAATTTATTTCTCTTACTTATATGTGATTGTGCGACCGTGTTTTGTTTTCGCAAATTGTAGGAAGGATTCAATATCTTGTTTTAGTAGATTACAAGATTAGATTGAATCTCGTTGGTTAGATTTTCTACATGGTATCAGAGCAGGAATTTTTTGGGCGGCGAGTTTGCATAGAATATTTGAATATTTTGGTGTAAAAATTTCAAAAACAAATAGACTATTTGGATTCCTTGCGAAAATCTACCGAAATAGAAAAAAAAAATCGGTCGAATCGAAGCTCAGATGAGGGAGATATCATCGATTTAAAATCAACTCTTTTTTAGAAACTTTTTGTAATGCCGGGACAATTACACTGTGCGCGAGTAAAGAACCTATATGTAATTGAGGTACCAGATGCCCACAGGGTATGTGTGTGGACTGCATTCTTGTTGGTTTTGCTGGCCATCCTGGGTGCATGCTCCATTATCAACAGGTTTACTAGGGTAGCTGGAGAACTTTTTGGGATGCTTTTGTTTAGAGAACTTATTAGTGAGATGAGTTTGTTGTTTAGATTTAAAAAGAGTCTTCAGTAGGTTATGCACTTAAGGCACATTCAAACCTAAATTCTTTTCTCTTGGCCTTAAGTAGTCTTGTGCTGATTGTATATTATTTGTGCTAATCACATTTTATATTAATTTTAGCAGTGTAGTAAGCAGCGTAAAAGAGAGGCAGAAATTTGATTGTGTGCCATGTAAGGTTCTGGAAATGCTATAACATGTGAGAAGTAATGAACCAAAACCTCTCATTGCAATTATGAACCAAAACATAGTGCCATAACACTTACCTTATGTGACCCTGAAATATTGATTTGTGCATCAAATTTGTGGACATTAGTACATATAGATAGTGAACCTATCTACCCTACACTGATATGACCTTGAAATTTGAGTATACTGGACTGAGATATCATATTTGACGAAGTTTGATACATTGACATATTGCCACGATGTATTGGTCTTAACATTGACACATTCAACCTCCATTGACATTGAAATTACAAATAGACCACAATGTAAGATAGACCTTTGGCATTTAGACTTCACAAGTGTTTTGGGCATTGATATGTTGACCTCAGGTTAGTAGCAGTATCCAATGTCCTTGAGCTAGTTCATCCTACATCTTAAATCTTAGACCCTAAAACTTTAAATGCATTATACCAAAATGTGAAGGCTTTAAACCTTGAACCCTGCTTATTAAGAAATATGAACCCTAAAATACCCTTTAAAGCCCCAAAATCCGTGATGGACATTGGTTAAAATGTCCTCAAGAGATATCCAACCTGTCGACAAGGGTAGTTATGCACACAGATATTCATAAATAGCCCATTGTAAGTTCAAATTCCATACTATCACCCAATTACCTTTTGAAAATGACTAAAAGCATTGCAGTATGCTTAAATAGCCCATTGGACGTGCACATTCCATACTATGACCCAATTACCTTTTGAAAATGATTCTAAGCATTGTAGTATGCTTTAAGAAATGACCTTTTGAAAACAATTGTAAAAAAATGGTGAAACACTTGAGGAGCTTTTGGCATTATAGATAAACTACACTTAAGGACTCTTTGATATCTCTTGGAAATACAAGAGAAATGATTCTGAGAATCATTGCAGTATGCTTTAACTGGTCTTTTGAAAATTATTCTAAGAAAAAAGGTAGCACACTTGAGGAAGTTTTGGCATTAGAGATAAACTCCACTAAAGGACACGAGATATATCTTAGAAAAATAAATTTGTTCTAAATTACTAGGAGGCTATTGGAAAGGCTTTTGCAGCTTCATGTACATTCAAGGTCCATATATCAATTAGGGGCCTTGGTCTGATCTACACTTTGACAGAGGCAAACTTCATTTCACTATATCTATATCCAAGGAGATGCAAGTTTTTTGTGGGAAAGGGATTTGAAGATTATTGATTGTTTGTGAAAGTAATAGACCTCATTGAAATCTACCATATGTGCACTCCATATTGCTGCATCTAGAGTTGCTTTCCTCCATAGGAAGTCTAATACGAGTCAAGTTGTCTTTGTGGCATAACTAATAATATATGAAAGGAATATTTTTCATGTAATAGTATTGACTAACAAGCATTCATTGCAGGCATATTAACATTCACCCCTTGAAAAAATTCATTCTTTACATTTTCCAATCACTTTAGTTTGAAAAAGAAGCGAACTTGTTTGAAAAACAAAACATAAAGAAAGGGTACCTCTTGAAGTCCAGCTACAAAAATAATGGAGCAAGAGACAATAAGTTAGATCGCAATTGTGCTATGAACTGAGAAGGTTGATGCCGTGAAAGAGCAGCTAGCTAAAATTCATCTTGAAGTAATTATGTTTATGTCTAAAATCAGAAAGCTGTCTGTTCCCGATAATAATGAAGACTCTGCACTGAGCAGGGTGAATGCAATCTGTGTTTCACGAGAAACAACATTTAGAACTACCAAGAATGAACACAGTTAATCATTTATTCGTCACAATTTAAAAAATAATAAAAATAGAAATCACTTATGGAGATATTCACTTCAACTTGTAATGGAATTGAAACTCTAAAAAGGAGTTCTTGGGATGGAGAAAATTTCATAAGGAGCAGGCACATATTTCTTCCTCCCCATCGCATATTAGAGTGAAAACCCTTAACCAGAAATAAGCTTGAAGAATTTTGATTGCTAAACCACTTTCACTGGAAAGATTTACTATTTGCCCACATTTGCAAGGCTTGATATATCATATGAGTTACCCCATTCTATTGGCATGGGATTGAGAGGGCCATGATGAATGAAGAAACTGATTAAATAATCAATTAAATATTTAAGATAGCATGGTAACATTTTTTACTACAAGTTCTAATCCCTTTTATATTCTTCTAGGCAGTTGAAATGTCATTTTTGATGGATTGAAATATTGTCATGGATATAGGCACATAAATAAATTTGTAGGAGACAAATTACTAGATGGTTAGTGAAGAAAATACATTGCACTGCTAGCGTCAAAAAGTACCTTGTGGTTCTTTAAGAATGTTAGGATGACAGATTTCATGGCTAGGTCTGCATTCAAAGATGGATTTGTTCAAGTTCTTGACTACTATCTTTGCCAAGAGTTCCATTTTAGAAAATAAACAAAATTTAATTCCATGAATACTATTCACAAGTCAATCTCAAAATCAATACCCCAAGTGAACACATCACAACACGTGCCCAACAAACAATCCCAGGAAATAGCTTATAAATCCCTCCAACCAGTGACTTTTGCTCTAATGCTTTTCTACTATCAATTTCCAGCCTATCCTGTTGACTTCAATCTCAAGAAGTTAATCTATACCAACAATGGGTTGAAATCTCCCTTGAAGATTATATAGTCAGGTCTAACATTAAGCTATAGCCGTTCCTCTAAAGACAGGCCTAAAATTCAACTATTTGTGTTATAAGGAGTTTGCAAACAACAAAGAAGATTTCCATGCCCATGTTTTTTAGACATTTAGCAGGTAAAGCTAAGGGCTCAAATGTAAATCCATGTTACTTAGCTATGTATGTTTAGCTACGTGTGGTCTCACTATGGCCTGGTTGGTGGACGTTAGTGCTAACACCTATGCAATCCTTTTGGAGCCTTATCATTGTATTTTAGAAGCCAACGTCCACTCCCAGAAGATCGTTTTATTAACGTCTTCATTGATCTATGGCTTTGCTTGCACCCTAATAACACATTTCCATAATTAAGAGGTCCTTGTTATGGGATGTTAATATACATACATGCCATATTCCCATGGTATCTGACTTGTATATAAATGTTCATATCACCCAAAAGAAAAGCACAACTCGTCCTCTCTCTCTCTCGTAATGATCAGAACTCGTTAACTCCCTTTACCATTTGATTTTTATGCTCTACTTTGGAGTGCGCATTCGTGTTGTGGTGACCACCAAGATTTTGACCAATAGTTCTTTAAATGCGACCTTTGGATGTAATTGTGTTGATCCTCACATGTTTGGCCAATAAAGCCAAAACTCCAAGCATGGGCCACTTTAATTAAACACCTGCCAAGCCCTGAAGCCAATATTTATTATTTAAATAAGTCTTCTTCCTAAGTGGTTCCTTCTCACCATATCGTTGGATTTCATGCTTCGACTTAATATGTAGCCAAGGCGACTCCATATAAAGATCAATTTTGCACTCACTAGGCTTGACAATTTGACCCGATAAGTCGAGTCTTCGATTGCTCATTTAAAGTTTTCTTTACACGTACCATACCATGTCGGGTAATGCCCTCCTTAATGTAGAAAAACAAGTATAGTTTGGCATTCATTGCTTCCAAAATAGTTGCAAAAACAAATGGCATTGGTACATAAATGACTGATGTATTTTCCTCTGCTTTAGCCTTTACTTCTGCAACCGTACTAAAAGGCTGGAAGACTCAAGTGTTTTGTTTCTCATAGTCTCGCATGTTCACCCTTACCCAATGCTTTCTCGGTGACCAATGTCTTGGTGCTTTCCAAATTTTCATGTGAGGCCCAGTTAGGCGGTGCTCCTTTCATCGTTTGGGGCGATGCTTTCAACGAAAACCTGGATTGGTTTATCCATGTGCACACACACCAACCTCATGAGAAGAAGTAACCAAATACACATATGGTCGAGAGCCCTCTTGTATGTAGACCACTGTGTCTTTATTCCTTTTGAATTGGTGTTCCCCCCGTAGTGGTTTAAGAAAAGACATGCGATGCCACATTACAAGAAGGCATGAGCCACAACATAAAACAATATGAATACTAATACAAATAGTAAGTCTCTTTATGGCTCTAGGGTATCACTATCCAAAGTTGTTTCACATTCGCAATATAAAGATTTGGTTATCAACCAAATAGTAGAATTTCAGGAATGCATTAAGTAAGGACTTCAACGATCATGATCAGGTTATCCTCAACTTAAGTATATCTTGTGATAATTACACTAGAGACTTTCAGGTAGTTTTGTAAATGATTATGACTTGAATGTTCAAACATTCCTTCTAATATTAACATATGAAGCGAAATTCCAAGCTTTGGAGGCTTACTCTCTCACACATAAACAAACCTTATTTTGAGAAAATAATGCTTATGCACATGGATATGATGGATATGATTCCTTAAAACTTGGTGGAGAGAAACCCGAGTAATACGTGCCAAAGTGAAATTCAAGAGAAAAAGGTTTTGACCTTTGATTCATGGCTATGATAACTTAGGATTTTATAACATATGAACAAGACCATAATAATCCAAACCCTAAATTAATGGAGAGAATAAGGGTACATGCACAATATGACCAATGGAAAAACACCCTTGAAAATGTAGGTTGATGACAAGATAACTCCCAACAACAACTACCTGCCCAAAACCTAATGAAATGAGAGGGAATGAGGACTAATGCTATATGAGGTACCTTGTAAACCCTGATGCATATGAGTGATCCAGTTTCGAGATAAGATGAGAAGGTGAAGATGATAATCACCCTCGAGAGTAAGGATTAATTCATGGCAGGTTTGGACCTTCAATCACCAATGCTGAAGGTTTCAAGGATGCCGAGAAAAATATATAATTCTCTCAAACCCTATTGCACATGCTAAGGCATAGGACCAGTCAAGGGCCTAGGGTGACATGCCATGCGATAAATCTCACCATGGTGTGCAATGTCGATGAGACTATGCCCTTAGAGGTATAGGTTTAACACAGAAAGGGGGTCACTTTCTTTCCAAATTATGGTTTCTCCCAAACCCTAGTATAGTCAACATAAGGGGATCCAAAATGAAATGCTGCTTGTCCACATTCAGTGCTTCTGTTGGTTGTGATACATACTAGGGAAAGATAAGTTTTGAAGTGAAGGGAGTCTCTTGGCACATCACCGAAGCGACACACCTTCGAAATTGTAATGTCGTCATAATGTTAACATCTGAGGCAACACATGATGTGTGGGGGCAACATGTAAAGTGCGAATGGGGAAAACATTAGAGTTCGACAAATGCCCAAAATTTTGGGTGGTGTTGTAGCAACTATAACAACTCTCATAATGCTAAATCTGGGAAATTGGCCTCATTATGATAGATGAAAGCTTAGTAAAAAAAATAATAACTATCAAACCTTAAAAGAGGGCATTTTATCATACCTTTTTATGTCTATATTAAAACGAGGAAAAACCAAATAAATTTAATTTTGCGTCTTTTAATTTAAAGATGATCACATAAATAATTATAACTACTAATTAATTATGTTTATAAGTTTTACATATTAAATAATTCATATACATTTTAATAACTTATTTATTTATTTATATTGAAATTTTAATTTAATATTATATATAAATTTTTTTTTTAAATATTATTATTGCAATTTAATTTTGTTTTAATTTTTAATTTTAAATTAATTCCAATTTCCCTCCAAAAAATTCCGCCTCCCTCTAGCGTTGGTTGAAAATTCAATTTGAATACTTTTAAGGAAGCGAATGATTCTATTTTTTATTTTTTGATAAATTTTTATTCCCGCCTGCAAGTGGAACCTTCTGGAGGGATTTCTGCAGGGATGCTCTACCCCTTTATCATTTGCGGTAGCTGGTTGATATCATAGCTGTTGAGATGCAGCCGGATTGGCCTCTGAGGAGGAAGAAAATTCAAGATGCTGCCCACCCCCCTGACGATGCTGTATCTCGAGATCAATCTGGAGCAAGAATCTACTCTCGGTCTACGGAATCTGGGAGAATAGCTTGGGATTGACTGAGTTTGGTTCTCGAACTTCCTTACTGAATGCATAATGGGTCAACGATGAAATGGTAACAACGGGGTATCAATGCGCAGTATCCAAGTGGACCAAGCGGAGTCGAGTAGAGTGTATCAAGCAAAGAGTATCGAAGCCCAGGTAGTCACATTCCAATTGTTTCGTAACGACAAGTTGTGGTATGGGGGACCTTTCTCATTCGGGTACTGATTCTCATGGACTGCATGGATAGCTTGCCCAAGGTATTTATAAAATGAACCTCCGGAAATAACCAAGTTGAATCTTTTTCTATTTTCTGAAAACCCCATATTTTAATGCTTTGCAAGCGAACTTACTGAATTTTTTTTTTTTTTTTTTAATGCTTTGCCCTGCAACTTGATCAACCATTAGCCAAAAGATGATTGCATTTCTGAAGCAATGTTACCAACTTCAATGCTCTATTCAGAAAAGCCAGAAATGCAGTTCATCTTGCAACTTCATACGGCATGTGAATCCGATGTAGAAATGTCAACTGCTATTACTATTCTTCTACTAAACTGGAGATGACAGGGCTTTGCCTGCAATTATACTTTTAGAAAATTCCAAAACTCGCTGAAACCTAACAACAAACCTATGCTTTTCAGGAATTGTATGATAAAATGGTATTCCAATCTCAACAATAGTTAGAAAATACTGCTCTCCCTGAAAACTGTCATAATGCTCTGAATAGTAGTTTCCATATGATACAGGGGATTTTTGCAAGCATCCTGTAAATTTCACAGAAGTACCCGTTGAAAGGTTGAGGCAGTATCAGAATTAGAATCCAAACTTATAAAAGTGTTATTAACAAATCTATTTAACCATGCATTTTGATCGCCCAATAGGCACTCGTTGCAAGATTCCATTTTGAGGCTTCCTTGACATGGGTTTTCCATCAGATTGATAATTGTAGGCATCACTCCCTGATCCACTTTTGATAATGTCAGCAGGAGGAATGAAGAAATCTATTGAAAGGCCAGGCAAATTGAAAACCACATCGTCAATTGTCCATGTTTCTTCCATTCTAGTTCTGGTATGGCTCATTGAACGCTCTCCAAATTTAAAAAGAGTGACAAGTTACAACTGATCGACCTAAATGAGAAATCATCACACCATCTACTGCTCTATAATTTTTGATAGTTTTTTCTATGGTGGTGTCCCATCAAACAACATCTATTCCAGTGGCTTGAATCTGTGTGAGATGGGAATCTTCCAAATATACAAGGAGGCCAGTTTTTTGACTGAAATATCAAAAAGTACATGTCTGATAATTTCTGCAGGTCCATCACTCCAATCGTGCAGAGTTGAAGGATCAGCAGCAAGCTTTAAAATGAAGCAATCTTCCTCTCCAATTTTCTTTTCTCCTAAGCAACGAGTGTTTGCAAACATGGTTGCTGTTGTTCTAGGATCTAAAACCTGAGAATAGAAAAGCCAACAAGAATAAGAATGTGCATCATCACCAAAACAAGTTAATCTAAGTTGCATAGTTGCCATGGTCCTAAGCTCAGTCCCCTGATTAGTGATTTGCATTCGAAAAAAAATTGTCATTGAAAACAAACATAAATGCAGTTTTGTTCTAATATTTTTCAAGTTTAACAATTCTACATGCCTGATTAAATTCAAAAAACCCAATGTAAAAGAAAAACCTACAAGGTTGATTAAATTAGACATTCAGTTTACCATTGCTTGAAATTAGACAAAATTAGAGTTTTCATAAATAATTCAACTTATGCAGTGATTGATGTACTAGGATCTAAACCAGTGGAAAAGAGATTAACCAAGCATAAGAACATGCATCATTATAAAGTTTAA
Organism: Pinus albicaulis; assembly: GCA_034641835.2. Lineage (NCBI taxonomy): Eukaryota > Viridiplantae > Streptophyta > Pinopsida > Pinales > Pinaceae > Pinus > Pinus albicaulis. The sequence continues at coordinate 1,639,666,059 of CM076581.1, read as the reverse complement.
ACACATTAATATGAGATATTATTAGAAGAACCACCAATAAACTACTTTCGCAACAATCACCATAAAACTAATTTTAGCAGTCCGAACTCTCTTCTATTTATTTTCGGCAACCGCTCATGCTAAAATTCTCAACTCTTAACTTAATCACAACCTGATCCGAGAGCCTATTCTGAAAACAACAATGCATATTCTATTTGCATATTTCTCATTGGATGAAACTGTAATCTAGGCCATAATCTGCAAGCACTCATATGAAGACATCAACCTCTGGGTCTATCACCCTAACTGGGAATCTAGTCAACAACCATCTGTACTATTTCTGTCAACTTAATCCTATAACCTAGTACCTAGACTAGATGAACACTTGCACCAATCTTACTGAAACTCGGCCTGATCATAGAGACTCACAAATCCTTGCCAAAAATGTGTTATTCAAACCACCATAACCAAGAAAATCATCATTTACCAAAATTAACCTTTTTGTTAAACCTTCTGTTAAAATTGGACAACTAGGTCCAAACTCCGGGTTGTGCTGCTCAGATGACGATCGCAATATTTTTATTGGATTCCTCTTTCGGAGAGGTGTAAGATTGATCTAAATATCATCTCGATCGGATGAGCAGAACATATACTTTGAATTTATTCCACTTATGTGCTAGGTCGGCCTAGAATAAAATATTGACTTAAATGTCTTAAAGGACGTGTCACACACCCCCAAAGATTCCTATATATTGGAGAGACTTGGAGTTCATTTGAGACACATTGGTGTGGAGGAATTCTCTCTCTCTTGATGGCGTTGGAGCTGCGTATTCTTTGTTTGGGTTGTTCTGGGGTTATGTGTGACACGCTTGGCTGAATGACCTATTGGAGACTTTGCTGGTAGAAGCATCCTGCTGATCGCCGTAACACCACCATTTCTTATCTTTGTCTTGGCTTGTCTTCTATCGATCTATTAGTATGTTCTATCTTCTTCAATATTGTGCCCTAATCTGAAATGGCATAGAACATGAGCAGAAATTAACAGAATCCCTACAAGTGCCATCCTATATATTATGAATCAATCAATCTTCAAGCAAATCCAAATGGACGTGTTCTTCTGCAACTTCCACGCGGAGATTGGGAATGGTAAAGGCCTTGATAGATAACCACTGATGCCGAATCTTCTCATCACAGATGACATGAACCAGAGACCTTAAGTCACTAGCCGATTTGGGAAGTTGCTTCACACGAGAGCACTCCCTCATATCAAGTTCTTTTAAACTAGATAATTGGCCCAATTTATATGGGAGTTGTTTTAGGTACCCACAAAGTGAAATATCAAGGAATTGTAGTTGTCTTAGCTTGCAGACTGAATATGGTAGTTCTTTTAAACTTGGGCATGCATACAATTTGAGCATCTGCAGTGAGCTGAGATTACCTATATCTTCCGATAACTTATGAAGATCGTGGCAATTTGTGACAGATAACCATTTAAGGGTAGTCCAACTACAAATACTTGTAGGAAGTTCCCTCAAATCACTACAGTGATCGATAGCTAACTCAAGAAGACAGAGGAAATTTAAATCCACCCCCATATGTAATCCTGTAGTATTCCCACAACCCTCACATAGAACCAAGGATAACTTCTATAGTTTTTTCCAGGACTGACAGTATTCTTGGAGGGGAGGAACAATTACTCTTTGTAACCAAATAACTTTCAACTACGTTAATGAAGAGAGGACTGATATACCTTTGAGAGTAGCCCGCTTAGAATTGTGATTTACAATTATGAGAACCTTTAATTTATCCATTGATTGCATGAATGGTGGAAGATTCAAGAAAGTATTCACTTGTAGAAAAGTTCAAGATAAACGCCTTGGCATTAGGGAAGTTCATCTGACACCAATCCTTCTCCTCCATCGAACCTGTGTGGAAAGAAACAATTTCAACATTGAAATCACGCCTTGCATGCTTCTTCCACATTTTACGAATAGAATCAGCTTTCTGAGGCACGATAAACCTTTTGCGTCTTTCAATTATAGGCTCCTGCTCAGTCCAATAGATAGCCAGGTCTCGCAATGCATCATGCTGAATTAAGGAAAGCTCACCACTACAGCCATAAGGATTCCCCAGGGTACCTTTTTGAGTTTTCACCAAAGTCACAAGATTTCGACTCGCAAGTTCTATTAAGATTGTGTAAGCAGCTGTCCATTTCAACTTATGAACATAAACACCCAAGTCTAACAATGGATCAGCAGATATTTTTCCAGCCTCTGGAAATATTCCACGTCCAGAAAGCATTCTCGGACTTCTTCTTCCAAGATATCTATGCTTGTTGCCATTCGTTTCAAAACTTCTGTTTCGTGATATTCATATATTGTTTGTCCTTGAGAAAGTTTGTCCTTGGCAGTTATCCATGCTGCACGTGGCTGACCATGGAGAGACCTTCCAATCACCTTAAGAGCAAGCAGAAATCCTTTGCATTCTGCTATTACCTCTTTTGACTAGGTTGTAATCTGCTGTTTCTGGAATGGACTTTTGATCAAATGCCGAAAATCAGAAAAGGGACACGGCATCTTGCTCTATCAAAGACGGCAAATCATACCGGTAATCAGATTTAACAACATTGTTGTTTCTAGTTGTAACAAGAGTTTTAAACCCTTTTCCTTCAAACAAAAGCTTTTCAAGATGATCAATTTCCCAAACATCATCCAGCACCACCAAAGATGGTTGAGGTTCCATTTGGCGAAGCCTTTGTCGCAGCTGTTGAAGCCTTTGAAATTCAGGTCTTTTCTGGCCAGCAATCTTGTCCCACATTCTCTCAAGAAGTCCCTTAAGGTTCGGTGATAGCGAAACTCTTTCAAAAACTATCATCTCCTTAAAATGACCTTTGACTTCATTATCATTGCAGAGGGCTAATGCCACAGTAGTCTTTCCACTGCCCCCCATGCCTATTACTCCAAGCAGTGGAGCATCATTGCGCAAGAGACGTTTTTTCAGCTCATACACCAAACCCTTCAAACCAACTCTAAAATCTGGCAATTCTGGGACGCTCGATTGGGAAGCCCTTTTACCAATTTCCAATTGATACATCTGATCTGCAATAAACTTAAGGTCAGATTCTTCCCTTATTGCGTCAATTTTGTGCCCAATCCCTTCAAGTTTATCCTCCTTTTTGAGGTCAATATTCTCAAGTTTATGCTCTATTCTGTGCCCAATAGTCACAAGTTGATCCTGTTGTACTCACAGATTATGCAATTCAGAACAGATATGTGCCCAACCTTTCGTCTGAGTGAAATTGACAATAAACAAATCCAAGCCTTCAATTTTATTTGCATACTTATAGCTCCTGAAGATATTCAAGCAATTTACCTTGGAACAGGCCTTAACCAACCTCTTACCCTCCTGCAGCTGTTGATAAAGTTCGCTGAGCAGCTTCTGGCTAGGTTGAGACAACTCTACACTACTCGCAAAGTTGTCAAGTAATAGAGGTGTGATTCCTTCCAGGGTTTTTTGGAGGCGTTTTCAATTCTCCTTGCAGGAAAAACTCTTCTTCAACACATCTTTAATGATCCCCAGCAGCTCAGATGGTACAAATCCCGCAAGTGATTGGATCACCAAACCCTCCGCCATTCCGATCAATAGATTGTTTTCAAAGACACTCAGAACTCAATATAGAAACTCAATGACTGAAATCTGTATTTGAGTTTTCCAGTGATATGGAATGCGACTATAAGAAGATGGATGTCAGAGAAACCATGAAAGGAATCTTCATGTGGAGTAGGCAGGGGCATAGCACATGCCACAACACAAACTTTTCTTCCCGGAAGGAGATTAGCAAAAGAATCCAGAAATTCACAAAGTAGTTGCTTCCCGGAAGGAGATTAGCAAAAGAATCCTAAAATTCACAAAGTAGTTGCTGCTGCAAACACCCATTCAGCGTAGATGGTATGCTTAATTATATAGCCACGGCAGAGGCTCATTTGGCGTTTATAGGGTCTTCCATGGTTATATGCGCACGCACCCCTTTCTCCTCATGGGTTTGACCATGGAACCTTGCAGGAGGCAAACTTCACCGGCAGTGGGTAACACTTCAACCACAGCAGAAAACCTGCAATATAACCCATTCATATGCCCATTCCACACTCTGCATGACGTTGTGGAGTGAAATTCTAAAGCGGAGCTCTTTGGCAATGTTTCTCACATTTACAATTTCGATCATTAATTGAAATATATAGCAAAACAGAAAACGACATGTTTTCATAATTCAAATTAAATTGCCAACGCAAGGTTAAAACACATTTTCCAGTGTTTATGCCGAAAATTGTACCGAAAACATTCACTTCAACTTAATATCCATGGTGATTGTCTCATCTTAATATGGTCACGCTTCTATATAGCTCAACGCAGATTTGGACTCTAAAATCTTATTTAAGTTGGAACTCAATCCTCATAAGATAAGATAGAGAAACTTAGTTGGCTTCAATTCTCTGTCTGTCAGTTCCTCTTGACTACTTCCAAGGTGATTCCATATCATAGAGATTGGACTCTCCTTTCAATTCTTTTACAAATTAATATTCATGGTCCAAACAAACCCATGCAAGAGTTGATTAGTTGGATCAAAATAGCCCATTCCATAATTTCATGTTAACCTTATGCCTCCAACGATTTACTAACAGTTCGGTGCCTTCTCGTAGTCAATTATACTCCTAAAACATTGACAATAGCTTCATTTTCCCAAAACCCTCTAGTGTGCACAAAAAAGAGATTCTTCAACCGGAAATGAATAGATAATTAAACTTTGACTCAGATTAAATCGAATATAGAATAAATGCATGGTCTTCGTTATACATTAATTTATAACAACATATATCCAACACAGTCCGTTATATTAAATGCATGAACTCTTATTCATTAAACTAGTTTTGTGCATACACATGGTGAGAGGCATTCATTCTCTCTATGGCCCGATTTCCCATTTATTTGAATGTCATTTTATTTTCTCTTAATTTTAAATTGATCAAATACAACTTTAAAAGAAAAGTAGCTCCGTGATTTATTCCCTAAATATCTTATGCTTTTCAAGGTAGAATTTATTTTTCCTTAAGGACAAAATCGTTCCTACCCATACGTTTTCTAAAAATATTGTATAATAATTAAAAGAAACAAACAATATTTACAAATAAGGAATTGAAATTACTTTTCAATGTTGAAAACCCTTTTGGAGCTTTTCTTCAGAATGCTTGATGGCTTTTGGAAGTTTTAGTGCTCTTGCATCAGACTCCCATTGTAGAAAAATTTCATGAACGGTTCATGTGTCATTAGTTCTTGAATCCTATAGGATCCCAAGCTTGTGTTGTAGTTGTCCATTCTTCCCTACATGTTGTTTTCCTAGTGTTGATGTTATATTCACTTATCTAGGCTTCCAAATCCTATGTTGTTCTTTTCCACTTGCCTTGCTAATGCAAAGGTCCTCAGTCAATTGTCCTTTGTTGTTGGTTGTCCTTTTCCTCTTGTTGTACCTTCTCCTGGTCATTCTCTTCATCAACATCCACAACTTGTCAATTTATTCATCTAACTTTGTCCTTGACTACTGAGATTTACTTTCATCTCTTTCTTGCTGATGCATATCTTCCTTGTGCATTAGAGTTTTAGAACTCTTAACAAACATTGGATTATAAATTTGCTTCATTATTTGTTTCTCATGCCTTGCAATTTACTCCATAACCTTGGTTGGCCCCATGGATTTTCATCTCCATAACCTTAGATACCCAATTTACATATTTGAAACATCCCTCATTAAAAGTAAAATGTTTTGCATCACATTTCACTATTTTGGGGACAGTGTAATTGTTTCACTTAAAGTTTCATTGTCATGGAAGCATGGGGATCGTGCCCCAAACCTTGGTGAGCGTTTCACTATGTAACATTGGGTTGTACTCAACATTGGATCAATGTTATGAGTGTTGATGATGCCTTGTAAGAGGGATTTGCCTATTATGGGGGGCTTAAAATCTTGTGACAAGGATTTGTCACAAGTGATGACATCCCCATAATCAAAATTCATTATAGGGGTTGGTAGCCCTATATCAAGGATTTTTTACTTGGGTCGTCATGGTTGTAATAAGGAACTAGGGATGTCCCTATATCAATATCCCTATGGAACCCTATATCCAGCAAATGGCCGACTTCATCAAAGTACGAGCATTTTCACACCCATTAAACGATTTGAGACAACTGGGGTATTCTCTATATGGTACCAAAGCCTTCCAGGAGTGGCCACTAATATTTGGCAAGAATTTGTTTGTAACCATTTATGTTTTCTTGGTAATTTAGTGCCCTCACTAACTACTTGTACAACAATATTTTCATGGTATTTAAACAAAACATTGGCCTGGACAACAACTTGACTTGCAAGTTCCATAGTGGGACAAATGACAAGAACAAGAATAGGTGACCTTTCATGACCTTGGAGGAATTGTGACTTCATTATCACCTCAATAGAAGAAAATATAAATGATATTGTCTTGCCGGTGCAAGTTTTAACCTTGGCCTACACATCCTTGCCTTTGAGAATAGATAGAAGAGTTACTTCTTGCACAATGGTCATACGCTCATATCCCACTATGTTGGTTGCCTTGAGTGTCAATGGTGAGATATTGTGCTAGTGAAATCTTGATTGGATCAAATAATTAACATCCCCAGTAACCTTCACACTACTTGTTTTTGGATCTGCTTTTTCAATAGGACTCAACATTGGTTTCTTGTTCCCCACAAGCTTCACTGAATCAAATTCATCTTCAAACTTAGACTCATCTTCATCATCAATGATCTTTAGTGCTTGGATACAAGAGGATTTAGAGCCTCTTTTGTTCAACAAGTGACCACCTCCTTGGCTGCCTCTTGCAGAGACCCCATTACCTCTACAAGCAACATCCCTTTTTCTAATCATTTTGATAATTTTTTTAGGGTTTTTGAGATTTTTTCTCACCAATGACCTCCAATTTTTGTAAAAATCATAAATAAATAAAGTGATGAGATCCTAGGAGTTTAAAATTTAGTGTTTTCAAACGTTGGGAACATATGACATGAATCATATGAAATGTTTATTTCCATTAAGCATGAGGGTAGAATTATTAACTTAAATGGTCTTTAACACAATCCCTCTAGATTTGTCTCTTCAAATGTGAGGGCACCCACTCTCATAAAGGACACGTTGGGAGTTTAAACTTTAGTGTTTTCAAACTTTGGGCACATATGAAATGAATCATATCAAATGTTTATTTCCATTAAGCATGAGGGTAGAACGATTAACTTAATTGGTCTTTAACACAATCCTTCTAGATTTGTCTCTTCAAATGTGAGGGCACCCACTCTCATGTTCGCATTTACTGATGTTAACCTTTAGGAAAAGATAAGAAAATATAAATTGGACTAATGTATCAATCCATGTGAACATGATACCCATTCATCCTCTCACACACTCAATGTGCAAACTTTGTCTCCTAAAGGACATGATTTGGGCAGTATATCAGTTGCCTCAAAAACTTAGGTTCAAGTCAATTCTTCATGCAACATGATACTAAGAAGTTGCTAAGTTGTCTCCTATTATTATGCTAAATTGTTCAGCATCAGTTCAACAATTCTAGATGAATCTCATGGTGTTGCAATTTTATTTAATATTACAAGTTGACATACTTTCTTAGTCCCACAATGCTGAAAAACTTTCCTCAACTATTAATCCTAAAGAAGCCCAATAATGGGTGAACATGGATAGGCTAGCTTGACTTTTCTCAGATGTCTTCCATCTCACTTAGACACTTATTTTGGGAACTCTTATACATTTACTATGTTAGTTTGCTAAGGCCTAAAATGGGAAAAATAAATAACAAGTGTGTGCAAGCAGCAACACACTTGACTAGATTGAACTCAGCCTAGTCTTATGATGGATGTACATTTTAAGGGCTTCTTTCCTAATTCAAAATCGCTGAAGATATATAAACTAACTATTTCATTTGTCCTACAATTCCAATAGTGCACATGGCAAGCTTCTCTGCAAATATCTTTTGTTGCATATGGCAGGCCTCTGAATAGACTAAGCTTGTACTAGCATAACGCAAACATGACCTGCAATTCACCACTATGTTTTAGTTTCTGAACGTTGTTGCATTATTGAATGACTAGTGAAGTATCAACCATTGAATAAGTTTCAAGCTTTGGAGAAGTCACAATATATATTATAATTTTGTCTTTCAGATTGGCCTCTTGACCAATTTTTTCTAGGAATGCCTCTTATGAAAAAATAATTTCTTTCCTAATAGGTTATGACCCTCTTGAAAATACCAGGTTCACTAGAACATTGGAAGAAAATATCTAATGCACACATCATGCTACCACTACAAGCCATTGCAGAAAATAGAAACCAACGTGAAAAAGGATCTACAACTACATTGTAGACGTGTTACAGTGACAATACTTTCTTGAATGTCTATTCTCCAACATCCATAGCATTACCACAAATAATCATAGTTTGTATTTAACTCCAAATAATATACATTCCAATAAGAAGTTGTCAATCATAGTTTTACCTTGTGGCAATGATTTTCCTTATGTCTAGCTCTCATTTTCAGTCAAAAACTAGATTTCCTATATTGATGACATTCCTACTATAATATGACCAACTATCAGACAACTATCTCACTGTAATTCTAGATAAAATGAGTAGTGTACCAAACTAATAAAGAAACTGAAAATGATAGTAGATATTGCAGGTTAAGTAACTAAATAGGTAGTACGCATGATATGCTATTCCATAATTCACTACCTTTCCCATTTATAAAATAGTTTCCACAACAATTCTACTGCATGTTAGTTCTTTATGTTGCTAGTTATTGAGATTTTGGCTCACACGGGGATTACAATCAGCCTTTCCACAAGAGATACATATGGCTTATGCAATTGGCATACCATTGTTGTTACTGTAACTAACATTTCATGATAAGAAGTTACAGTTGAAACATTGCATTTACTTTTTTTGGCTTACTAATTGTTATGTATGGCATATATAATACTAGTTGTCCATTGGGATTCATACGTGACCAAATGAAAAAGTATTTAACTGTTGCTAAATGCAAAAATGTGACATGCTAAGATTAGAGGGATTTTGTGCAAATTATAATGAAAAATAAAAAAGTGAAGGCCTACACCTCCAGTGCAGTGATAGTAGGGTTTCCTATTTATAATCGTCTAGAGGTATTATTATTATTATTTGTTCGTTTCTTTCTGCCTGTTTTTCCCTGGTCAAGGTGTTTCTCAAGTTTGTCAGCTCTGAATGCTAAACACATTTCTTGATGTCTTGCAGTGGAAACACCTCACATCTTAGCATAGGTCCAAGATCTAGTTTTGGTACAATAGTGCAAACTATGGAAAATTTGGTAAGTGCCTGCTACTGAAAGCCTTGCCACTATGACCCAAGTGCTATTTGGCCACAACTAGAAGGTTAGTGCATTGGGAAAAATAGAATGTTGTGTGTGTTGATGCTGCACACAGGGCATCTTTTTGCAAGCCCCTTTTCCCATCATGTGCAAGAGCAGTTTGCATCTGCAAGATGCACATAGCATTCTCTTTGCCCAATAAAATAACCTTCTAGTGTTGCATGAGATTCTAGCCTCTTTAGACTAAGGAACTGTCCAGAACTTTGTCACTCTTGGTTTGTAGTTATCCTGTGAGTTTAGTCTGATTGCAAGACTTTTGCCTTAACATTCCTTCTCAACGTTTCTGCCATAACCTCAGAGCTACTCGGGTTTGGGGTTGTTCCCTAGATATATCTTGGGGTTTGGACCAACCTCCTGATCTGCTGGCAACATTTCTATACCTCCAGCAGGTATATCACTTATCATAGGCATTTTTGTTTCTCCAAAATGTTGTTACTCTCGCAGAAGGGTGCATTATAATTTAAGATTCTTTCTCCCACAACTCAACATGTTGTGTGCAATGTGGTGCCTGTTGGGTGATTTCAATGGCTTCTACAAACTAGTTATTAGACAATGTTTCTAACCTCTTAGGAAGGAGCTACTTAGTGGTGGATGCCTCTCTGAAAATTGTTGGTATTGATTGTTCATTAGTATATTGAAAAATTCATCGTCGGGGATTAATGTTTCAATTTTATCAAGTGTCTCCTGTTTCATATTCAACACAAGATGGAATTTGCATGCACTCAGTTCATTGGAGCAAGGCTTTCTGGCTTGCCTTGAATATTGAAAGAAAGTTATAGAAGCGATCCCTAAAGATGGAGCATCATTGACAAAAATTCAAGCTCCTCTTAGTGGATGTTTTCTAATCCCTCTTCTTCTGCTCCTTCCCCTTGTCATCTTCATTTGTTTACAAGGCATGAAAAAGATACCCATAAGTCTAAATTTTAGCCCAAAATCAATTGTAATGATAGTGGAAATGTTACGAGAATATTATGATTATCACTAATGTTCTGCCCATTCTAATGAGGGATGTCTTAAGCAAAAAGTTCTCAACACATATTTCAGTGGCTGAGCAAAAGGAAGGAGAAGGTTAAAATGATTATAGTCAACAATCCCACTTACATAAGTGGTTGTTGTGGACTTCCCAATCCATGGTGGAAATGACTCTGTTACTAAGTACGGTAATTATAACAATTCAAAAAAAAAAATGGAAAAACAATTCTAAGCCCACAATTAGTCTTAATCATCACTGACTACTTCACTTTAGACAATGATTCTTTGTTTGTGAAAAACTATTACATTATAGTTAATGGTAGTGATAAAAATCTTATTTCACAAGATCATGTGACTTTTCTTAATTTCCCTTCAAAATGTTAACCTTGGTCTAAAATTTTAGGGTTGGATGAAGGATAAGGAACCAATGCAAGTTATGAAGGTCCGTCATTCCACTTTTGCTATTGACCACTCTTTGATAGTATTAAGTATGATGACACTCTTGTTCACTGCTGTGGTCTTATTCCTTGGAAGGTTTTATCAACACGATTGCCATGAAAACTATTATACATTGTCTTGAAACTTCCCTATTTTTGTAGAGAAGTTAGCGTCATGCTATTGATTAGTTTGAAACTGTATTTTAGTGGAAAAATTCACTGTTTTTTGGTGTAATAGTTCATAATTTATTCTAATCTTTTTTTGCAAGTGTACTAGTCACGATGATAAATGGGTGGTTTACTTCAGAGGGTTCTTAGTTCTTTCTAGATACGCTTTTCATCATTTGCTTTGAATACTTCTCTAGTGCTTTACCTTCATATTTTATCCCCTGCACAATTGCTCCCGAGGCCCATGTTGTTATGTTTAAGGTCCATGTTGTTATGTTTATTGGTTGTTTCTGTGGAAACTTTTTCTTGAGGTTCTGCTAGGTAAATCCAAATGCAAAAAAATACTATTTTACATATTGATATTTGTTCAAGACATTCTTGTGTGATACTTGAATTTCATAAATCTAGATTTCTATTTAGTTATCTATATCAATATATAAGAACAAGCCCATGGATTGTTCATATTTTTCAAACTGTGGAGTTGTTCCTTTCCTATTGCATGTTCTTTTATATTGTTATGTTGTGATTCAAATTTCTAGTTGTGCTTTTCAGTTATTCTCCTACGTAGGACATGCTTTGTTAGATTATATCAAAATTTATTCTTATTGTCTTTTTATTATGTATATTGAACATATTATTTCTAGCAACTTTTGATTTTCCTATATTTTCTATTCCATTGGTGTATCTTTCCACCTTTAGGGGAAATTTCTAGTTTAAATGCTAATTCTTTAAAGGGTGCTAGCTAAATGGAAGAGCACCTGCTTTACAAGCAGGAGGTTGGTGGTTCAATTCCATCGTGCCCTGATATTCATAAGGAATGATGACAATCAGTTTTTGGTGACGGATGCTCTTTTGACCATCACCAATGAGCTTATGGTCACATTTTTCGACCCTCACCAAAATATGAAATGGTGACGATCAACGAACGCCACCATATATACGCATCAATAGTGATGACCATTAAAGGTCCATCACCATAAATCTTTGTTGTTGATATGAAATGGTGAGGGTCATTGTTTGTCATTATAGTTATTATTCGTGACGGACCTTGATGTCACCAATGAGTTTATGGTGACGGTCAATGAACGTCGCCATATATATGCACTAGTAGTGACGGCCATGAAAGGTCCATCACAAAAAATCATTGTTGTTCATATGAAATGGTGACGGTCACTATCTGTCATTATAATCAATATTCGTGACGGACCTTGAATGTCACCACAACACATACTTTTGGCGACGCCACCTTTGGTGACGTTCAGTTTTTTGGTGACGGAGGTGATTGTTAGTCACCATTGCTCATATGAAATGGTGACGGTCACTATTCGTCACTATAAATCATTATTGGTGATGGACCTTGAATGTCACCACAACACATACTTTTGGCGACGCCACCTTTGGTGACGTTCAGTTTTTTGGTGACGGAGGCGATTGTCTATCACCATTGCTCATATGAAATGGTGACGGTCACTATCCGTCACTATAAATCATTATTGGTGACGGACCTTGAATGTCACCACAACACCTATACTTTCGGCGACGCCACCTTTGGTGACGTTCAATTTTTGGTGACGAAAGCTCTTTTGACCCTCACGTTACCTATTTCATCGGTAACATTGTTACTAGTACAAATTTGTCTAAGTACTTGTTAAAACACTGTTCATTAAGCACATAAATGTGGCAGGGGAATTTGTCAAATCGAAAAGTAGGACCACAAATTTGTAGTGACCATACCTGGTTCGAAAAGTTGTTTTGCTAATGTCTTCCTCCTTAATTCCGAGCTGGTGATAACCAGTCCTTAGATCAATCTTAGAAAATACTGAAGCTCCTCTTACCTGATCAAAAAGATCATCAATTCGAGGGAGAGGGTATCTATTTTTAATTGTTAACTTATTCAGCTGACTATAATCAATGCACATTCTAAAGGTTCCATCCTTATTTTTCACGAACAGCACCGGTGCTCCCCAAGCAGACACACTCGGTCTGATATAACCCTTATCTAACTATTCTTGCAATTGCATTTTCAACTCCATGAGTTTAGGGGGACTCATTCTATAAGGGGCTCGGGAAACAGGTGTTGCTCCAGGCACCAGATCAATTGAAAAATCAATCTCTCTTTTGGGGGGAAGATGAGGAATCTCATCTAGAAAAACTTCCTTAAACTCTCTCACCACTGGCAAAGTATTCTGCAGATTTCCTTCAGGTTGTTGTTCTATTTCTTCAACATGTACTGCATAAACTTGATATCCTTTCCTAGCTGTTCTTTTCAATTGCAGTGCTGATATTTGTCTTACAGAGATGGGTTTTGGTTTTCCTTTGACAATAAAAGGTTTTCCTTTTTCATCTCTGCATTGCAGAGTTTTATCCCAACAGTTCATCATATCCTTTCTCTTTTCCAGCCAGTCCATTCCTATCAGAAATTCATATGAGCCTAAGGGAAGAATGTTCAAATTCACTTCTGTTTGAAAATCATTTAATTTAATTATTGTTTGGGGTGATTTATGTGTTACCTTCCTCTTGGTTCGAGTGGCTAACTGGACCAACCAAGACTGCTGAAATTTTTCAGTTTTGAGATTGCATTTTTTCTACAATTTTTGGACTAATGTAACTCAAAGAAACACCCGGATCAATCAAAATAGTAACTGATTGGTCAGCAATCTTACCTTCCATCTCCACCATGGTAGCTGGATGTTCTGCTTGTTGATTCTCCAAGGCTGCACTGATAGTGGGTATATTTCTTGCTATGTCATTTACTGTGGTAGCTTCTCGATCTCTCATAATCATCTAAATGTTTCGGTGGGGACAATCCCTCAAGAGATGAGGTTCTCCACATCCCCAGCATTTCAAATGTTCCCTCATTTTAACTATGCCTTCTCTCTTATTGCCTCCATCTATATGTTTTGAACACACTGGGGACTGAGCAGTTTGACTTTCTTTGGGTTTGTTAAATTTCTTCCGTTGATGACCCCTGCCAAAGTTCTTCAAATAAGCTGGTTTCTGTTTCTTCACTTTGAAATCACTCTTATTTACCCAGCTTTTTCCATGTTCATTTTTTCCTTTGAACTGTTGATAACATAATCTAGCTTTTCTCACCACTTCATCCATAGTTTTTGGATTATCAAACTCTATTTTCTCCTTATATACAGCAGGCAAACAGTTCAGAAACCTTTGCACCTTTGCCTTCTCTTCACGAATATAAGGGAAATATCTCAACAAATTTGTAAACTTAGTGACAAACTCATTAATAGTAATTTGTCCCAGTCTAAGCTCATGAAATTCCTTTGCTTTATCATCATAATAATGTTCATTTCAATAACGGTTTTTAAAATTAACTTGGAAATCTTCCCAAGTAACTGTCTTTTCATCAATGGCATGAACCATTTTCGTCTCCTCCCACCACAAGGTAGCCTTACCTTGTAGTTGGTAGACAACTAGTCTCGCTTTCAGATTTCTTTCATATTCATAGACCTAGAAATACTTAATCATGTTCAACAACCAGGCTTCAACATCTTCCCCCTTCTCCCCATCATAGGAGGGAAGTTTAATCTTTAATAATTCCCCCTTTAATTCCTTTTTGTGCTTATATTGGTGCCTAACAGCATCATCATCCTCAGACTCATCATTCTTCCTCTTTCCGGAACCTTTACCCTCTTGGTTGTTCTAGCGAAGTTAATTCTCTGATGATATTTTCCTGCTCCTCACTGGCTAATGACAATCTATCATTCTGGCTTCTTAGCTTAGCCATTTCTCGTGGCAAACTGTGCAACATAACCATCAACGGAGCGTTAGGATCTGGTGTATTATCTTCCTCACACAGATCAATATAAATTTCATCACTTCCATCCATTGGAATTGTCTGTTTCAGCACCACACTGTACACTAAACAATATAGATCAGTAATAATAATATTTTTTTTTTACAATAATTAATTTACACAGTGAGCACACAACAACAACCGAGTTTTATGTAACATGAGCTCTGATACCATTTGTAACGTCTCCTCCTTCCCACAATCAAATTTTTTTTTTTCTATTCCGGATTTATTTCTGTGTTCCTATTGACCACCGTTGTTTATTTCTATTTGTAAAACTTTATCATTGATGATCTGCTATGGAATAGAATTCCTATTTCTCTTATTCCTCTTGCAATTATGATTTTATTGTGCTCTTCCACTAAATGTTGGTGGCATATTTCTATTACATATATATGGATCACCATATATATATATATATATATATATATATATATATATATATATATACATTTCTCACCTACCCTTAATAAAAGCTTGCTCCTACATTTCGATATGTTCTTTAATGTTTTCACATAATACTCATAGGCTCACCCTACCTATACCTTGGCGTTCGATGGTATACTCTTATGTATTTTATGTAGAATTTATGAATCATTGGGTTTATATATATATTCGTGCCACTCCAAGGCTTATAACCCTAGGTTTAAATTTCGAACTATTCGAGGTCTATTATTATTTACAAATCATGTCATGGCTAGGAATTTAATATGAGCGTGATCATCGAGTCATTGATGTCTAACGTACCATTCATTTATGATAAGTTTGTTGTGGAGATCTGTGCAATTGATTTTCAATGCACTCGTTATGTCTCGTTGGCATTGTTGCTAAAGTATTTGGCCATTGTAACTTGGTTCAATTTCCTTGTCATCTATTCGATAGCAGTCTGTTGGTTCTCAATCTTATTAGTTCTTGCTACTTTCATGCTCGAGGTTCTATGTGTTTACGTTTTGGTTGAAGCACGCCATCCTATAAAGCTCTTTTAATATGCCGGCCATCTGATACGATTGATGGTACTGTGGCATTGATTTCGTAGATCTTCATGTATGTGTTAAGCTATATTGTATTAAATGACAATTTCTCCAGATCGATCCGTGTATAGACTATGGATCCGCAGCCACTTGGACGGTGGAGATTTTTTATTTCCATTAGGGTTTCACTGGTACTTGGATTTGAGACGTTCATATAAATCTCTATGTTATTATTGAAGCAGATTCTTCCGCCATTCATTTGTTTTGCTTACCCTACAGTGTCGAGACTCTGCATGATGGAGGAACCGAGCATCTTTTGTCACACCTCCATTACACCTCCCAATTTTTTTTTATTTTTTTATTTTTTTTTCTGGCATTCTAAATCTCAGGAATAATTATATTTTTTTTTCTGGCATTCTAAATCTCAGGAATAATTACAACAAGGTATATCATGCAATAATTTCTATTGTGACCTGGTTAAATCATATTTCTGCCTCAATATGATTTGTTTTCACTAACCGACTTACCATAAAAGGTTATCCTTGGATTATTTATATATCACATGTGTATTGATATCATTGCATTCGTTGGTATTAACCTAAATATTAGGCTTATTGTGGGTTTGAATAGTATATTCACATCAATCATCGAAATCAATATACCCTAACCTTAGAATTCCTTTGCATTAGATCCAATGTTTATGAATGTTGATTTGATTTGTTTCGATGCTCTCATATCTACGTACACGTTGAATGTATGGCTATTTACTGAACTTGGAGCCACGAATTTTCACCAGGTGTGAGTCAATGTCCTCACCCGTTTATTGCATATGTCGTGCACTTCGAAATGCATGTGAAGGTAGACGTGTAAG
This sequence comes from Pinus albicaulis, assembly GCA_034641835.2. Classification (NCBI taxonomy): domain Eukaryota; kingdom Viridiplantae; phylum Streptophyta; class Pinopsida; order Pinales; family Pinaceae; genus Pinus; species Pinus albicaulis. The sequence continues at coordinate 1,639,649,356 of CM076581.1, read as the reverse complement.
TTTCATTTTCTAAGTACAACGACTTTGCAAGTTCGGTTTAATTTGGTGTGGGAACTGATACGTTCTACTAGTCTCCATGTCATCACGTGTAATTTTTTTTTTTTTATTGGAAACGAATTTCATTCCCTTCTCGTTCGTGTGTTATGGATCCAACTTGGCATTGATCATGGACACGCCAAACGACTCTGGAACCTAAGCATTCAATACGACACGAGCATCGCTGCCGTGGGCTTCCTTTGATAGCTGGTAAACTTAATGTCGAATGACCGGTTTAATTGCACCTCTCGTCCTTTCTATCCGTGGACTCACCATGGATCTTTTGCCATCTGGACGACTGAGATTTCAATGGTACCATTAGGGTTTCGAATTTGGATTTTGGTATATCTTGTGCACTAAAGTTTTCCAACTGTTCCTTCGACCTTCGTTTGGGTTTTTCCTTGTTAATGGTGGTGCCGAGCCTCTGCGTGCTGGAGACGCAAGAGTTAATACACTCCAAACTTGTATTACTCCGTCAATACCTCATATTGCAGGTAATTTCTTGTAAGCTTTATGTGAGTTAATTTCAGACTCTGTTATTGATTTCTGAGCGTTGTAATACATGCAAATGGAAGTAATTTTCCTGAATTTTATTTACGCCCTTTCATGTTCTACGTCTGCTTACTAACACAGATAATGGCGTTGGATTTTCTTACCCATGTACCTTTATTAATTTCTTCCTCTTGTATATAATTTGTTTTCTTCGCCACCCTTACAATTTCATTTGATGACTGGCTAACGATGGGTGATGCCAACATGCCTGCATTTCTGAGTAGGGTATAATCCTACTTGTCTTTTGGCCTTAGAGCGACGGTCGCTTGATTTCACGTGTCTTCTATCCGGCTAGGTAAGAATCGATTTGATTTTTCTATCAATAGAGATGGTTTTCTAATTCCTCTATTTCCTTTTGGTGTTCGATTTATTTGCGTCCTACCTCAAATTATGTGGCAGACTCCGTGGGAATGATGGGAGACCTCCTTGTTCAAGTATTGATTTATTTATCTGTATAATTTCACTTTCATTTTTAATATAATTCCTTCTATTAGTTCCCTAAACGAATTTTCACTGCCTTGTGTGTATGTCTGCAGGTATGGTAGACACCATGCGAATTTCGTGCTTGGCAAGCTCTGAGCTAAAGATGTCATTTGGCACTAATTACCATGGCTCTTGGTTTTTCAGGTTGGTATACTCATGGACGGAGGGGAGCTATCCTCTCATAGCATTGTTCCATCGCGCTTCTTCAAAATCGTTAACTTTCTTAGGGTTTTTAAACAATGTCCATTTAAGCCCCAAACTCTGTTAGAGACTGAGTATTAATTTTTTTCAGTCGCATGCTAGTGTTCTTCGATTTGTTTAAAATTATGAATTGGGAGCACTGTCTTTGTTTCAAGACTCTGGCCCGAGAGGGCTCGGTTCCTTTTTATTGGTTGTGTACTGAAGGTGTTTATTTCTGCGTCCTGAAATTTTTACTTCCCATAACAATTTCGAAGAACTACAGATTATTAATTTATGGATGTCCTCATGCTACCTCGCATGAAATTGATTGTTGACTGTGAGTTAATATGGTTTAAAGATAATGAATTATTCATTCTTTAATTTGTTTACCATAGTAGTGACTGTGACTTATATAAGTCTCTTTATAGCCAGTTTTTTTTTCAATGGTACAGTGACTCATGGCTATCTGTTATATATATATTTTGTATGACTCTACAGGTGACTCTCAGGATTTCTGGGAGGTTATATTTCCATTGGGAAAACTTTGTGTGCCAATTTAAATTGTTCCCTGAAGCTATATATCTCTAAATGCTTTTGCTATTTATTTTTCATGATAGAACAGTCTCACTATACCCATATTTAGACTGAATTTCTTTACTGATACATGCCTATATATATATATATCTGCATGAGGTTTGTGTACCCATTCTTCAATATAGATATCTATTTAGACCTGTATGGGGTACAGGTACTATTTTGTTTATAGTTCTTCATACACTTCTAGCTTTTCAAATTATGTATTTCCATTGGGTCTCCTTTTGTCTTTCTTGTGTGCTACTCCCATATCTTTCACACATAAATCTCCTTCCTAGTTATTTCTACAGAAGCTGGTCATGGTTTGTTTCATTTCCTTGCTATTTAAACAAGATATGCAATACTAAAATTTCCTACCCTTCCATTCAATCCTTATTAAAGGAGATAGTAAATACTTTAAATGTGGAAATGCACAGCTGTTGAAATTTTTGGAAACCTCTGCTCTTCACTTAGTAATAAATTAAATGAATAATTTTGTACTTTATACATTTACTTTCTCACTGTCTGAAGGTTTACAATTTTCCTTACAGTGTGGACTAACTGTATTCCCTTTCCCATAGAAGCAGATTAAAGTTACAAATTTGTGACTTGTGAGGTAGTATAAATCCCCAGATTTAAACTTAAATGTTGGTTTAGAGATTCCGGAGGATTTCTCCTCATTTTTCTAGTTCCTACAACTATGCAGAGATGAGAGGGTAAATTCCATTCTTAACTCTGTAAATTTATGGAACACTAATTTAAATTCAGAAAACACATAAATAGCTCTAATCTGATCCATCACACTTAATTATTCAACTACTCTTAATTTATATGAGCATACCACTTTGGAAATTGACCAGTCCTTCCAACCTTAGAATTCTTCTATCTCCAGAATTCACCCCCGAGCTGAGATCCCTCCAAGAACAGATCAACCTCTAATCTGTTTAGGAGCAGCTTATTTAAGCTGTTGCTCCCCAAAGCATGTTTCTAATTGTCCGTCCAGAATATCAGGATGCTTTTCTTCCTGATTTCCTAGGCTTCCCATTGTAGGGATTCTTTAAAGCTGTTTTATGCTTTTCCCAGCTTTTCCAGCTTTTTACCTCTTCCCAACTATTTTCCTAATCATTGGGGGAATTTAGATTTTTCCTCAAAAATCTAAATTAGAAATAATTTCTTTCAAGGATTTTTGAAAGATTGTGGGGAAAGTATTTTCCTTTATCCATCCTCATGGATTTAGCAAGTGAGCTCATAATTCTTATTTTGGTCAATCTACACAAATTCATTTTATTCATTTTCTCAAATTAATTATTTAATTACATCCACAAAATACTTGTCCTTTGGGGTCCACTCCCCTTAGGATTAAAGTTCAAATGTCTAGTTTTTGAATTTCAAACACATAAACTAGGGGTGTTACATATTCCCCCTCTGAAAGAAAACACCATCCTCGGTGTTGTTATTTAACTACTAGAGTTCATTTTTCAAACAAAAATTGATATCTTTCCATCATTTCAGCTTCTCTTTCCCAGGTAGCTTCTTCAGCAATAAAGTGCTTCCACTGCACCTTTACTCTTGCTATCGGTCAGTTCCTTAATTCAATTTCTTCCCGCTCCAATTTTTGAAGCGGTTCTGGCATAAACTCCACTTCTGGTTCCACCTGTACCACATTCCAATCCACTATGTGAGAAGCAACATGTATATATCTTTCTAATAATGAAACATGAAACACATCATGAACTCTAACATGGGGTGGTAAGGCCAGCTTGTAAGCCATTGGTCCCACCCTTTCTAATACTTCGAAAGGACCACAATATCTAGGAGCCAGTTTTGCACAACTTCCAGCATAAAGTGTGCTCTTTTTTGGTTTAATATGCAAGTACACATGCTCTCCTACTTTAAATTCTCGGTGTACTCTCTTCTTATGAGCATAGTTCTTCTGGTGATCTTGTGTTGTCTTGATGTTTCTTTGTATATGTTTAACAATTCTTTCCATCTTTTGTAAGGCATCTGGTCCCAACATTAGTTTATCTTCTGGCTGGCTCCAGCTCAAAGGAGTATGGCATTTTCTTCCATACAGTGCCTCGAACATACTCATTTTGATAGAGGATTGGTAGCTGTTATTATAGCCAAATTCAGCTAAATGCAAGTAGTCTTCCCACTTTGATGGTCTGTCCATCACATACATTCGCAACATATCTTCCAAAATCTGGTTAGTTCTCTCTGTCTGACCATCGGTCTGAGGGTGATAAGCAGTACTAAAATTCAACTTAGTACCCATACCTCCAAATAGACCTTTCCAAAAAGCTGCTGTGAACTTAGCATCTCTGTCTGAAACAATCACCTTCGGAACTCCATGGAGCCTTACTACCTCTTTCAGGAACACATTCGCTACTTGAGTTGTCCCAAAGGTAGATTTCACTGGTATAAAGTGTGCAGATTTTGTTAAAGTGTCTAATACCACCATCTTCAAATCATGTTGGTATTTGGTCTTGGGTAATCCTGTTATAAAATCCATGGAGACTATGTCCCATTTCCATTCTGCAATTGGCAAGGGGTTTAGAAGACCAGCAGGATGCTGATGTTCAACCTTAACTAGTGACACTCCATGCATCTAGCTAAATATTCTGCTACATATTTTTTCATTCCTGGCCAAAACAACTTATTTTTCAAAGTTGTTAACATTTTGTGATATCCAGGATGTCCTGCATATGGTTGTTTGTGATATTCATCTAAAATCTCTCTTTTCAAGGACTCTACATTGGGAATATATAATCCATTTTTATAATAGATCAGTCCTTTCTGGTTTTGAGTGAAATCAGCCATCTCCTTCTTTAGGATTTTCACTTGTATGTTCTCATAATTTGGATCCTGGTCTGTTGCCTGTTTCACTAACTCTTCTAGATCAAACTGGGCACTACTTCCACTACTGCCTATAATTTGAAAAGCATTTCTACTTAAAGTGTCAGCAATTTTATTTTCTTTCCCCCTGATATGTTTATGTCCATATCAAATTCACTTAGAAAAGATAGCCATCTGGCCTGTCTAGCATTCAAATCAGTTTGGGAAAAGAAATATTTGAGACTAATATGATCAGTCATCAATGTAAATTTTTTTCCAAGTAGATAGTGTCGCCACATCTTCAAGGCCTGAATAACAGCAGCTAACTCCAAATCATAGGCACTATATTTTAGTTCATGTATCTTCAATTTCCTAGATTCATATGCAATAACTGCATTTTCCTGCAAAAGGACTCCTCCGAACCCCTCTCTACAAGCATATGTACAAACAACAAATTCCTTATTAGGATCTGCAATCTTCAGTATAGGGGCTGTGGTAAGTTTTAGTTTTAATTTGTCAAAACTGTTTTGACATTTTTCAATCCACTCAAATTTGACACCCTTCCTTTGTAATGATGTTATGGGATGTGCTTATGGCAGAAAATATCTCCACAAATCTGCGATAATAACCTGCAATCCCCATGAATGATTTTACTACTGAAACATCAGTTGGTACAAGCCATTCTTTAATGGCTTTTATCTTTTCAGGGTCAACATCTAGCCCTTGCTTAGAAATAATATGACCCAAGTATTCGATCTTATCTTTATAGAATTCACATTTGCTGAACTTGGCATATAACTGGTTTTCCTTCAGAGTTTTCAACACTATCCTAAAGTGTTCTTTATGTTCCTCCTCACTTTTTGAGTAAAATAAAATGTCATCTATGAACACAAGTACAAATTTGTCCAAGTACTTATTTAACACACTATTCATTAAGCACATAAAAGTGGCAGGGACATTTGTCAAACCAAAAGGTAGGACTACAAACTCGTAGTGACCATACCTGGTTCGAAAGGTTGTTTTGATGATGTCTTCTTCTTTAATTTTGAGCTAGTGATATCCAGTCCTTAAGTCAATCTTCGAAAATACCGAAGCTCCTCTCACTTGGTCAAAAATATCATCAATTCTAGGCAAGGGGTATCTGTTTTTAATGGTCAACTTATTCAGTTGACGATAATCAATGCACATCCTAAAGGTTCCATCCTTCTTTTTCACAAATAGGACCGGTGCTCCCCAAGGAGACACACTTGGTCGGATATAGCCCTTATCCAGCAATTCTTGTAATTTCATTTTCAGTTCCATGAGTTCGAGGGGGCTCATTCGATAAGGGGCACAGGAAACAGGTGTTGCTCCCGGCACCAAATCGATGGAAAATTCAATCTCTCTCTTGGGGGTAAGATGAGGAATCTCATCTCAAAAGACTTCCTTAAACTCTCTTACTACTGGTACAACATCCAACAATCTTTCTTCAGTTTTCTGTTCTGTTTCTTCCACATGTACTGCATAAACTTGGTGTCCTTTTCTAGCTGTTCGTTTTAATTGCAGTGCTGATATTTGTCTTACAAAGATAGGTTTTGGTTTTCCCTTGATAATAGAAGGTTTCCCCTCTTCATCCAAACAATGCAGGGTCTTGTCCCAACAGTTCATCATGGCCTTTTTCTTTTCCATCCAGTCCATTCCTATCAGAAAGTCATATGAACCTAAGGGAAAAATGTTCAGATTTACTTCTGTTTGAAAATCATTTAATTTAATTGTTGTTCGGGGTAGTTTATGTGTTACCTTCCTCTTGGTTCCAGTGGCCAGCTGTACCAACCATGACTGCTGAAATTTTTCAGTTTTAAGATTGCATTTTTCTATAATTATTGGACTAATGTAACTCAAAGAAGCACCAGGATCAATCAAAACAGTGACAGATTGGTCAGAAATCTTACCCTCCATTTCCACCATGGTAGCTTGATGTTCTACTTACCAGTTCTCCAAGGCTGCACTGATGGTGGGTATATTTCTTGCTATGTCATTTACTGTTGTAGCTTCTCGATCTCTCATAATCATCTGAATGTTTCTGTGGGGACAATCCCTCAACAGATGGGGTTCTCTGAATCCCCAACATTTCAAAGGTTCCCTCATTTAACTGTGCCCTCTTTCTTATTGTCTCCATCTATTTGTTTTGAAGCCACTTGAGACTGAGCAGTTTGAATTTCTTTGGGTTTATTAAACTTTTTCCACTGATGATCCCTACCAAAATTCTTCAAATAGGCTGGCTTCTGTTTTTTTCCTTTAAATTCACTCTTATTTACCCAGCTTTTCCCATGTTCATTTTTTCCTTTCAACTGTTGGTAACATAATCTGGCATTCCTCACTGCCTCGTCCATAGTTTTTGGGTTGTCAAACTCGATTTTCTCTTTGTACACAGCAGGCAAATAGTTCAGAAACCTTTGTACCTTTTCCTTTTCTTCCCTTATGTAAGGTACATATCTCAACAGATTTGTAAACTTAGTAACAAACTCATCAATAGTGAGTTGTCCCAGTCTAAGTTCATGAAATTCCTTGGCTTTATCATCACAGTAACGTTCATTTAGATAGTGGTTTTTGAACTTAACCTGGAAATCTTCCTAGGTAACTGTCTTTTCATCAATGGCATGAACCATTTTTGTCTCATCCCACCACAAGGTAGCCTTACCTTGTAGTTGGTAAATAGCTAATCTGGCCTTCAGATTGCTTTCATAATCATAGACCTGGAAATACTTAATCATATTCAGCAACTAGGCTTCAGCATCTTCCTCCTTCTCCCCATCATAGGAGGGAGGTTTGATCTCTCGGAATTCCCCTTGTAATTCCTTTATCTGCTTATACTAATGCCTAACAGCATCATCATCCTCAGACTCATCAGTCTTCCTCTTTCCAGAACCTTCGCCTTCTTGGCTGTTCCTTGACGTTAGCTCTCTGATGAGCTTTTCCTGCTCCTCACTGGCTAATGACAACCTGTCATTCTGGCTTCTCAGCTCAGCCATTTCTCGTTGCAACCTGTGCAACATAGCCATCACCGGAGCATTGGGATCTGGTGTATTATACTCATCACGCAGATCCACATAAATTTCTTCACCTTCTACCATTCCAGCACCACTGTACACTAAATAACACAGATCAGTAAAATTTAAAATTTTTTTTTTTTTTTCAGAGAAATTAATTTATACAGTGAACACACAGCCACAGTGAGAACAATAACAATAGCCCAGTTTTATAACTTGGGCTCCGATACCATTTGTCACACCTCCGTTACACCTCCCAAATTTATTTATTTATTTATTTTTATTTTATTTATTTTTATTTTTTTAATTTTTTTTTTAATTTTTTTTTTAATTTTTTTTCTAGCATTCTAAATCTCAGGAATAATTACAATAAGGTATATCATACAATAATTTCTATTGTGACCTGGTTAAATCATATTTCTGCCTCAATATGATTTGTTTTCACTAACCCACTTACCATAAAAGGTTATCCTTGGATGATTTATATATCACATGTGTATTGATATCATTGCATTCGTTGGTATTAACCTAACTATTAGGCTTATTGTGGGTTCAAATAGTATATTCACATCAATCATCGAAATCAATATACCCTAACCTTAGAATTCCTTTGTATTAGATCCAATGTTTATGAATGTTGATTTGATTTCTTTCGATGCTCTCATATCTACGTACACGTTGAACGTATGGCTATTTACTGAACTTGGAGCCACGAATTTTCACCATCTGTGAGTCAATGTCCTCACCCATTTATTGCATATGTCGTGCACTTCGAAATGCATGTGAAGCTAGACGTGTAAGTTTCATTTTCTAAGTACAACGTCTTTGCAAGTTCGGTTTAATTTGGTGTGGGAACTGATACGTTCTACCAGTCTCCATGTCATCACGTGTAAATTTTTTTTTTGATTGGAAACGAATTTCATTCCCTTCTCGTTCGTGTGTTATGGATCCAACTTGGCGTTGATCATGGACATGCCAGATGACTCTGGAACCTAAGCATTCAATACGACACAAGCATCGCTGTCGTGGGCTTCCTTTGATAGCTAGTAAACTTAATGTCGAATGACCGGTTTAATTGCACCTCTCGTCCTTTCGATCTATGGACTCACCATGGATCTTTTGCCATCTGGACGACTGAGATTTCAATGGTACAATTAGGGTTTCGAAGTTTTATTTTGGTGTATCTTGTGCACTCAAGTTTTCCAACTATTCCTTTGGCCTTCGTTTGGGTTTTTCCTCGTTAATGGTGGTGCCGAGACTCTACGTGCTGGAGACGCAAGAGTTAATACACTGCAGACTTGTATTACTCCGTCAATACCTCATATTGCAGGTAATTTCTTGTAAGCGTTATGTGTGTTAATTTCGGACTCTGTTATTGATTTCTGAGTGTTGTAATACATGCAAATGGAAGTAATTTGCCTGAATTTTATTTACGCCCTTTCGTGTTCTATGTTTGCTTACTAACACAGAGAATGGCGTTGGATTTTCTTACCCATATACCTTTAGTAATTTCTTCCTCTTTTATATAATTTTTTTTCTTCGCCAACCTTACGATTTCATTTGATGACTGGCTAACGATGCGTGATGCCAACACGCCTGCGTTTCTGAGTATGGTATAATCCTACTTGTCTTTTGGCCTTAGAGTGACGGTGGCTTGATTTCACGTGTCTTCTATCCAGTTAGGTAAGAATCGATTTGATTTTTCTATCAGTAGAGAGGGTTTTCTAATTCCTCTATTTCCTTCTGGTGTTTGATTTATTTACGTCCTACCTCAAATTCTGTGGCAGACTCCGTGGGAATGAGGGGAGACCTCCTTGGCCAGGTATTGATTTATTTCTCTGTATAAGTTCACTTTCATTTTTAATAGAATACCTTCTATTAGTTCCCTAAACGAATTTTCACTGCCTTGTGTGTATGTCTGCAGGTATGGTAGATGCCATGCGAATTTCGTGCTTGGAAAGCTCTGAGCTAAAGATGTCATTTGGCACTAATTACCATGGCTCTTGGTTTTTCAGGTTGGTATACTCATGGACGGAGGGGAGCTATCCTCTCATAGCATTGTTCCGTTGTGCTTCTTCAAAATCGTTAACTTTCTTAGGGTTTTTAAATAGTGTCCATTTAAGCCCCAGACTCTGTCAGAGACTGAGTATTAATTTTTTTTTGTCGCATGCTAGTGTTCTTCGATTTGTTTAAAATTATGAATTTGGAACACTGTCTTTGTTTCAAGACTCTAGCCCGAGAGGGCTCGGTTCCTTTTTATTGGTTGTGTACTGAAGGTGTTTATTTCTGCGTCCTAACATTTTTGCTTCCCATAACAATTTCGAAGAACTACAAATTATTAATTTATGGATGTCCTCATGCTACCTCGCATGAAATTGATTGTTGAGTGTGAGTTAATATGGTTTAAATATAATGAATTATTAATTCTTTAATTTGTTTACCATAGTAGTGACTGTGACTTATATAAGTCTCTTTATATCCAGTTTTTTTTTTCAATGGTACAGTGACTCATGGCTATCTGTTATATATATATTTTGTATGAATCTACAGGCGACTCTCAGGATTTCTGGGAAGTTATATTTCCATTGGGAAAACTTTGTGTGTCGATTTAAATTGTTCCCTGAAGCTATATATCTCTAAATTCTTTTGCTACTTATTTGTCATGATATAACAGTCTCACTATACCCATATTTAGACTGAATTTCTTTACTGATACATGCCTATATATATATATATATATATATATATATATATATATATATCTGCATGAGGTTTGTGTACCCATTCTTCAATATAGATATCTATTTAGACCTGTATGGGGCACAGGTACTATTTTGTTTATATTTTTTCATACACTTCTAGATTTTCAAATTATGTATTCCCATTGGGTCTCCTTTTGTCTTTCTTGTGTGCTACTCCCATATCTCTCACACATAAATCTCCTTCCTAGTTATTTCTACAGATGTTGGTCATGGTTTGTTTCATTTCCTTGCTATTTAAACCAGATATGCAATACTAAAATTTCCTACCCTTCCATTCAATCCTTCTTAAAGGAGATAGTAAATACTTTAAATGTGGAAATGCACAGTTGTTGAAATTTTTGTAAACCTCTGCTCTTCACTTAGTAATAAATTAAATGAATACTTCTGTACTCTATACATTTACTTTCTCACTGTCTGAAGGTTTACAATTTTCCTTACAGTGTGGACTAACTGTATCCCCTTTCCCATAGAAGCAGATTAAAGTTACAAATTTGTGACTTGTGAGGTATTATAAATCCCCAGATTTAAACTTAAATGTTGGTTTAGAGATTCTGGAGGATTTCTCCTCATTTTTCTAGTTCCTACAACTATGCAGAGATGAGAGGGTAAATTCCATTCTTAACTATGTAAATGTATGGAACACTAATTTAAATTCAGAAAACACATAAATAGATCTAATCTGATCCATCACACTTAGTTATTCAACTACTCTTAATTTCTATGAGCATACCACTTTGGAAATTGACCAGTCCTCCCAACCTTAGAATTCGTCTATCTCCAGAATTCACCCCCGAGTTTAGATCCCTCCAAGAACAGATCAACCTCTAATCTATTTAGGAGAAGCTTATTTATGCTGTTGTTCCCCAAAGCCTGTTTCTAATTCTGCGTCCAGAATATCAGGATGCTTTTCTTCTTGTTTTCCTAGGCTTCCCATTTTAGGGATTCTTTAAAGCTGTTTTATGTTTTTCCCAGCTTTTCCAGCTTTTAACCTCTTCCCAACTATTTTCCTCATCATTGGGGGAATTTAGATTTTTCCTCAAAAATCTAAATTAGAAATAATTTCTTTCAAGAATTTTTGAAAGATTGTGGGGAAAGTATTTGCCTTTATCCATCCTCATGGATTTAGCAAGTGATCTCATAATCCTCATTTTGGTCAATCTGCAAATATTCATTTTATTCATTTTCTCAAATTAATTATTTAATTACATCCACAAAATAATTGTCCTTTGGGGTCCACTCCCCTTAGGATTAAATTTCAAATGTCTAGTTTTTGAATTTCAAACGCATAAACTAGGGGTGTTACATCTTCTCGCCGAGGCTTCGAGCACATCTATCCTTTCAGGTATGAACTCATGCATATTATGCTAACCCATTATGAAGCCTACGCTCTGTGCACCGAGCCTTGCTACGTATCCTTCCTTCATAGCCCTACGCTCTGTGTTATAGAGTGAGAACTGAGGTTAATAAAAAAATTTCTTATCTGGTTTCGTTTACTGCTGAAGATTTGTCTCACTCAGTTGAACACATCTCTCATGGAAATTTTCTTCTCATTTTTTTATGTTTATTTTCCCGTTGATAATATTTAGTACTTATGCTACATCATTTCTCAATAGGACCGTACTCCTTGTCGTATTTCGTGAATTTCCTGAGGATATTCGAATGGTGACGTTTTAATTTTTCTCTCTTTCCCTACGACGACCAAACCGTAACCCCAGGCAAGAAATTAATTCAATTTTGTGGTTCAACGCCTGAATTCCTCATTCAACCTTGAACGTCATGATTTTCTAATTTTTCTTGGTTATCTCTGTTCAAGTCATTTTTGGAGATAAAGGATTTCTGATCGGCAAGGTAATCCTTTATTATTTTTCTTCTTTTTATTTATTTGTTTGTATTATAATTCATATCATCTAATCAATTCATATTCTCACTTTTTTGCAGGTAATCCAAATTTCAACCGATTTTAATTCTCTGCGATACCATGAAATGGTTGTTTCATTCAGTTTTAATTTCACTTCCTCTTGCGTTTTCAGGTCGGTATTCACTGCCTATGGTTCGGAGTGAGACTAGACTCTTACATCGTTATTATTCCAATTGGTGTTGTTCAAACCCCTCTGGTCATATAATTTTTCTCGTTTCTATTGTAACAATAAGAATTTTCCTAGACTTGGTCTGTCTTACTAGGACTCTGCTAATATGGTCACTGAGACCAATTTTTTTTCAATTAATCGATCATGGGATACGACTGTCATTATTTATAAATTTTTGGTTCATGAATTTATATATGAATTTCAATTATAAATATATATATTCCCTTCCTGGTTGACAGGAGCAGGGTTATGTCATATTCTGGTGATTTCAGATTTGTTATTTCATGTTGATGCTTATGATTAAAGTTTTATTTTTGACTGTATCCATCTGTTTCTATTTGCTGAGTAGAGATGATAAGGTTACTAGTCTTATCTTGAATTTATGCTTCCTCCATATTATATTATTTTCAAGAGTATTCCCAGCTACAACAATTTGTTGACTCTTATTATCTGGTTTATGAGAGTATATATGTCATGTTACTCTATTACTATGTCTCTACTTCTGCCTCATGGTTCAAAGTTTACAAATATTACTTACTGATGTAAATAATAATGGACTCAGGAAATGTTGGTTTTTATTCTATAACATATTCAGTATGCTCTGTTCTGGCTAACACTTCTACTGGCATTTTATATAAATCTGATGTCTGAGTTATTTGTTATCTTTCATAGCATGTATAATCTACATGCATTTTATAGAGGTTCACATGCATAGTTTATAATTCCCAGTAATTGTTAAGTTTGGTCCCTTGTTTTTAAGAAGGATATTAACACCATTATATATATATATATATATATATATTCTCATACCACATTTGTTTTCATGATTATTAAACATGCTTAGTCTTGTTCTTTTACTTCTTATATATATATATATATATATATATATAGCAATTGAGTTTATAGTACTAAACTATATACTCTTCCATTCAGTCCTTATTATAGAAGAAAATATATAAACAAAAATGCACTGCTATTTTATAAATATATGTGTCTGTAATTCACTTAGATAATTCAACTATGTATAGCTCTACCTTGCATGTACTTAATTCCTCCTACACACAGGTTTTATTTGGTTTCCCTAATGTTTACTGAATTAATTATATGTATAACAGAAACATATTAAAGTTACATAGTTATAAATTATGAGGAAACATAATCTCCAGATTTAAACCAAAGACTGGTTTAGAGTTTTTGGTTGATTTTTCCTGATATTCCTGGTTCCTACAACTATGCAAGACTAAGAGAGTTCAATTACTCTACCATTCTGTAAATGTATGGAACACCAGCATAAAAAAAACATTTCAAGAATTTTGCATCAATAATCCTAAACATTTACACTTAACAACAATTAATGTAAATCATTCATAATACTCTGTGCATACCACTTTGGTATTTGACCAGTCCTCCCAACTGTAGAGTCCCTCTATCTCTAGAACTCACCCCCGAGCTGAGATCACCTCCTAGAACAGACCACCCTCTAATCTGTTCAGGAATAGTTTATTTAAGCTTTTTCTCCCGAAAGCTTGTTTCTAATTTTGCGTCCAGAATTACAGGATGCTTTTCTTCCTGTTTTCCTAGGCTTCCCTTATTTAGGGATTTTTAAAGCTTCTTTCTTCTTTTCCCAGCTTTTTACCTCTTCCCAACTACTCTCCACATCATTGGGGAAACTAGATTTTCCTCAAAATGTAATTTGGAAATAAATTCTTTCAAGGATTTTTGAAATATTTTTGGGGAAATATTTGCCTCTTTCCATCCTCATGTATTTAGCAAGTGATCTCATAATTCTCATTTTGGTCAATCTGCAAAGAATTATTTTATATATTTTTCATAATTAAATATTTAATTACATCCACAAAATACTTTTCCATTGGGGTCCACTCCCATTAGGATTGAAATTCAATGTCTAGCTTTTGAAAGAAAACCATAAACCAGGGGTGTTACA
>CM076581.1:1638819381-1638958650 GCA_034641835.2 Pinus albicaulis | reverse complement strand
GGGGCAGTCCTTCATATCTCTCCAGAATCCAAATTTCACATCACTTTTGCTCCAGGACACGGTTCTAATAGTAAGGTTGAGCTTGCATCATTATGGGTGGTACTTCATGTGGCCAAATGCAAAGCCATTGTTTCTTTACAGTGTTTTGGAGATTCCAAAATGGTGATTGACTGGGCACTTCAGCGCACTCAAATCCACTCTCCACATCTTCAAGCCATCCTCCGTAGCATTCGCCGCCTAGTGCAAGATTTCCAACACCTCAAGTTCTGACATGTTTACCGGGAACTAAACATAGAAGTCGATGGTCTGTCTAAGGTAGCTCTCACACTTCCTCTGAGTATGTAGCATTGATAATTCTGCATGGTATTGGCCCATGGTATTGTAACAAAGTCTATTTACACATTAAAAATCTCCATGATAAAGTGAGGATGAATCTCCATGGCTAAGAATCTTGTTATATGTTTTTTTCAAACATATATATGTCTAAGTTATATATTAGTTCTTTATATATTAGTATTTTTTATCACTAATAAAAATAATTTTTTTTTTAAACACCAATGAGTAAATATTATATTAAACATGCACCAAGTCGCAACAAAATACCCATGGAATTCAATACATTTTCACTATATTTAGAGGATCCTTCACTGAGGAATTGATTATTAGAACAAAAAACTATGAAGGAATGAGACTACGATAATAGTCCTACATACATATATTCGAAAAAAATTGAGACAATATAAGAGTAAATTTGTAGAAAGCACCCATTAAAGAAGAAAGTAGACGACTTCCTCTACGAGCCTATTTAGGTCCAGATGCAGGTTGCTAGAGACATGGTTTGGAGTAGAGATAACAGATTCCTAGGTTCCGGGGGCATTGCCACTTAGCCTGAGTTTATTTAGCTGTCCTCAAATGGCATCGAGCTTGTCCTCTAGGTGAGAGAGTTTTAATTTGAGATATTGAAGCTCTTCGGTGATAAAAATAAGAAAGTTATCCCACTAGTGAATTTTCTATTTCAAGTCCATATTTTCCACTTGTAAGGCCTCTACATGCCTGTTTCATGCATTATAAGCAGAGCTTCTAGAAGTGGTTGAACTGTTAATATAGGAAGACATGATTGGCGCAACAAAGAAAATGCAAAAGGCTTCATATGGGATCCTTGAGATGATTGTGGGATGAAGGGTACCCAAAGACAAGAGTACAGCACCAAGGGATAAGATTAAGGAAAATTCATTGAAAGAGGTTTGAGAAGTCAAGCCCAGGGAGAAGAGAGTAAGGAAGGAGATGCCAGAGAAGTTTGAAATTGAGAAGCAAGGACCATCTTCAACCATAAAGAGGAGGGAAATGGAAAGGATGGTCCAAGACAATGTAATTGGTTGGAGATAATTCCAAAAATATCCAAATTTACAGTGGATATAAAAAATAGGGTGAATCTTAATAGAAGGAAGGAGGGGCCAAATAAAACCATAGCACATGCACTGAAGGAAAACTTGGATATGCTCAACATAATAAAAACCCAAGATGCAAAGGTTATGTCGAACTCTGAGTCTATAGATGATCTTCTCAGGAAGGGTTCCCGAGAGAAATTTCCTCCAATTAACCACACTGCAGGGGTGGGGGATCCAAGTCCTCATCCCATGTATGTTGAGAATGATATAAGTAACCTGGGGTTCATTACAGAGCATCTTAATGCTCATTTTACATATGCCTCAACAAACTTAGAGGGGTCGAGACCAAATTTCTGACAGGGGTGAGAAGGAAATTTCTTTTGCTAAGAAGTTGTGGCAACAAAGATGAGAGGAATCTTGAACCAAGCTTGAGATTTAACCTTAGAGAGGTGGTTGTCCAACGTGGTACCTGTTAGTGTCCCTTGATTTAGTATATTGGTAGACCAAATGCACAGGGTAACATCAGACCAGTCTTTGGAGTCCTAGGACCTAGCCTTTCCGGACTTAGAGAGGGCTCTCTCTATTATGTGTGAAGGATGTAAACTTGTTTGCTTTAGATGGTTAATTTTAGGCTAGTTGTTAAGTGTAGGGTTTTTTGTTTGTTTGGTTGGGTAAGATGATCAAGTAGGATAGGTGGAGTGAGAGGTCATCAAATCAATTGGGCTATGGAGTCTATGAAATTCATTGATATCTCAATAATGAATTGGGGTAAATCATAGGGAAAATATAGTGTAGTCAATGGATCTTTAAGGTTTATGTGTGAAGTGAGATGGACATTAAGTTGGGGAAACGAGGTAGGGAAAAGGGAAGTTAGGAATCCTTTGTCAAATAACTATGAACAAGAAGGTCTTAAATACTCATAAGAAAAAGATACTAATCATGAGATAGGGCACACCATTTACTCAATGACAATACTTTAAACAAATAAACATTCAAGATGAAAAATTCAGTGGAAAAAAGAAAGAAATAAAACTTATCTAACTTCAATGATTATACTTTCAAGATTTGAAAACATATAAGATGAAAAATAGCTTTAATAAATGAAGAGGGAA
This sequence comes from Pinus albicaulis, assembly GCA_034641835.2. Lineage (NCBI taxonomy): Eukaryota > Viridiplantae > Streptophyta > Pinopsida > Pinales > Pinaceae > Pinus > Pinus albicaulis. The sequence continues at coordinate 1,638,956,150 of CM076581.1, read as the reverse complement.
CTCCTAAACATCATCCATCAAACTATAAAGAGCTTTGAGGAAAACTGATAGGCATGAACAAAGGGAAAGATCGAAACAAGACCAAGAACAACAAAAAAAATCAAGAAATAAGCAATCAATACATCAAAGAGAGGCTCCAAGACAGAGTTTAGATAGCATCAAATAAGCAGGGCTTACCATAAATTATATCTGGAAACTATCATATTAATCCATTAATGAAAAAAACAAGCTTAGGTGGGCCTAAGGAGCAATTAAGAATTCCTTAAACTAACCCAGCAGAGGAAAACATAAAGACAATAGCAAACAGGAGGATTGAGGTGCCTCAAACAACATTTCTCAACCTATACTTTTCTGAGATATCGCAACATTGAAGGATGAACATAATGATAAACAAGAAAACATGAACAAATAAGAGACACATCACCTTTAACCAAACTCAGGGATCCTGCAAGCAAGCCTTCATCATCATCAATCAAGGCAAATCATCCACAAGCTCCACAACACCAAATTGCTCTTCAACCTCAAAGAACCATGTATTTCTCTCAAAACTCATCAGATGCCAACATTTACAATGAATCATCATGCTCTATATAACAAGGAAGGAGGAAAAAAACCTAATAGAGTCTCTATAAGTCTATTGGCTAATCAGAAGTGTCTTTATTGTCCTTGAGGCCTTGTAAGGCCCAATGCACAAAAGATCTAAAATAAATATCTTTTCGGTCATTTTTAGCAAATAAATTGACCTTTAGGCTCTGAAAATCCTCCTAAAAATTTTCAAGCATGCATTTTTGACTTTTCAACCTCAGGAGCGCAACACTGTGTTTTAAGATGAATTTTCATGCCAAGGGCGGAGCACAGGAGCAGGAAAACTGGGCCATCTTGCAGCAGTGTTGTGAAGGCCTTCCCGATGTCGGAATAAGTTCCGTGATGGCTTGTTGGAAAGACCTTGAAGTCTACTTTCCAGAAATAAATTTTTTTCTTTGATTGGGCCTCTTCCACCAATTAAAAAAGTGAAAATTCCAAGGCTATTAAGGGCGCAACACATGTCCTAAAAAGCAGGCAGAATGATGAAAAATTGGGTGTTTTTGACCCTTTTGGAGGACCAAAACAACTCCAATTGATCAAAAAATTTGTGAGCATGCTATATTAGTGATGAGGATCCCAAAAACATAAGCCTTTCCTGCTGAAGATGCCTTGAAAAAGTGTAGCACCATGTGTGCTACCCCCTTGGCCCTCAAAATAGCAAAAAACCAAAACTTGTCAAAATTCTCCAAAATTTGGTGGAAGTGTGCCTCATGGGTCTTGAGATACCTGTAGAGAAGCTTGTGCCAATATCCTAAACATAGGTTGGCCTTTTTATTATTTTAGTTCTTGAATTTCCATGAGGGCTTCCTTTAGTTTGGCACTAGCAAGTTTGTTTTTCATGGCATAATGTTTGGTCATCTTTTTCTGGAGAGCAAGGCCCCTCTTTATCTTCTTGAAGTTCTTGTGTTCATTCTTGTAGTACTGAATTATACGTTGTTCCATATGAAAATCCCTATCCCACTTCCTGATTTGGGCATTCTTGCTTTGGAGTAGTAGTCTAGTGGCCATCTCCTCATCTTCATTATCACTATCTAGGTCAATGAATTGTGGCTTTTGAGTAGTTTTCTTGCCTTCCTTATTTTTCTTATCCTTTTTCATCTTTTATTTTCTCTTGTCAAGCCTTTGAACTGATGTAGATGGAAAGGTCCCTTGCCTTTTGGAGGCAGCAAACACTTGCCTTGATCCTCTTTGATAAGTGAGAGGGAGAAAATCAAATTTGTCTACTAGAATGCTCTCTTCATGTTTGATTTCAAGATTGGCTTTCCTTTCATCAATGGTATTTGCATTTATGCCTTCTTCATATTGTTCTTGGTTGCCCTCTTGAGAGGAATTTTTATTTTCCTTCATGCTAATATCACTGTCATGAATTTCACCACTATAATCCATCTCTTGACTGCTTTTTGGGTTCATAATGTCACTGCTGTCATTATTTTTAGGGCTATCAGTCATCATGGTGTCTTCATTATCCTCCTCTTCATTTGTCTCTTCTTCTTTGCTTGCATATCCCTCTTTTTCATCTTTTTCTTCCTCACTATTTGGCTCACTGTTTCCTTCTTCACCTTCACTATTTTTCTCATCAAAAGCTGCCTCTGTATCTTTATCTTCATCATTATCCTCCTCATCATTTGTTTCTTCCTCCAAACTATTTTTCCCACTATGTTCATTGTTTTTCCCACTACCATTTTCTTCAAACTCTGTCTCTTCTTCTTGAATACTATTTCCATCTTTGTCATCATGATTTGTTTCTTCATTATCAGTCCCTTCTTCACTATCTAGCTCATTGTTTTTATCTTTATAACCTATCTCTGTCTTTGTATCTTCATTCTTTTCAGCGTCTATATTGTCCTCTCTATCACTGACCTTGTCTTCATAATCTGCCTCTTCATTTGTTTATTCTTCATTGTTATTTTCTGTGGGGTCATTGTTAAAGGGACCTTCATCAGTGTCTTCATCACTATCATTCTTTGTTTCCTCATGAATGTCACTTTCTGCCTCATCACTTGTTTCTTCCCCACTGTCTTTTGTCTCTGCTTCATAATCATCACTTTCTTCATTTTCATTTTCCTCTCCCTCATCACTTGTTTCTTCCTCTTCACTGTCACTTTCTTCTTGATTGTCATGTTCCTCTTTGTCACTATTTTCTTCATGTTCTTCAACACTTTCTTCTTGTTCTAAGGCTTTAGGAGAAGGTGAAAGAGGGAGGTTTGTTTGGGGAGAGAATTCATATGGAGAGGATGAATCATGGTCAGTGGGGGGCGATGGAGGAGTGGAGGACAGTGGATGAGATGATGAGGGTAAACTTTGTAGAGGAAGAGGCCGTGGATTTGTGAAAACATCATGGGCGATGAAAAATTCCCATGGGATACCCTGTTGCTCTAATTTATGCAACACAATCATCTTTATATGAGAATGGTGGAAAAGACTTTGCATTTTCTGTGAAGAATGTCTCTTTTGCACAATGTATGACATCTTATCAATACTTCTATAAAGATAGTAGGGCAAGTGTAGCGGCTTGGCCTTAGTGAAGTGCATGAGTAGTCTTTTATGGTAGGAATAGAGCCTAGAAAACCTACCCTCATAGGTGAAGTACTTCATGATGACTTTCATTATGGGCGCATACCTCTCCAATATATGTGACAATGGAAAAATGGTTTTGCAATCAACTTGGTATCTTGGTTTCAAGAAGGGATGATAATGGCTTAGGTCCAAATTCACCTGTTTGAACCATTTTTCTCCCATGCAAGGTATTACAGTGGCCATAGCAATTATATGGGTGGATAGCTCAAAATTCACTCCAACTAGATGCACTTGATGGTTAAGGAGGTTGAGGATGAAAAGTTTGTTCAACTCAGGGTGAATTTTGACTCTTTGTACTTTTTCACAGAAATCAACACATCCTACCTCTTGGAAATATGCAATTGTGGTAGGGGAGGCTTTCAATTCTTTAGTTTTTACAAGCTCAAACCTATTCACTCTCCCACCCTTTCTCTGCTATTCTCTATGCCTTTGGCCTCCTTCACCTCTGTCAACACTGCCTTCGAGGCATTTTGTCCTTTACCCTTGCCTTAAAATAAAAAACTTGAAACTTCTTGTGTAATGATATGAAGAGGGTGAGTGGGTTGGTGGGGAGACAGTGGTGTCGAGTCTTGGCAGTGCGGAGGCTAGTTGTGCAAATGGAGAGGTTATTTGGCAGAAGAGCTACTTCTTATCATGGAGACCAAACATTTTCTTCCTCTAAGGTTTCTAGCTTTATTTCTAAATTCACCCTTTAAAAAATAGCATGAGAGGGGAAAAAGTGTCTAAATACCTTTTATAAAAGCTCTAGGGGTGCCTAGCAGAGAATTTGAAAAGCTTTGAGCAATTTGGAGGCTTGGAACAACTTGAAGATATCCCTGGTTGAACACGCAGCACAAGAGCGCAGCGCTCGAGCTAGTCGGGTTGACCCTGCACAAGTTGTCGGGTCTTTCCCGGAACGCAGCACAGGAACGGAGCACTGGCAAAGTCTGAACGCAGTCGGGTCAGGCCTGAACGACCCAACGCGCAACACTTGGGTGGAGAGGTGTCGGGCGGTCGGGTGGTTTCGGCACAACCTGTCGGGCTATAACTGAATCGTGCAGCACTGAACAGATGGGCGCGTAGCACAGTGGAGCTGTCGGGTGGCTTTGGCACGCCCCTACGGGTAGCACCCGGGCGAAGCACATGAGTGCAGTAGTTGGCAGAGTTGTCGGGCCTCTGCACTGAACGACCCAACACGTAGCAACTCAGGCAGAGTTGGTCGGGCGGTGGTGCACGTGGTAAACACGTAGCGCACCGCTACAGGAGCGCATCACTCTGTGGAAAATTGCAAAGGAGGCACAGACAGGTGCGTAGTGAGCGTTTTCAGGAGCGCAGCGTAGGGCTTCTCCTACCCGAGACTTTGCCAGAAAACCCTGATTTTCTTTGAAGGCTTTCTCACTTCTTTTTGCATATGAAAAATTGGTTGAGGGATAAATGTGGTGCCTTTATACCCTTGGCATCAATAAATTAAAACTAAAAACCCACTTTGCTAATGTCCTGAGTTTCACTTTGTCACTTTGTCATTGACATCTTCTTTTCTTTTGCAGGAGGTGACCTAAGCATAAAAATGATTCTTTGGTGGGTGATTTTGAACATATAGCTTTTTCTCCCTCTTACTGCTTTTGACAATCCTTTGACTGTACTTGAAAACTTAGTTTGCCTCACATTGATACTCTTTATTAGAATTTCTCCCTTTGGTGTAGTGGAAAAATTATGCCTTGACAAACCATGTAGGTCACCTTGAAAATCATTTTTTGAAAACCTCTTGCTATCATGGTGAAAGTCTATCATTTTCATTTTTAATAAACTTTCAATTTATGTTCAGTGATGCTAATGTATCTCTGTCCTTGTGATCCTTTGCATGGACTCCTTGCTGGGCAACACCTGTTTTTCCAATTAGTTGTAAAAAGCCTGATACTCTTTGTTTCATAGGCATGTTGTCTCCCCTTTGTTGTGAATGTCCTTGAGGATTTTGGCTTCTCACCTTGCCTCTCTTCTGCTGATAACCATCATAAACCATTCCTGCAGAAATGTTTTAAGATAGGAAACTGTCCTTTTGCAGAATTTAAGCTCTGATCAAAGGAGATTTCTCTTGGAGGTTTTTTATACCTTTTGGAAAATCATAAGCTCACCCTTATTTTTATTTGATTTCATATTTGGGCATATGTAAAACAGCGAGTCTTGGAAAACCAAAAAAATGAATATCGTAGGAGACCCTACATGACCTATTGGGAGGTCTTTTGGACTTGACCTTTGGCTGAATACTTAACTTAGGGTTCGGAGGTGTAAAACAGAGTATTGACATGTTGAAAATGGCAACAAGAAACAGTGAAGGAGGCCTCCTGAAACATCTTTCCTGATCCTAGTTGGAGATTGATCACCTAAACTAGGTGGGGACCACACATGTGATTTTTGTCGAAAAGTCTATTTTTAGACTATGTCTATTTTTGAACCCCTTATGGAGCATGGTCTAGGAGTTGCGGGATCTTATTCTTGGATGATTGGTCAAGTTGGTAAAAATAGATGGACATCTATTTTTAGACATACGAGTCGAAGTCTATTTTTAAATTTGCCTTTCTAAAAATAGAGATGTCGGATGTTATTAGCCCTTAATAATATTTGGACTATAAACATTATCTTATCCTCTTGGAGCACTTCAGTTTGATGCTTGGATGTGGCACATGCAGCTGACAGAAGGAAATATGCTTTTCCTAGGGGTTAGTTGAGCTATTGCATAGTTGACTTCAGTTAGAACTCATGTGGCAGAGTTTGGTGGAGTTGATGAGACAGTTGGTGGAGTTGTGTTCGGTTTAACTTAGTTGAACTAGTTGTATTTAGTCTAACTGATAAATACACTAGTGATGAGTGGTGTAAATTAATTATTAATTAATTCACTAATTATTAACTCATTATTCAACTAAAGAACACATCAGTTAACAGTAGTGCATGGACAGTTCAGTGGAGACCAGTGTTAGAGGTGGGTGAAAGGGTGGGGTCTACTATCAGTTTTGACTATAGTGTGCATGAGATTTGCACAATCATTGGAGGATATTGCCAATGAGGATTGCGCAGTCAAAGCCAAGGTAATTCAAATTCATTGATTCTATTCTCTCATCTTGGATTGCGCAGTAGAGGCAGGCAAACAGTGGAGGAGTTTTGAACCCGTGACTTGTTCAAAACTGAGCTAGTTTGTGTGTAACTTTTGGAGACAGTACTGAGTACTTGTGAAGAGTATTGTACTGAGATTGTTACATGATTCTTCTTCATTATAATATATAGACAGTAGGGGGTTTTCAGCTGTAAGCTTTCCCCGGTATACATACTGTGTTATATGTGTTGAATTTCTATGTGCGCATGTGAATGTTTTCAATACCGCTTGTTGTTTTTATTTCCGCATGTGATGATTAATGCGTAGAAGAGATTATGTGCTATTTATGAAGCTCAAATAGTATGTGACCAAGATAATCTCGGTTGAATAAGTGATTTATTCAAGAATTTCTACATGGTATCAGAGCGAAATTGATCATCGGGATCTATTACAGTGATCACAATTATTTCGGTAGATAGAGTTTGTAACGGGCCAGGTAGCCTCTGGATCCATCCTTTCTCTGAAAGGTGATATATCTAGTAAATTCCCCTACAGTCAATCTCTATGCTAGAAATAATTTGTTCTCATAGATCCAGAAGTAGTTGAGTTTTGAGCTTGGAATTCGAATTTTGCAGCAGTGTTTTCTTGGTGTTGAAGTCAAAATGTCTTATCAAGGATTGCGATTGGAGTATGCTCTTGAAGGCAGCTCGAATTATATTGCATGGAGAGATAGGATGGAGGCGGTGTTAGATGATAACGAGCTGAAGGATTTCATAGATGCTGAAGTCCCAAAGCCTACTGATGCTGCTCAAGTTGAGGCTTGGCAAAAGAAGATGGCAAGGTTTCGAAGGATTCTGTTGGAGGGCGTGAAGGATCACATAGTATCCAGCCTGCATGGAAAATCTTCTCCATACTTGATGTGGAAAGCGTTGACAGAATTTTTCCAGAGTAAGAGCGACCAGAGGAAGTTGGCGCTCAAGGATAAACTCAGGAAAATTAAGATGGAGAAGAATGACACTATTCCGATATACTTGACAAAGTTTTTCCACTGCAGGGATGAGCTTGGGAGTGTAGGAGTTAGTGTGGATGATGAGGACTTGGTGAGCTTGGCTCTCCTTGGTCTTCCGAAGAGTTTTCATTCCTATGAGGATTCTGTCAATGGTCGGGAGAAATTGCCAGGATGGGAGCGACTTTGGTCGGATCTTGTGCAAGAGGAGATAAGGTGGAATACCAGGGATGGATCTTCATCAAAGGTATCTGATGAAGAAGATTGCGCTTTGGCTGCCAAATAAAGGAAGGGGAAGGGCAAGGAGAAGGCTTCTCAATCCAGTGCGGATGGTAAAAAGCGTGACATGTCCAAAGTGAAGTGTTTTCACTGTCACGATCATGGACATTACGCCACGAATTGTCCACAAAAGAAGAAGAACAAGCAGGCTACTGGAGCTGCAGCTGGTGAGGCTCTTGCCTCGCAATTTGAGCTGGATTTCTCATTGATCACATGCATGGTGTCTAGTGCATTGGGATCGGGGTGGTATTTTGATAGTGGTGCTTCCTTTCACATGACAGGAGATGTGAATCTTTTCAGTGACTTGGTGGAGAAAAATCTACAGATGCATGTTGAGTTGGGCGACAATGGACGATACAATGCGACCAGCATTGGTACCATAACCTTTCAGAGGGAGTTAGGTAAACTCATTCTTTTACAAGATGTATTGCATGTACCAGGTCTAACAAAGAATTTGATCTCAGTTGCAATGTTAGAGGATAAAGGGTATGAAGTTGTCTTTAGAGAAGGGAAATTTTTCCTTCGGCACAAGGCAACAGGACAAGTCAAGAAGGTTGGGATTCGGGAAAAGAATCTCTACAGACTTGAAGTAGATGGGATGTCTACGGAGCTGCCCACTATTGGGAAGCGAGAGAAAGACATGCAACTGATGCTTAAGAGGGAGCAAGTTTTGCATGCAGGTGAAAGTGAACCTCGGGGTGTGGAGCAGCCACAAGAGGATCATGGAGTGGGAGAAACCACTCATGTAGAGAAATTTCGTGCCAGATAGGCAGAGGGAGTGCATGCAGATATACCACCAGGTGAGAGGTGGGGCGACATGCATGATTAATCCCAAGAGGAGATTTATGGGTAGGATTCATGAGATGTTGTGGATCTCATGAGTTAAACCCGGCTACGAGGTGCCCACAGCGCAACAGTAGCATATCAGCTGGATTGATGTAGGCAGATCAAAGTGAAAGTGTCGGATACTGGAGCACGGATCAGAGTTGACAGCAAGTGCAAGAGTGCATGGGTGCAAGAGTTCAACAGTGCAGTGGTTCCTGATGACATGAGCAGTATCTAAGCAAAGGTCGAAGACTTTGACAATAGATGCATCAGACTGATTGAGTTGTTTGGAGCCTATTCAGTTTCAGAGATTTTGCATGCAAAGGGTGCATGGCGCATGCATGGAGTTGCATGGTGCATGCATGAGTTTGCATGGCGCATGCAAAGGGTGCATAGTGAATGCATGGAGTTGCATGTCGCATGCATGGAGTTGCATGGCGCTTGTGAAGGTTGCAGGGCGAATGCATGGAGTTGCATGTCGCATGCAAAGACAGTCCTTTCTTGTTGAGAGGGAGTGTTGAAAATGGAAACAAGAAACAGTGAAGGAGGCCTCCTGAAACATATTTCCTGATCCTAGTTGGAAAGTGATCACCTAAACTAGGTGGGGACCACACATGTGATTTTTGTCGAAAAGTCTATTTTTAGACATATGGAGCATGGTCTAGGAGTTGCGGGATGCTATTCTTGGATGATTGGTCAAGTTTGTAAAAATAGATGGACATATATTTTTAGACATACAGGTCGAAGTCTATTTTTAGACTGCCTGTCTAAAAATAGAACAGTCAAATATTATTAGCCCTTAATAATATTTGGACTATAAACATTATCTTATCCTCTTGGAGCACTTTAGTTCGAGCTACAGATGTGGCACATGTAGCTGGCAGAAGGAAATTTGAATTTCCTATGGGTTAGTTGAGCTATTGCATGGTTGACTTCAGTTAGAACTCATGTGGCAGAGTTTGGTGGAGTTGATGAGACAGTTGGTGGAGTTGTGTTCGGTTTAACTTAGTTGAACTAGTTGTATTTAGTCTAACTGAAAAATACACTAGAGATGAGTGGTGTGAATTAATTATTAATTAATTCACTAATTATTAACTCATTATTCAAATAAAGAACACATCAGTTAACAGCAGTGCATGGACAGTTCAGTGGAGACCAGTGTTAGAGGTGGGTGAAAGGGTGGAGTCTACTATCAGTTGTGACTATAGTGTGCATGAGATTTGCACAATCATTGGAGAATATTTCCAATGAGGACTGTGCAGTTAAATCCAAGGGAATTCAAATTCATTCCATCCATTCTCTCATCTTGGATTGCACAGTAGAGGCAGGCAAACAGTGGAGGAGTTTTGAACCCGTGACTTGTTCAAAACTGAGCTAGTTTGTGTGTAACTTTTGGAGACAATATTGAGTACTTGTGAGGAGTATTGTACTGATATTGTTACATGATTCTTCTTCATTATAATATAAATACAGTAGGGGGTTTTCAGCTGTAAGCTTTCCCCGGTATACATACTGTGTTATATGTGTTGAATTTCTATGTGCGCATGTGAATGTTTTCAATACCGCTTGTTGTTTTTATTTCCGCATGTGATGATTAATGCGTAGAAGAGATTATGTGTTATGTATGAAGCTAAAATAGTATGTGACCAGGATAATCTCGGTTGAATAAGTGATTTATTTAGGAATTTCTACATGACAAACCTTTATGCATTGCAATCCCTTAAACTGATGACTTTTATTTATCTAAAGAGCCTAGAAAGGTAGCTTAAAACCACCAATTCTTGAGGCATTTGGTGAATAGGGGAAAAGGTTAGGATACTTGGCAATCCAAGGTGAAAGTAGAAGGGTTAGGCAAGCAGAAACAAAGTGGTAAGGTCAGAGGTGGAAAACATAGTAACAATTAGTGGCATAAGTCCATGATTTGGTCTTCTGGGAGATATAGGCTGGCCATGCCTTGATAGAGTAGTAGAACAGTGAAAAATTTATACTAAGGATAATGAAGGAAGTGAGATTTATAGAACTCACAAGATTCATGAATTTTTTTTCTAGAAATCTAGGATAAGCATTTAGTCATCAATAAAGGAAAAAATTACTGATGAATAATAGTGGCTTCACTTGGGTAGGTCTGCTCCTTTTCAAGAGGTGTCCAGAATTTCAGATCTCTTGGTTTATCAAGACCAGTGCCTCATCCATTACGTCGAATTTTCTTTTTTCATTTGCTGCTGCTTCTTTGAAGTAATGATCCCAATGATTTGAAATACATGATTACTTCAACTTCATCTCTATTTACCCAGTCTACTTGGTCTAGCATTTTTTCCTCCTTGGGTGCACTTGAACTAGCAAACCCTTGTCATTTCTTTTCTTTTGAAAGCAAAAAAAAACTATCTACTTTCTATCTTATTTCTTCCAAGAGTTCAGATTATGCTAATGAACTCTTTTTATTCTCTACCTAGACTATTTGATTTTCAAGATTAAGCAATATGACATAATTCATTCTCTAAGCTATTGATATGAAATTGAAAGCATGATTTGAACCAGGATTAGACAATCTAATTCATCATGAGCTGTGGCATTAGTACAAGTTGCACACAAACATTATTTTCACAAAAAACAAAACTAGAAGGTATGAGGGTTGTGTTTCATCATTTTCTAATCATCCCTATCCTTCTCTTTGGTTCAGATTTAAGCATGTGGAACCAATATCTCTCATTCCTAATCTATTTTCGTTTGACAGGTCAAGCTTAAATGATTTGACCAACATTATTTCACTAACCTATCAACAATAAATTGAAAGCATGCTCAGCCATGATTAGGCTAGATGACTGAACAAGACCTTCTTTTTGAACAAGTAGTGGCATTTAGGCTTGCACACTTTCAACATTACTATTTTTTGGGTATGAGGTTGTACCTATTTTCAAATCTGCCCTCTTTCTCTATTTTTCTATTTTTGTGTTTTTCTCTTTATGACCTTTCATCAAACAATGGTATCTACAATGAGTGAAGGCCTAAAAACTAGAAATCTTGACAAAATTAGTGCTTTAGTGTCCTGCCATTGACAGGACCGCCAAATGCTTCAGCTCCATCCAACTCTTGTAAAAAGAAAACATTGTTACCTCTAGCTGAACTGATAATGAATAGCCCTTTCCACAAGTTTTCAAACTTACCATGTTTACCTTTGTCTTCTCTTCTTGAGTCCCATTTCAACACTTTATCTCCAATCTGGAAATCATTGTCCTTGGTCCTTTTGCTAAAGATTTTCTTTATATTTTCTTGTACTAGTTGTTTCCTTTTGTAAACCTCCTCTCTTGTCTGTTGTAAATGGATATTTTGGTTCAGCCTCCTTTGCATGTCATTTTATTCTAATTGCACTTCTTGTAGCAGTTTCATCATCGGGACTCCCAAAGATGTTGGGAAAATGGCATCCATGCCATACACTAGTTGATAGGGAGACATACCAATTGATTTCTTAGTGGTTAGTCTATCAGCCCATAGCCCGTGTACGAGTTTTCCATGCCATGCTTTTTTATTCTCTTCCAGAAGCTTCTTAATGATATTGAACAAGTTTTTATTAGAGGAATAATCTAGCCCATTACCTTGAGGGTAATAAGCTGTGGAATGTCCTAATGTGATGTGATATTTATAACAAAAGTCAACCATTATTTTGGATGTAAAGGCAGAAACATTGTCTATGATGATTTTTCGGGGGCAACCAAATCTAGACAGGATGTTGGTCTCAAGAAATTTGATAATGACTGAATCAGTGGCATTCCTAGAGGGGTTGGCTTCTATCAACTTGGTGAAGTAATCAGTGACGGTGAGGATTCACTTGTGTTGGGCAGAAGAAATAGGGTGGATCTCTCTAATGAAGTCTAAACCCCATTACTGAAAAGGAGCTTCAACAATGATGGGATGCAAAGGTAAAGGTAAGAGTTTTCTCTTGCCATCAAAAATTTGGCACTTATGGCAAGTCATGACCAGTTTGTGGGTGTCAGGGAAAAGGGTGGGCCAATAGTAGACAGCTCTAAGAATCTTGTTAGCTGTGGTTTTCCAATAAGGATGACCCCCACATTCTTCCTCATGCAGTCCATGCATGATCTTTCCGACATCATCCTCAAGCAAACACTTAAGCAATATACCAATAGGATTCTTCCAATACAAAAATCCATCTAAAATGCAAAAATTCAAAGATTTTTGTTTCAGGAATATTTCTTTTGTCTTTGATAAGGTAGGAGGAGCATTAAGATAAAACAATACATATAAGATATCATCATACAAAGATGAGTTCAAGAATACTTCTTCAACATGGGGAGTTGTGCATTCTTCTTGTTCTTCTAAAGTATCAACCAAATTAATATCTAATGCTTGGAGATTTGATTCAGCCATAAGTTTTGCAAGCCCTTGTCCTTTAACCAGTTTGGTGGGTCTGATTTCTAAGTCATATTCTAAAATAATAGCAATCCACTTTCCTCTTTTACCATCTGGGTCCTGATTTAAAATGTCTTTGACAACTGTGTGAGGAAAAAAAGCAATGATATGAGAATGTAAGATATAAACTCTGAAGTCTTTCAATGCTTTAATCAATGCAAAGGCCTGCTTTTCCATGATGTTGTATTTTATGGGAGCATCTCTAAGGGCTTTGCTGAAGAAGGCTATGGGTTGTTCTTGCCCTATCATGTTCTTTTATAAAAAAACTACAGCCATGGTATGTTCAGAGGAAAATGAGAAAATATAGAAGTCTTTGGTGAAATCAGGACTTATTAGAACTGATGTTTAGGTGAGCGCTTGCTTGACAAGTTCAAAATATTGCTTGGCTTCCAAAGTCCACTTAACTCCTATTTCCTTTTTGAGCATGTTTGTAATATTTCTCAAAAGTTCAGCAAGGTTGGGGATGAATCTCCTCAATAAGTTGATTTTCCCAATGAAATATTGCAATTCCTTAATGTTTCTAGGATGGCTGATTTGAAATATGCCTTCAATACTTTTGGGATGTATTTTTATCCCCTCTTCAGAGATGATGTGGCCTAGGAGTTTTCTTTCTTGGAGACCAAACAATGTTTTCTTGGGATTCAAAGATAGGCCATATTTCCTACATTTTTCAAAAACTTTTCTCAAGTGGACTAAGTGCTCTTCATTAGTCTTAGAGTAAATAGTGATGTCATCAAGGTAAATGACTATGAAGTAGCCTATGTATTCTGAAAAAGCTATGTTCATGGCCCTTTGGAAAGTGGCCCCTGCGTTCATCAATGCAAATGGAATTTTGACATACATGAATGTACCCCAAGGTGTGGTGAAGGAAATTTTGTGTTGATCACTTGGGAATACTAGCACTTGGTTGTAACCAGAAAAACCATCAAGCAGTGAGATTATCTTAGAGCCAACTACCTTTTGAAGTATGTGATCCATTTTAGGAAAAGGGTAATTAACTTTCAATGAGTACTAGTTTAGATTTCTGAAGCCAATGCAAAGTATAATCTCCCCAGTTTTCTTCCTAACTGACACAAGGTTGGAAACCCACTCTGAGTATCTGAGGGGAACTATGATCCCGACATCATACATATTTTTAATTTATTGTTCAACTAAAGGTAGTAAAACATGGTTTATTCTCCTCAACTTTTGTTTGAAAGGTTTCTGATTTTCCTTGAGAGGGATTTTATGTTGAATAATGCTTGTGTCATATGATTTCAAATATTGATATCCCCATGCAAACACATCTTTAAACTCCTTAAAAAGCTCAATATATTTCTGTTTTATGTGAGGAGGAAGGTTCTTGGAGAGTTTAATCATTTTGGGTTCCTTTATGCTTCCTATGTTGCATTCCTCAACATCAGTCTCTGTAGATTCTATCTTTAGTTTTTTAGCCACATCATTAAAATCGAACAATTATTTTAATGGTGCAAACCCTCTTGGTAATGTGTCATTTTTGCATTGTAAGACTTCCAAGTCCCTTTAGTCTAGATCTTCAAACATTTTAGCCTCATAAGGATGTGTAAGAAGATTTATATCAGCAAAAGAGGGCAACTCTGTTTCATGATTTTTTTCTTCAGCAAAAACAACTTTCTCAAGCTCTAAGTTGGGTAATGTAAATTCATTTCTAGATTGTAGAAAATCATCAATTTGTTTATAACCTTCAAACACTTGCCAATGGTTAATGTTTTCAGGTACTGTGGGATGGTGTTTGACTTTGACAGTGTATTGTTCGCTAGCATGTGGTATTTGGCAATTGCTGGCATTAAAGGCAAGCTCATTGGCAAGACTGTTTTGGGCTCTAAGAATGTAAATGAGCTCATATTTATCAAAAGTTTTGAGGATGTATAGGGCTGCATTTATGTACTCTCTTAATCTTGGATTCTTTTTTGAGTACTCACCTTTTATTTTTTTAATGATAAGTTCTAAATCTCCTTGGACAAATATTTTCTTAGCTCCTAAGTCTTCAAGCAAGTGCAAACCAAGGAGAAGAGCCTCATATTCTGCAATGTTATTAGTGCACTGAAAGTCTAGTTTGTATGAATGGCCCTCATTTGTGTTATGTATCCAGACACCAGCTCCTGAACCAACCTTGCCACAAGAGCCATCAAATCTCATGTTCCAAAGTGTTTCTAGTTCATGTTTGCCACTATGCTGTCTTTCAGGGCTACTAGAGTTCAAGTTATCATGTTCTCATTTGAGGGTGAGTGTGAGTGTTTTGGAGGGCCTAGTTCTTTGTTATTTTATTTCACTTGTTCACCAATGTCATTTTCATTATACAAGATTAAAGAGTCCAAATTTGAATGAATGGAATAAACAGGGGTGTTGTTTTTCCTATCTAGGCTACTCACCATATACTTCATGTGGGATTCTCGGTATAATCTCCTAGTTTGATTGAAAACAGGGATTGTGGCATATGACATGTCCATTTGGAGGTTGCCTTGAAGTTTGACTCCCCATGATATAGACAACAACATGCCATACTTCGGGGGAATATTGGCAACCACTATGTCCATGACTAGACTCTTAGTGGGTATTTGCAGCAAAGTGATGCAAAGATCCTTGATTAGACCCAAACATTTGACTCTACTCGAATCAAAAGAGTATAAGTCTTTGTAAGGTTTGGTTATTTCTAGGCCTAATCTCTCCATCACCACCCTAGGCATAGGGTTGTGTGAGGCACCGAAATCTAGCATAACACTGTGTAATATTTTGTCATGTATGTTGAGGCTGACATAGAAAGGAGGGACTGCTCCTTCTTGGTATCTTCCCTCAACTTCGGGACCAAACAATAGCTCTGGTTTGTCATTGGTCAAGTTTAGAGTGTCTGTATTGTTCCCTATGTTCAAGACTTTCAAAACTTGGGACCTGTACACTTCCTGAGTTACCAATTCATTGAGAGGTATGGATATCTTGATTTTAGCAATCTCTTCTTCAAAGCTGAAAGGTATTTGTGTTTTATACATATTTACATCAGTTTTATCAGCCATAAATTTTTCTACATTTTTAATTTCCTGATTTTGATTTGGGGCTTTAGAAAATAATTTTTTTTCAGGGCCACTAGTAGAGGTACTAGGGCAGCTTGCATTACCACTTGGTTGGCTGATTTTGTCTCTGTTAGGATCAGTTTTCTTGACCATAGTGTTGACATTGTCTGCTGTCTTTTTAGGAGTGTTTTCTGGAGCTTTACTAACAAAAGTGTATATTTGGTTTTTCTTGGAGGCTTCTTGGTTTATTTTTCTCCTAAGGTCATATTGCCTATGGACTTCCATGATGGCATTCTCAAATCTCAATTGATAGTATTTAGACTCCTCATAGTTTGTTTCAGATTTATCAAAGGCAAAGAGGCGTTGTTCTTCTTCTGTGAGAAAAAAATCATCTTCATTATTAGAACCTATCAGATTTACATGGCTTTCCTCCGGCTGTTAAATTTCTCTTTCCCCTTCATATACGTAGTTATCTTAGAAAGGGGGCCTAATCTGTTGGTCATTTTTCCTTTGTCTGATTTTGGGTGGGTCTCTTTTGAAGTTCTGATTCCGGTTTCTGTTTTTGGGATTTGGTTGATTTTCCCTAGGAGGCGTTCTTTCATTTATTCTTATTCTCTCCATCATTCTCTCCACAGTTCTAAGTAGGTTGTCAATATTGGAATCAGATGAGGAGGTCGAAGGCATGGTTTCATCTTTGTAGGTTACCCTCTTTTCTGATCTCAGCCTAGCTTTCTTTTCAATTAGGTTGGCCTCTACGCTTATAGCTCCTTTTTTCATGTCTTCTAAAGTTAAGGGCTCTCTTTCTCTTAGCTGATAGGCCATGTCCGGGTCAAAACATTCCAGAAAATTTGCTAAGGCTAGGCCTAGTGGGGGTTTCATGTTTAGTGGTAGTGCGTTGTAAACACTATTGAACCTAGTGCAATAGTCTTGGACACTTTCCCTTGTGTTTCTCTTAAGATTGTTATATTTTGAGAGGATCTGGAGAGGGTTTTTCTTAATCTACCACTTGTTTAGGAAATTTTGGTAAAGGGAAGGGAGATCATGTATGCTGTTGGGAGTTAAGTTTTTGAACCATTTTTTAGCTTCTCCTCCTAGGCTTTGGGAAAACATCCTCATCTTCATAGTTTCCTCTTCTAATTCCATGTAGTCAAAAGCATCATTTATTCTATCTACATGTCGTTGGGCAGTGGTAGATTCAGCCCCAGTAAAGTGAGGGATTTTGGAATGGTAGTCATTTGGCAAAGGTACCAAAGGTTGTGGTAAAACTAGGGGGCATACCAAGCTGCCATGATAGGAGCTAATGGTGGATTTACAAGCGGAGGGTTTGTGAGATGTGATGGAGTGGTTTGCACAGTGGTGGTATGAATGGGTGTGGTGTAAGTACTTGGACCATCTGATTGATTCTGAGCAGATTTTGTATGGAAAAAGCTAAAGTGGTGGAGAAGCTGAAAATCAGGTGGGGTGGAAGGAGAGGCTTCTCTACTAGAACTCTGTTGCAAATCTATGGGCTCAAGGTTAGTATGATCAATCCTACTGTGTGACTTGGTTCTAAAAAGGTTTCTTGTGTGTTGCAAGTCAAACTGGAGATCTTGCAAGGTTGTGAGATGTTCAGGTACAGAGCTTGCTTTATGAATGGTCCTATCAGTAGTTAAGTTTCTAGTTTTAGAAGTTTTCCACAAAATCCTTTCTTGGTCATTAACTATAGTAGGAGGGTTTGGGTCCGGATGAGATCCGGTACTGATTCATCGCGAAGCCAGATTTCAAACTCAAACTTTAGAGTGGTTGAAAGTTTTTAAACTTTTTTGAAAATTTTACCTCTCTTAGTGTTTTCTAAACTCACACAGTGTGTGACCAGGCTCCTAGACTTCTCGGGGCTTATTTGACACAAACCTAAGGGAGTCTATGGATACTAGTAAAGCGAGGCCTACTGGAGGCTAGTGGAGTCGCCAGGTGGATGTTTTTAGTTTGTTTTGAAGATATGTGTTTATGGTCCACCACCAATAACTGAAAAAAAAAAAAAAAACCAATCTAGGGATGTTTTGGGGTTTTCTAAGTTCCTATATGTAGCCCTAAGGTTTTTAAGAGTATCCTATAGCTGAATCATCATTTTTCTAGGATGGTGAAACAACCAGGTTCTATTCTTTGGCTATCAACTTAAGTTCTCTATGATTTGATAATGTTTTCTGAAGTCCTAAGGGATGCTTATATTTTCACTAACATCAGGGGTTGCATCATGATCACCATTGTGTTATTGATAATGATGAGGTGGCTATAAATCATAGGATACTATTTTGACAAGGGCTTCTAAATTGCTTAAGGATGTCTAAGCTTGTTACTTACTCAGAAGGTCCCACCGTGATCGCCATTATGTTAGTGTACTGTGATTTAGCAAATTGGTAGACCAAATGCACAGGGTAACATCAGACCAATCATTGGAGTCCTAGGACCTAGCCTTCCTGGAATCAGACAGGGCTCTCTCTATTATGTGCGAAGGATGTAAACTTGTTCGCTTTAGATGGTTGATTTTAGGCTAGTTGTTAATTTTAGGGTTTGTTGTTTGTTTGGTTGGGTAAGATGATCAAGTAGGATAGGTGGAGTGAGAATTCATCAAATCAATTGGGCTATGGAGTCTATGAAATTCATTGATATCTCAATAATGAATTGGGGTACATCACAACGAAAATCTAGTGTAGTCAATGGATCTTTAAGGTTTATGTGTGAAGTGAGATAGACATTAAGTTGGGGAAACAAGGTAGGTTGAAAGGGCAGTTAAGAATCCTTTGTAAAATACCTATGAAAAATAAGGTCTTAAATAAACATAAGAAAAAGATACTAATCATGAGATAGGGCACACCATTTACTCAATGATAATACTATAAACAAATAAACATTCAAGATGAACAATTCAGTGGAACAAAGAAAGCAAGAAAACTTATCTAACTTCAATGATTCTAATTTCAAGATTTGAAAACATATAAGATGACAAATAGCTTTAATAAATGAAGAGGGAACTCCTAAACATCATCTATCAAACTATAAAGAACTTTGAGGCAAACTGATAGGCATGAAAAAAGGGCAAGTTCGAAACAAAACCTCTTTGGCTTAACCTAACAATCAATACATCAAAGAGAGGTTCCAAGACAGAGTTTAGATAGCATCAAATAAGCAGGGCTTACCATAAATCATATACGGAAACTAGCATATTAATCCATTAAAGAAACAAACAAGCTTAGGTGGGCCTAAGGAGCAATTAAGAATTCCTTAAACTAACCCAGTAGAGGAAAACATAAAGACAGTAGTGAATAGGATGACTGAAGTGCCTCAAACAACATTTATCAACCTATACTTTTCCGAGCTATTGAAATATAGAAGGATGAACACAATGATAAACAAGAAAAAATGAACAAATAAGAGACACATCACCTTTAACCAAACTCAGGGATCCTGCAAGCAAGCCTTCATCATCATCAATTGTTGGGGCCCTTGTTTTTGTTTAGGTTTTGAAGTCTTGGCTAAGACATTTTGAATTTTGACCCTTTTTTGAGTTGCGGTATGAATACACATGGCAACCACGACCGGCCGCAACTACCAGGAGTCGCGGAGCTATCAAGGTGGCGCGGAAGCATGCGATAGCTGGAGATAGAACAGGGACAAGTGTAGATGAAGGAAACACACAACAGAAGACAGAAAGTGGAACACGCAGATAACATGAGAGAAGCCGGGAGAAGTTGAAGTAAAGCCACAGAGGAACTGATAGTCGCAAGAGAGGGTGAATAAATAACAGTCACCCGGCTGAAACAAAGGAGATGCTGAAGAAGTTGCGAGGCTCGAGACAGGGAAAGATGCACAGAGTAGCTGCGGAGGAGTCATGCATGTCCCTCCTAGGGCTCTGTATCTTCTCTATTCTACCTTTCTGTTCTGAAATCCATCTGTATCATATTTGTAAGCTATCAGTGAGAATGCCATGTAATCATGTGTTTGGCCAAGAGATTAATACAATGGAAGGTTGATATCTCAATAAGATGTTTATGTGCTTGTAATGTGTTTATGCTGGTTTAAAATTTTATTTGCAAATGTCTGAATGCTTATTAAGTGATCTTGCATATATAACTCTGTATATGTAATGGATGCACTGTCCTTCATGGGTTGTGGGTTTGTTCCTTGCCATTGATCTCATCCCCTTCTGCATGTGGTTGCGGCACGCCTTGGGTGTGACGCACTACTCTCCAGAGCAGGGTGAAAATGCCGGCGTGTTCCTAGACTACACCGGACCCCTTTGTTGGCCACAACTCTTGAACCTGGGTCTTGTCCGCGAGACCTGACTTCTCGCCAACAAATGGTTCCGTTGCCGGGACCTGCATGTTCTGAGGGGATCTAGATCATGGTATCGAGGATTTTTGAAGGACCGATACGGCGATGGTGGGATGATCATCTTGACCAGTTCATTGCTCAGCAAGCAGAGCTGACCAAGAAAAAGGAGGCAGCGATTAAGGAGCTTGTTCTTTTCTCTGACTCAGCCAGTGATACATACGAAATTTTCTGGGGAAGGTTCCCTACGGACCTTTACAATTGGTTGCGGAGGTTACGAGCGACGCTGCCCCAAGAAGGCTTGCAGAAGATAAACCGCAGGTGGGCGCACGAAGACCTGGTGGCACTGCATCGGGTAGACACTGAACTAACCCGCGCCGTGGATTTCTGGGTAAGGACCATGTTGGAAGGATACACTGTGGAGTTTGCTGCTGAGTGCTATCAATCCTTCTCGAAAGCCAAGGCTGTGTTCCACTCAGGGCTAAGAGGGAAGCTGTTGAAGGAGATTCCACTGTGGGTTAAAGCTCTGATGGTGGACGAAGGGTTGATTGAATTCCACAAAACGAGTATGGAAGCGTAAACCTCCCGTGCCGGGGGAAGGGTAGAGGGAACCGATGCTGTGTAGAATGTGAAAGTGGGGGTGGGGAATGGATGTTGAGGCCGCATGCAAGTTGCGGGAGCGACGTGCACATCGGCGGGCACAGATCGCCGATAGGTGGCGAAGAAGGGTAATGAGAGATTTGAAGAGAAGAGAGATCGAGAGGAAAAATCAGAAGGAGGCGCCTCAGAGGATAGGAACTATGGGTTTGGATACTCGGGAAGAAAACGGGACAGTAGTGGAAGTGCAGTGGGTGCATGGGAGCCCAGCGATGCGAGAAAGAGAGATTGTGACTAGCGAAGATAACGGAAAGATGCAGCCCGAAGAGAGTTTTGATGATGAATGGCACGACATGATGCAGTGGATGTTTCAAGATCAGACGACACCCACCCCTCCAGGCAGCCCTACTTCTCACCTTCTGCATGGCCAGGATCCCGACCTTCCCCTGGTACTGTATCAACCTTTAAGTAATATTTTTATTCAGTTACAAGCATTGAGTCAGTCATACAATAGTTCATCAACGTCAGTAACGTCCGGGAACAACATCGTTCCTAGTAGTGGTAGTTTTCCTTGTGGCACCGTTATGCAACCAGGACCTGGAGGATTTATCTTGGTCAATTCTCCGCAAGTACACATGGCTGGATCTTTCACCCGGTATCCAGAGTTCTCTGGCCGGGGCAATGATGATGTAGAGCAACACTGGTACCTGTGCGAAGCCATCTGGAGGGCTCTCCAGACGCCAGATGCAGGGAAGTTAATAGAATTCCAAACCACGCTCAGAGAGAGGGCTCTGCGATGGTTTATTAAGTGGTCTGAGGCTCATCCTAACCCCGTAATTGCGGACGTGAAGCGGGATTTTGTCCGCGAATTCAAGCTTCCCCAGACAGACCAGCAGGGCCTGTCAGAGCTGTGGGAAATTAAGCAGAAGGAAGGTGAGACCGCGTGGGAGTTGATGCGGCGATTCAAGGACGCGATCGGGAAACTTAGCTACCCGATCGATCCAAACCACCAGAGGGACTGGTTCATCAAGGCTCTACTCCCCTTGACACAAACCCCCCTCACTCAGCAGAAGATTGATAACCTGCATGACGCTTTGGAGCAGGCCATGAAGATTGAAGCCATGGCGGGCTACCCCCAGGAATATCGGGGGGGGGGGGGCGGCCCCGCAAGATCCTTCTTTGATAGGGTTGCAACACCAGATCGCCAGCTTGACTGAAAAGCTCAAGGAGCTTCAGCCAGTGAGACCAGCGCGACCGAATGTTTGGTGTACTCATTGCCTGGTCGAGGGCCATGTAGCAACCGAGTGTCCTCGGTTGCGCGGCGCAGGAGCAGGACCCTCGGTCGCAGCAATCCAGGGGGGTCCACCACCAGGGGGTGGCGCGGTGATGAACCTGCAGGGAGTCTACCAGCCGCAACAGACTTACGCGGGGTTCCCACCGCAACCGGGTTCCTCCACCACGAAGTACTGCGAGATTTGCCGGACGCTGGGGCATCCTCCTCGGATGTGCTCGATATTACAGAAGTACTCCACGGTCCCGAATAATGTATACTACAAATTTTGTGTGTCCACGACTCACAACACTGAGCAGTGCAGGGCGCTTGACACACTTGCGGATCGACTGGATCGTCCCTCCTACAGGGTGAACGAGGCTCCGAGGGGAAGAGGCGGAGGCATGCGGGGAGGCCGCACAGGCGGACGCGGTCCAGTAAAATGTTACAATTGTGACCAGGAGGGTCACATGGCTCGAGAATGTCCCCTCCCGCGACGACCCTGGTGTTCCCAGTGCCGGGTGAACTCCCACGCCACAGAGGACTGTCCGGAGCTCATCAAGAAGTGGGAAGAACGGGCGAGGCAGAGGGGAGAAAATCTGATAAACTCAGAGCCGCGAGGGGCCGCAACCCCCGACATGCAGAACGTCGCGATAGTGACGAGGGGTGGAAAGAAGACTGGAGAGGATTCCCACGGGAAGGAGCCATCACGAGGGGTTCGGCCGGCATCCCCGAAGAAGTTGGTCAGGCCCGAAGTCCAGAAGAAGTATTTCCAGGAGGCAGTTGAGGCGTTCGCCCAGTTGCGGAACGAGGGAGGTTTGGAGGAGCCCGTGCTGCTGGAATCTGGTGCGCAGAACGTCGCAGGTACGATGGTCGAGGATTGGCTCCGGCTATTCCTCAGGATTGTTGACAGCGCTGCGCTGCGGCAGCAGCTCAAGCATGCTTTGGACGGAGCACTACCGGGGCACACAGAACTTAGAGATCCGGCGGATGCTGGCCCTCAATACGTGCAGCGTGTCAAGCGGAACAAGCAACGAACAGGAAAAGAATTCCGGCTTAACACGCAGGTCGCAGGGTTCCAAATCAGCGACACCATGTTGGACTTGGGGTCTGACGTCAACATTCTGCCACGAAATACATGGGAGGCTCTTGGAAGGCCACGGCTAGCCTACTCACCAATCCAACTCAGGATGGCGAACCAGTATTGCATTTTTCCAATCGGCCGACTCGAGGGTGTCGAGGTCGATGTTGCGGGGGTGAAGACATACACCGATTTTGAGGTTATTGATATCATGGGCGACAAGGATCCCTATCCTGCCTTACTCGGCATTGATTGGGCTTTTGAGAATTACGCCATCATCGACCTTAAGAAGGAGCTGATGATCTTTGAGGATGGGGAGGTACGGGTCACCCAGCCTCTCGACCCGTATCAGGGCCCGCGAGATACGGAAACAGTGGATAATCGGGAGGATGCTCAGATGATGGACCACCTTTATCAGATGACCATAGGAAAGCGGGATGATTATATTAACCCGACCACGATTGGCTCTGTCAGTTGGCGGAGCGTGCAGAGCTCGGAGCTCGGATCCGAACTCGCTTGGGAAGACTGGCAGCAAGGGGGGTATGAGACCACCACGCGGAGATGTGCCTCCATTGCCCAAGTCCGATGGGTAGGGACTGAGATCCGCGGATATCCCACCTTGTCAAACATGCGGGTAGTCAATACTTTTATTACCAAGGTGGAAGACATGGTCCCAACTGAAAGCCGGATGCCACTTTTGGATGTGGCCTTGCAGTCAACGTCGGCACGGTGGTGGAAAAATCACCGCAACACTCTGTTGCGATGGGAGTGCGTGGCGGATGCTCTGTGGGCATGTTTTAAAGAGGACGAAGGACCCTGCAGTACGCTTAAGTATCATGGAACTTCCGACCCGCGACACCATTTGCGGGCCTGCAAGGAATAGTGGCGTAGCACCTGGTACCCTGAGGAGCTGTGGGTCCACAGGTTTATCCACTCCCTGGGTATAATTCCCCAGGCCTGGTACCTGGAGGAAGAGCGAAAACGGGGCACTTGCTCTTGGCAGGCCGTCGCGGACAAGTTCGTGCGGTGCTTCTTGTTCGAAGGGGAGACGGCGCAGGAGTCTTAGGCCCTACAGGCAGTCAAGGAGGTCTTTTTTTTCCGCCATCCTGAGCCTGATGGGGGCCCGGTGGTGTCACAACCTGAGGTCAGGCGCGAGTTGGTTTGCCACTGGATTAACGGAGATCCGGATGACGATAGTCTGGAGGACCTCAGGCATCTCTATTTTGACGAAAGGGAAGGCGAGTGGAGCATCAGTGAAGAGCCGACGACTGAAGGAGTCCATTTACAGCCCCTAAATACAAAGAAGCTGAACATTGGAACAGACAAGAGACCCAAGCTCGCAATGGTGGGAGATTACTGGGACGAGGAGACAAAAAAAGAAATTTTCAGCCTCCTCCGGGAATACGAAGATCTGTTCCCGTCTTCGGTTGCGGACCTGAAGGGGATCAAGGGGGATCTGGGCGAAATGCGCATCGCGTTGAAACCAGGGGCCAGGCCGGTGAAGCACCGACCCTACCGGTTGAACCCACGTATCAAAGAGAAGGTCAAGATGGAGATTGAAAAGATGCTGGCTGCAGGTCTCATCTTTCCAGTAAAAGAAGCAGAGTGGGTGAGTCCCATTGTCATCCAGAACAAGAAGGACAAAGCGGAGATCCGTGTCTGTGTAGATTACCGGAGCCTGAACAATGCCTACATCCACGACCCGTTTCCCACTCCTTTCAGCGATGAAGTCCTAGACCATGTTGTGGGAAACGAAGCTTATTCATTCACTGATGGGTTTTCGAGTTACCATCAGGTGCGCATTGCCGAGGAAGACAAAGCAAAGACGACATTCACCACTGAGTGGGGATCATTCGCATACCATGTTATGCCGTTTGGTCTGAAGAACGCACCGGCTGTGTTTTCTTGGATTGTCATTGCTGCTTTCCGGGAGTACATTCACAAGTTCCTGGAGGTCTACATGGACGACTGGACCGTCTACAGCCTGTTGAAGAATCACGCCTCCCTGTTGCGTGTTATGTTTGACCGGTGTCGTCAGCTGCAGATTTCCTTGAACTTGAAGAAATGTATTTTTGTAGTTCCATTCGGCACACTCTTGGGCCACGTGGTGTGCAAGCAAGGGGTCTGTGTTGATCCCGCCAAGGTCGCGGTCATCGTCCATATGGAGGCCCCCGAGACCATGAAGCAGTTGCGGGCACTGCTCGGGCACACAGGGTATTACAGGTGGTTTATTCGCAACTACGCAAAGATTACGGCCCCTCTGGAGAAACTGTTGCGGAAGTCAGAGGTGTTCCAGTGGACGGTGGAATGTAGGAAGGCACTCGACACCTTGAAGGAGAAGTTGGCGACAACGCCCATACTTGTTCACCCCGACTGGGATAAGCAGTTCCATGTGCATATTGATGCGTCCGGTATTGCACTTGGAGCTGTATTGGCGCAACCCGGGGAGACGACAGTTGACCACCCCATGTACTTCGCCAGCCGTCGGTTATCGAATGCGGAGAAGAACTACACCACGACCAAGCGGGAGGCGTTGGCGATGGTGTACTCTCTCCAGAAGTTCCTCCACTATCTTCTGGGCGGCAAATTCACATTCTTCACGGACCATTCTGCATTGAAGTATCTAGTGAATAACCCTGTGTTGGAAGGACGGATTTGTCGCTGGCTTCTACTTTTCCAGGAATTCACGTTTGAGGTGATTGTCAAGCCTGGCAGGTTGAATGTTGGTCCCGATCATTTATCCAGGTTGGAGACGGGAGAGAATGAAGGCTCGTTGGACGATTAGCTGCCGGATGCGGACCTCTTCCGGGTCGAAGCAGTACCAGACTACCTGGCTGACATTGCCACTTATCTGACCACGGGACAGTGCCCTCAGGATTACACCCCGCTTCAGAAACGCCACCTGGTTTTCCGGGCGGCCGACTACCAATTGATCGTGGGGCAGCTGTACAAACTGGGCCTTGATGAGGTGTTGCGCAGGTGTGTTTTTGACCACGAACGGGAAGCGGTGATGTGGGAATGTCACAGTGGTGTTGCGGGAGGGCATGTGGGTGCGAAACCCACCGCAAGGAAGGTGATCCAAGCTGGCCTGTGGTGGCCGACGGTACATGCTGACTGTAAGGCCTATGTGAAGCGTTGCGATGTTTGCCAGTGGACGGGAAGGCCTTCGCACCGGGACGAGCTTCCGCTACACCCAGTGCATGTGTTGCGGCCGTTTGAAAAGTGGGCTGTTGATTTCGTAGGTCCCATCGCCCCGATCGCCAGACACTCCAAGGCCCGGTACATCATTACCGCCACGGATTACCTTACCCGGTGGGCTGAGGTAGCAGCGGTACGCGACTGCTCGGCAGAGATCGCTGCCCGGTTCATTTTTGAACACATCATCAGGCGGTTTGGCTGCCCACGGAGCTTGACCAGCGATCAGGGTACGCATTTCATTAATGCCACGATCAAGTCACTACTGGACACATTTATGATTCAGCATCATAAAAGCAGCCCATACCACCCGCAGGCCAATGGTACTGTGGAAGCATTCAACAAGATTCTCGAAAAAGGCTTGACTAAAATTTACAATGCTCAGCGCGATGACTGGGACGAGCGCCTCCCAGCGGCATTATGGGCCTACCGGACCACAGTGAAACGTTTGACCAACCAGACACCATTCCAGTTGGTGTATGGCCGGGAAGCTGTGATTCCTGCTGAGTTCACTGTATCCACTCTTTTGATCGCAACGTCCCTTCAATTCTCAGACGAGGAGTCACTTCGAGAACGCCTCCAGGAGCTACAAGAGCTGGATGAGGCCCGATTCCTAGTGGAATTCCACCAGAAGGTTCAGAAGGCCAGGCAGAAAGCGTGGCACGACCGCCACATCAAAACCAAAGCCTTCCAAGTTGGCAGAAAAATTCTCTTATATGACAGCCGGTTCCAGAAGTTTCCAGGCAAGCTCCAGATGCACTGGTTGGGACCCTACTTTGTCATCGAGATCTGCGACTCAGGAGCTGTTCGGTTGGCACAGCTGGACGGTGCAGTTCTCCCTGGGTGGGTGAATGGTGCATGCCTGAAACCCTACCAGGAGTAGGTACCTTTCACTTCTCATCAATAACTCTCGCAACCGAGAGAACCCGTAGAGTAGCTTAGTCGAATAACTCTCCCGCAACCGGGATGAGCATAGGAAGTCTTTTCCGTTCATAGGTAATCTGTCCAATAACTGGTCAGTTGCGGGTACCTCACCGCAACCGACTGTGGTCGGGGCGGACCAGTCCAGCGTGTCACAGCGCTAGTCCAGCGTGTCGTTCGTGTAGGATCCATCCCCGTACCAGTGTCAGTCCAGGTCATTTCCATCAGTCCTTTTGTCAGTCCGTCGGATCGCTCAGATTTGCGTCATAAATTACCATAAGTAGACAGTAATCGTACCATAATCATTTGCCATCACCCGCAGTCCCCTCCGCCATCGCGTCCGCCCATCTTCCCATGACGCCGTCAGCAATTGTCAGATTACATACAGGCATGCGATTGATCGCACGATTATCGCAGGCTCGAAGGATAGCAAGAATTAATTTCCGTTATGGAGTCTCATCAACTCCGCTCGTGCCAAGGAATGCCATAACTTGCATGGAGACCACTCGCTCGAGAATGACGGACCAGTTCAATTCGGCAAGTGCAGGGACTCCAGAGCAGTTGAAGCCTCCAAGCACTCCGCACCCCGAAGGAAGCTCCCGAAGAATTCTCCAAGTTTACCAGTGCCGCGCCAAGATGCCGAGGGCTCTCCTATCCGTCCCTGAACCAGTGTTGGACAGCCGAATCCACCGCGTAGAGTCGCTAGTTGGCAAGTATGACAATGCAGCATGTATGGATGCCAACCTGTCCGACCCAGCTGAATCCCCCCACCTCCATTGGCAGACCTACATGGAGCATCATTACACGCCAGGAAGTAGCTCCAACAGCCGGATGCGACCAGAATTCAGGGGCCTACAACAGTCGTCCTTGATGAATTTGAGGACTCTTCCGGTTTTCGGAACTACGGGACCGGCCCTGCAATGCACCCGGTTCCTCCTCAGTCGGATACAGAACGGGTCCCTGTGGCTCAATGAGGAAATTCCAATTCATGCCGAAGACATTCATCGGCTTACAGGGCTGTCTCAGAATGGTGCGGATGTCTCCGCTGTCGACTAGACATCCTCCAAGCGCGCCCGGAAGTCGGGTGACTCAGACCTGTACACCAAGTATGGCACTCGCCGGGGGGGGCAAAGGTGCCAAAATTGATTTGATCAATAAGCCATAAATTCGGTTCGCTTGCTACCTTATCGCTAGCAAGACGATGCGGCACTATACAAAGGGAGAGTGCACCTTGGATACAATCTCCATTGCGGAGCACTGTATCCAGGGCGTCAGGCTGAATTGGTGCTCTTTTGTGCTGAAAGAACTCTTCGCGGCCTGCGAAGAGAACTACAAGCGTACCACCAGTTTCATTTACGGTTACTTGATTTTAGCTTTCGCCATGTGGAAATGGCACCTTCCTCCCGTCCGGATGCCGGCGGAGACTACCGCGAGCCAGCCTCTTGCGATGAAATACACCCCCTGGCAGGTGTCCTTGGACCCCAGCACCAAATAGGTGAGCGCGACAGCGTTTCAGGCGTGGTACGGGTTGATGACAGACGTGGTGGCTAACCAGCAACGGGTGCCCAGGCACCTGTTGGATGAGTATAGTGAGCAGGTGTGGTTTGGGGTCAGCCACAGGCACACTTACCTGCGGCCAACTTGCGTGCCAGAAGCCACCTTCCACATGGCGCCCCTCAGATTCCAGTTGAATTATGACACTTTCCACCGCGAGGTCTCTGCGTGGCCGGGGGTCACCAAGCACATCTGCGACGGGATCACCCGATATAACTTTGAGCGGATGCTGCCGGCACAGCGGCCTGCCGCGACCAGCGCAGCGGGGTCCTCACAGGTTGCGGTGGAACCTCCATAGGATGCAGCTGAGACCGCACAGGACCTGCCCGAATCACTGGTCCCCATCGTACAACACCTCAATGCCCAGGTACAAAAACTTAACATGGTAACCCAAGTTGCTTCAAGTGGTGCCCCTTTATTTCCCTCATTTTCTGAATTTCAGATCGACTGGTCTCGTGCTCCCTCCAATACCGCCCCTCTCATTTCTCCCATCCCCACCAACCTATTCACCTCTGCCACCCCTATCATCACACCGATGGGCGAAACGGGCCCAGAACCCAATTCATCAGACCCCCTCCATCCAAGAGGGCCCGCATTGCTGTCACCGATCCAGTGGTGGATCTTACCGACGATGATCCACCATCCACTCCACTCCCAGGAACGTTGATTCCGGAGGAACCCCTGATCGATCCGTCAGAGTTCCTCAACATTCGTCTCCCCCATACCTCTTTCACCCCATCCACCGCTCCCTCCACCAGCCGTCCACCTGCCACCTCCTCCAATCCATCCAACTCATCGGCCACTGTATCAGATCCTCTCATCCAGGAACTTTTCGGAGGTGACCACGGGGTGGAAGTCACCTCCAGTACTGTAGCCGTGGTACCACCGGTTGACCCCGTGGCCACACCCCAGGATCCTGCCTCTACTTTATCTACTTGGCTGGAAAATGTTGGGGTTGATTCGGCTGACCCTCCCCCATACCAGACCACGCAGCAAGATCGGCCGGAATCCGATATGGCCACCTCGATGCAGCAGCAAACGCCAGTCCATCCTCCTGAGACCTCAAACCGATCAGTGGCCAGTGGCCAACCTTCGCAGGAGTGGGTGCCGGAGCAGGGCGCACCCAACATGACCAATGCAGAACCATGGAGTACAGCACAACTGTACCTACTCATTCAGCGGGCGGCCCTAAAGGCCGAACAGATTCACACAGAGCTGGAGCAGCGGTGTACCGAGCAGCATAACCAGATCACGACGCTTACTGAATAGAGCAATCAGCTGACTAGGGAGAAGACCTACCTACAGGAGCAGGTCACCATTGCTGCTCAGGCGTTTTCTGACTTATGGCCCGCTGAAAGGGATCATTATGCCCCCCTTCCTGCCAATATAGCAGAGGACAGTGTAGCAATCCAGGCTCACCACCTCAGGACTGTTTTCACTGATCTATGCAGGGAGAACCAGGAATTCCAAGCGGCGTTAGCCGCACGACCTACCCTTCTGGACCCACAGATTGTCCACTCAGAACAGGTGACTGCCAAGCAGACTCAGGCAGTTGGTATGTAGGCGACTCTCCATTCCACTGCGGGCGAGGCTTACGCCCTTCTGCGAAGTCTGCAGGAGTGCTCACTCGCTCTCACTGTCAAGACGCAGCCTATCTCTGCCCAGCTGCAACAAATTTCCCGTGAAATTCAGGAGACCGCGGACCCAACACGGTTAGATCAGCTCTATGCCCATGCGGACGAGCTTGAAATTCAAATGCAATAGACTGAGGCCGACTCGGCAGCGGCCAAACAAGTCATTCGGGAAATTCGTCCGCCTATCCGAGCCCGTGCCGAATCCATACAACAGCTGGATGCCAAGGCCGAAGCCCAGCTTGCCACGCTGTTCGGGGCTGCCCCGACGACTATGGACGAGGCCGCCGCCACCCGAATCTCTGAAGAAGCCGACTTGATTATGCAGGAATGGTAGCAAGCGGTGGTGGACTTCACCGGGCTTAGAGATACAGCGCTCCGCAGGGTCCCGGAGTTGGGGCCCTTGTTTGAACAACCACTTGGTGAAGCACAGCAGGAAAGGGCGCGGGGTGAAGGCACAGCAGAACAGAGCAGGGGAGCCAGCGGGGCAATGGAAGTGGAGACTGTTATTTGTGATTGACTCGGGGACGAGTCAAGGAATTGTGGTCGGGGCCTGTTGGGGCCCTTGTTTTTGTTTAGTTTTGAAATCTTGGCTAAGACATTTTGAATTTTGACCCTTTTTCGAGTTGCGGTATGAATACACATGGCAACCGTGACCGCGCCGCAACTACCAGGAGTCGCGGAGCTATCAAGGTGGCGCAGAAGCATGCGATAGCTGGAGATAGAACAGGGACAAGTGCAGATGAAGGAAACACACAGCAGAAGACAGAAAGTGGAACACGCAGATAATGTGAGGAGATGTCAGAGAAGTCATAAAGCCACAGAGGAACTCATGAAGTCGCAAGAGCGGTGAATAAATAACAAGCCACCCTACCGAAACAAAGGAGATGTCAAGAAGTTAAGTAGGCTCAAGACAGAAAGACGACGTAGCAAACAAGGATGAATCATGGTGTCCTCTCTAGGCTCAGATCTTCTCTATTCTACTTTTCTGTTCCGAAATCCATCTGTATCAGATTTGTAAGCTATCAGTGAGAATGCCATGTAATCATGTGTTTGGCCAAGAGATTAATACAATGGAAGGTTGCTGTCTCAATAAGATGTTTATGTGCTTGTAATGTGTTTATGCTGGTTTAAAATTTTATTTGCAAATGTCTGAATGCTTATTAAGTGATCTCGCGTATATAACTCTGGATATGTAATCGATGCACTGTCCTTCATGGGTTGCGGGTTTGTTCCTTGCCATTGATCTCATCCCCTTCTGCATGTGGTTGCGACACGCCTCGGGTGAGACGCACTGCTCTCCAGAGCAGGGTGAAAATGCCGGCGTGTTCCTAGACTACACCGGACCCCTTTTTTGGCCACAACTCTTGAACCTGGGTCTTGTCCGTGAGACCTGACTTCTCGCCAACATCAATCAAGGCAAATCATCCACAAGCTCCACAACACCAAATTGCTCTTCAACCTCAAATAACCATGTATTGCTCTCAAAACTTATCAAATGCCAACATTTAAAATGAATCATCATGCTCTATATAAAAGGCAAGGAGGAGAAAAACCTAGTAGAGTCTCTAGAATTCTATTGGATAATCAGAAGTGGCTCTATTGTCCTTGAGGCCTTGCAAGGCCCAAGGCACAAAATATCTAAAATAAATATCTTTTCGGTCATTTTTAGCAAAAAATTGACCTTTAGGCTCTGAAAAGCCTCCTAAAACTTTCCAAGCATACATTTTTTACTTTTCAACCTTAGGAGCACATCACTCTGTTTTAAGATGAATTTTCATGCCAAGGGCATAGCACGGGAGCAAGAAAACTGGGTCAACTTGCAGCATTGTTTTGAAGGCCTTCTCGATGTCAAAATAGGTTTCGTGATGGCTCGTTGGAAAGCCCTTGAAGTCTAATTTCTAGAAATACTTTTGTTTCTTTGATTGGACCTCTATAAACAGTTCAAAATTTTAAAATCCCAAGGCTGGTAAGGGCGCAACACATGTCTTGAAAAGCAGGCAGAATGGTGAAAAATTGGGTGTTTTTGACCCTTTTGGAGGACCAAAACAACTCCAATTGATTGGAAACTTTGTGAGAATGCTATATTAGTGATGAGTATCCCAAAAATTTAAGCCTTTCCTCCTGAAGATGCCCTGGAAAAAAGCGTAGCACCATGTGTGCTACCCCCTTGGCCCTCAAAATAACAAAAAACCAAAACTTGTCAAAATTCTCCCAAAATTTGGAGGAAGTGTGCCTCATGGGTCTTGAGATACCTATAGAGAAGCTTGTGCCAAGATCCCAAGCCTATCTTGGCCTTTTTCTTCTTTTAGTGCTTGAATTTCCATGAGGGCTTCCTTCAGTTTGGCACTAGCAAGTTTGTTTTTCATGGCATAATGTTTGGTCATCTTTTTCTGGAGAGCAAGGCCCCTCTTTATCTTCTGAAAGTGCTGGTGTTCATTCTTGTAGTACTGAATGATGCGTTGTGCCATCTCAAAACCCCTCTCCCATTCCCTGATTTTGGCATCCTTTCTTTGGAGTAGTAGTCTAGTGGTCATCTCCTCATCTTCATTATCACTATCTAGGTCAATGAATTCTGGATTTTGAGTAGTTTGCTTGCCTCCCTTATTTTTCTTATCCTTTTTCATATTTTCTTTGCCCTTTTCAAGCCTTTGAACTGATGTAGATGGAAATGTCCCTTTCCTTTCGGAGGCAACAAACACTTGCCTTGACCCTCTTTGATAAATGAGAGGGAGAAAATAAAATTTGTCTACTAGAATGCTCTCTTCATGAATGATTTCAGGATTGTCTTTCCTTTCATCAATGGTCTCTGCATTTATGTCTTCTTCATATTGTTCTTGGCTGCCCTCTTGAGAGGAATTTTCATTTTCCTTCATGCTAATATCACTTTCATGACTTTCAACACTATAATCCATCTCTTGACTGCTTTTTGGGCTCATAGTGTCATTGCTGTCGTTATTTTTAGGGCTATTAGTCATCATGGTGTCTTCATTATCCTCCTTTTCATTTGTCTCTTCTTCTTTGCTTGCATCTGCCTCTTTTTCATCTGTTTCTTCCTCACTATTTGGCTCACTGTTTCCTTCTTCACCTTCATTGTTTTGCTGATCAAAATCTACCTTTGTCTCTTTATCTTCATCATTATCCTCCTCATCATTTGTTTCTTCCTCCACACTGTTTTGCCCACTGTCTTCACTGTTTTTTCCACTGCCAACAATGTCTCTTCTTCTTGACTGATATTTCCATCTTTGTCATCATGATTTGTTTCTTTATTATCAGTCCCTTCTTCACTGTCTAGCTCACTATTTTTATCTTTATAAACTGTCTCTGTTTCTGTATCTTCATTGTTTTCAGCCTCTGTATTGTCCTCTCTATCACTGACCTTGTCTTCATAATCTGCCTCTTCATCTATTTCTTCTTCATTGTTATTTCCTGTGGGGTCACTGTTAGAGGGACCTTCATCAATGTCTTCATCACTGTCATTGTTTGTTTCCTCATGACTGTCACTTTCTACCTCATCACTTGTTTCTTCCCCATTTTGTCTTTTGTCTCTACTTCATCATCATCACTTTCTTCATTTTCACTTTCCTCTCCCTCATCACTTGTTTCTTCCTCTTGACTGTCATGTTCCTCTTTGTCACTTTTTTCTTCATGTTCTTAAACACTTTCTTCTTGTTCTGAGGCTTTAGGAGAAGGTGAAAGAGGGAGGTTTGTTTGGGGAGAGGATTAATCATGGTCAGTGGGGGGTGATGGAGGAGTGGAGGAAGGTGGATGAGATGATGAGGGTAAACTTTGCAGAGGAAGAGGCTGTGGATTTGTGAAAACATCATGGGCGATGAAAACTTCCCATGGGATACCTTGTTGCTCTAATTGATGCAACACAATAATCTTGATAAGAGAATGGTGGAAAAGACTTTGCATTTGTTGTGAAGGATGTATCTTTTGCATAATGTATGACATCTTATCAATACTTCTATAAAGATAGTAGGGAAAGTGTAGCAGTTTGGCCTTAGTGAAGTGCATGAGTAGTCTTATATGGTAGGAATCGAGCCTAGAAAACCTACCCTCACAGGTGAAGTACTTCATGATGACTTTCATTAAGGGCGCATACCTCTCTAATAGATGTGAAAATGGAAAAATGGTTTTTCAATAAGCTTGGTATCTTGGTTTCAAGAAGGGATGATAATGGCTTAGGTCGAAATTCACCTGTTTGAACCATTTTTCTCCCATGCAAGGTATTCCAGTGGCCGTAGCAATTGTATGGGTGGATAGCTCAAAATTCACTCCAACTAGATGCACTTGATGGTTATGGAGGTTGAGGATGAAAAGTTTATTTAGCTCAGGGTGAATTTTTACTCTTTGTACTTTTTCACAGAAATCAACACATCCTACCTCTTGGAAATATGCAACTGTGGTAGGGGAGGCTACCAATTATTTAGTGTTTACAGGCTCAAACCTATTCACTCTCCCACCCTTTCTCTGCTATTCTCTAGGCCTTTGGCCTCCTTCGCCACTGTCAACACTGCCTTCTCTAGGAATTTTTTCCTTTAGCCTTTCCTTAAAATCAAAAGCTTGAAACTGCTTGTGTAATTATATGAAGAGGGTGAGTGGGATGGTGGGGAGACAGTGGTGTCGAGGCTTGGCAGTGTGGAGGCTAGTTGTGAAAATGGAGAGGTTATTTGGCATAAGAGCTACTTCTTAGCATGGAGACCAAACATTTTCTTCCTCTAGGGTTTCTAGATTTCTTTCTAAATTCACCCTTTAAAAAGTAGCATGAGAGGGGACAGAGTGCCTAAATACCTTTTATAAAAGCTCTAGGGTGCCTAATAGAGAATTTGAAAATATTTGAGCAATTTGGAGGCTTGGAACAACTTGGAAAGCTCCCTGGCTAAACGCGCAGCATAGGAGCGCAGCGCTCGGGCTAGTCGGGTCGACCCTGCACGAATTGTCGGGTCTTGCGCTGAACACAGCACAGGAACGGAGCACTGGTAGAGTATGAGAGGTGTCAGGTGGTTGGGTGGTTTCGGCACAACCTATCGGGCTATAACCGAATCATGCAACGCTGAATGGATGGGTGCATAGAACAATGGAGCTGTTGCGTGGCTTCTTCACACCCCTGCGTGTAGCACCCGGGTGGAGCACAGGAGTGCAGCAGTTGGCAGAGTTGTCGGGCCTTTGCGCTGAACGGCCCAACGTGTAGTAGCTTGGGCAGAGTTGGTCGGGTGGTCGTGCATGTGGTAAACGCGTAGCGCATCACTACAGGAGCGTAACGCCCTATGGAAAATTGCAAAGGAGGCATAGACAGGCGCGTAGCGTGCGTTTTCAGGAGTGTAGCGTAGGGCTTCTCCTGCTTGAGACTTTGCCAGAAAACCTTGATTTCTTTGAAGGCTTTCTCACTTCTTTTTGCATATGAAAAATGAGTTGAGGGATGAATGTGGTACCTTTATACCCTTAGCATCAATAAATTAAAACTAAAAACCCACTTTGCTAATGTCCTGAGTTTCAATTTGTCACTTTGTCACTGACATCTTCTTTTCTTTTGCAGGAGGTGACCTAAGCATAAAAATGATTCTTTGGTGGGTGATTTTAAACATATAACTTTTTCTCCCTCTTACTGCTTTTGACAATCATTTGACTGTACTTGAAAACTTAGGTTGCCTCACATTGATACTCTTTAGAATTTCTCTCTTTGGTGCAGTGGAAAAATGTTGCCTTGACAAACCATGTAAGTCACCTTGAACATCCTTTTTTGAAAACCTCTTGCTATCATGGTGAAAGTCTATCATTTTCATTTTTAATAAACCTTCAATTTATGTTCAGTGATGCTAATGTATCTCTGTCCTTGTGGTCCTTTGCATGGACTCCTTGTTGGGCAACACCTGTTTTGCCAATTAATTATAAAAACCCTGTTACTCTTTGTTTCATAGCATGCTGTCTCCCTTTGTTGTGAATGTCCTTGAGGAGTGGCTTCTCACCTTGCCTCTCTTCTGCTGATAACCATCATAAACCATTCCTACATAAATGTTTTAAGATAGGCAATTTTCCTTTTGCAGAATTTAAGCTCCGACCAAAGGAGGTTTCTCTTGGAGGTTTTTGATAGCTTTTGGACAATCATAAGCTCACCCTTCTTTTTATTTAATTTCATCTTTGGGCATATGTAAAACAGTGAGTCTTGGAAAACCAAAACAATAAATAGCCTAGGAGACCCTACATGACCTATTGGGAGGTCTTTTGGACTTGACCTTTGGCTGAACACTTAAATTAGGGTTCAGAGGTGTAAAACAGAGTATTGAAAAACCTTTATGCATTGCAATTCCTGAAACTGATGACTTTTATTTATCTAAAGAGCCTAGAAAGGTAGCTTAAAGCCACCAAT
The DNA here is from genome assembly GCA_034641835.2 of Pinus albicaulis. Lineage (NCBI taxonomy): Eukaryota > Viridiplantae > Streptophyta > Pinopsida > Pinales > Pinaceae > Pinus > Pinus albicaulis. Next base: position 1,638,919,430 of record CM076581.1, on the reverse strand, counting down.
GCTTGAGGCATTTGGTGAATAGGGGAAAAGGTTAGGCTACTTGGCAATCCAAGGTGCAAATAGAAGGGTTAGGCAAGCAGAAACAAAGTGGTAAGGTCAGAGGTGGCAAACATAGTGAGAATGAGTGGCATAAGTCCATGATTTGGTCTTCTGGGTGTGATAGGCTGGCCATGCCTTGATAGAGTAGTAGAACAGTGAAAAATTTATCCTAAGGACAATGAAGGCAGTGAGATTTATAGAACTCACAAGATTCATGAATTTTGTTTCTATAAATCTAGGATAAGCATTTAGTCATCTATAAAGGCAAAAATTACTGATGACTAACTGTACCCATCGAATCACAATTAAGACTATGCATGCTTGAGCTCGCCAAATTCATCTGAGTGCATGGTGATGGAGCATATCAAGGGGAATTCCTTTGTACTAGGTGGAGAGAAGTGTGGGGAGTTAATATAACCTCCCATGCATGCAATGAACTTTCATCATGTGCCATGATGCCAACCAATGTGGCTCTTAAAACTTTGATTTTAATTTTACCAATGTTCATTGGCTTGGCCACATGAGGGCAGTGCGGGAAGGGTAACATGGGATAAAGAGATGACATAGGGCAATTGCGGAATTGTGTGTCAATCCTTGAGACCATTTCCGTCCTTTTGGACCCACTTCCAGAAGGTAGGCTATATTGGCTTGACAGTCAACCTCTGAGTTTTGGTTTCTAAGGACATGATAGAGAGATTTTGAGGAAAAGAGGCTGAAAGCACAATTTATCCTTTGGAGGAGAAGTTTAAGGATATTTTCTTTTCGATAGTAACCACTGGTCAAGTGTTGAATAGTGATCAAAGAGTCACCCAGGATTGTTAGTACTGAAATTCCCATGTGATGGGCCAAAGATAGACCTAATAAAAGACCACCAAGCCCCCAAGAGTATTTAGCAACAATTTTTCCTTCAAAATTATAAATAATCCCGCCCCTCTTGCTAACCCTAAAAATAATAATTATTTTAAATAAAAATATAATTTAATTATTCCTTATAATATTCTTCAATTTTAACCACTTAAAATATGTAAAAAGTGTATTTTTATTCTCATTATAGATTAATATATATCTGCACTAACTTATATTTTATTTGAAAAATATACATGTTTCTACACCTTAATCACATATATTAAATCTAGCTAAAGAGGATGACAATCTTTTGTCCTAACCACCAAAAATAAAAACTTAACAATTGACAAATATATATTTAAAATTATAAATTATTTATTGAAATATGATAAAGTTTTTAGTGATATTGATTAATTTTATCAAACTCAAAAACACAAAAGTCAAACATTCAAACGAAATTCAAAATGGTTACCATCTTCAAATACCATGAAATTAATGTGTTACTTTACACGTGGAAGTCTGTTGGAGTTAGTGGGGTTGCCGTATGAGTTACATCCCTTTCTTGATAGATAAGGAAGTGACTTTACACCTAGAAGCCTCCAATTACACCGTTTTGAGCAACCCTCAACGTGGGGAGAGTGCTTCTCGTTGAATTAATCGCTAAGGACATTTGGTAACGTCTCCTATCAAACTAAGTGGCATTATAATTGCTAGTGAATGCAGTGAACCAATGGTCGTTGGAGAATTTAATACTAAAAAAAATTTAGATGACAATGTAAAATTTGGAGTAGTTTTAGATGACAATGTAATATTTATATTAAAAAAAAAATCATGTAACAATTTTTTTGGTTTGTCAAGTTGTTTATGTTTTTTAAGTTTGATTTGGCTAATTTAATTACAAGTGAGTGTACTAAACCCATGGTTGTTGGAGCATTTAATACGACACTTTTTTAATTTAAATCATTTTTGAAGTAGTTTTTGATGAAGTTGTAAAATTTATTTATATATATAAATTTTACATAATATTTTTTTTTTAAAATTTGTTGAGTTGTTTATGTTCTTTAAAGTTTGTTTTGTGGTTTGAGAAACCGCAATTACAAAGCATCTAAGTCGTTAAAGTCACTCGAGGATTGCATCTAGCCTGGGCCACACCAACCCTAAGTTGACTAGATTTTATTGTGTCTAATCGCCCTAACACGAGTGCAATAGCCTCCGTGAGGTTTGATCCTAAGTCGCCTTACTAATAAAGCTCATCCTCAACCAATTTCACTAATAAAACTTAACACAACAACTTTATCTTTACTACTATCTAAAAAATTATTACAATAATGGTGTTGTTTTTGTTTTTTAATGGTTATAAGTTTTATTAAATTATTACCACAATTTATTTTTATTTTTATTTTTATGTTGTAAAAATTCGTATTATTTAATATGTAATTAAATATATTATATAAAAATTTGAATAAGAATTTCAATTAAACAATTTATTTAATGCTAAGATAACGTTGTTGTTTTTATTTTTTTAATTGTTATAAGTTTTATTAAATTATTACCCCAGTTTAATTTTATTTTTATGTTGTAAAGATTTGTATTGCTATTTAATTTATTTTTATTTTTATGTTGTAAAGATTGGTATTATTATTTATTTAATATGTAGTTAAATATATTATATAAAATTTTGAATAAAAATTTAATTAAAAAATTTAGGTTAGATTTAAGACTTTTGTGATCTATAATGTAGATAAATGTCTTTCGGATTAATCACATTATTTGGATTTGGTTGGATGTTTTTAACCATCTAATGTGGTTCATTCTCACGACAAGGTGACAAAGGAAACCTATCTCATTGCATAAATAGTAAGGATGCACCATTACCAGGTGATAGCTATTAAAACTAGCCGTTATTTGATTTGGTAAGTTAATTAGTTATAATATTAATTTTTTTTACGATTTTAAGAAATATTTTAAAAAAAAGGTTAAGGAATAATTTTAAATTGAATAATTAATAAAATGATTAAATTTAAGTTATTATAAAAAGGGGAGTAGGGAAATATAATAATAAAGGGAATAATCTTAAAGCCTTTATGCTTTTAAGAAATATTATTAAAAAGGGGGTTAATGAATAATCTAGAGTAATTTAAAAAGAATAGCTATTGAAATTGAGAGGCATCCTAAGAAAGAATCTCAACATAAATGATGGGTGGAAATTAAGTAAGAGTTGGATTCCAGCCCCTCTAGGTTATTTCTCCCCTTGTGATAATTCCTTTCTCCTTTTGTCTTTTTTTTGGTTTTATTTCCGTCCCTTGGTTTTTTTTAAATTTCCTCTTTTATCTTTATCTTTTAGGTCTCTTTTTTCTATGGTTAGGGTTTTTATTTATTTCATTGTGTTATAGCTTATATTACAATATTAATTCTTAACTTTTTATATATCCAATATATATATATATAATCATTTTATTAAATTATCATTTTAAAATTATTCTACATTATTCATTAACGTTTTTTTTAATAATATTTCTTAAAAGCATAAAAACATTAAAATTATTCCCTTTATTATTATATTCTCCTATTCTCTCTTTTTATAATAACTTAAATTTAATCATTTTATTAATTATTCAATTTTAAATTATTCCTTAACCCATTTTTAAAAATATTTCTTAAAAACTTGAAAACTTTTAATATTATAACTAATTGACTTACCAAATCAAATAACCACTAGTTTTAACAACTATCACCGGGTAATGAGGCATCCTTTCTATTTATTCAATGAGATTGGTTTCTTTCTTCACCTTGTCGTGAGAATAAACCACATTAAATGGTTCGAAATGTCGACCAAATCCAAATGATGTGATTACTTCGAAAGCCAATTATCTAAAAAAAATATATTAAAAAAATTATTTTATGATTAGCATAGATTTATTTTAATTTCGGATTTACCAAAAGTTTAGAAGAATAAAATTTCTTGGGATGTAAACCTTTTTTAGAGTCCAAAATTTAAAGAAGAGTATTCAAATTTAGATACATCTTAACTCTAGATTTATCAAAATTTCTTGAAATACAAAGCTCTTTTATAGTGCAAAACTTGAAGAAAAATTTACAACTTGAAAAATTTGATCATTTTCATACTTAATATCTATATATATATATATATAACACATTTTATTGTTGTGTTGTTCAAAATAAAAGAGATGTTTCATTTTTTTATAATAAAAAATGGAGATTGATTATATATATATATATATAATCAATCTCCATTTTTTATTATAAAAAAATGAAACATCTCTTTTATTTTGAACAACACAACAATAAAATGTGTTATATATATATATATATATATATTACACACATAGTTGACTTTGAAATATTTTATTTCACAAAGAAATTGGATTATTTTATTTAGGGCTTTGTCTATATATATATATATATATATATATATATATAATCTGGTTATTATATATTTTTAAATCAATTACACATTTCCTTCATTTTTAACAACACATGAATAAAACGTCTTAACCATACATTTTTTGATGATAATGATTGATGTCCAATAAGAAATATATGGTCTACCACACCTTAAGAATGAAATAAATTAATCAAAATTCTTTAAAATTTTATTTCTATGCTAAAAAAAAGTGTAAGAAGCATTCCCAAATCACCATAATTTTGTTTCCTTAAAAAGTCAAGAAGGTTGGTAATGTGACAGATATTTTGAAAATTAGATTGAATGAGTATAAGATGGACAATATAATCCCCCGATCGGGGTGGAAAATGGCAAGGACTGCAACAGGAAGAGGACAGGGTGGTGAAGGTGGAATGCAGTGTGGTGAGGCATGACCACAACGTGGCCACCGTATGTGTGGGGAGGCAGATCACGACCGACGAGGTAATGGAGGGGACATTTCCCAAGTTAGAACATCATGACGACAATTAATCCACATGAGAAGCAGCTGGAAGGGCCAGTTGGTGTAGAAATTATATACAAGATGCACGTACATATCTAGATTCTCCTGATCGAACAATATTTATCTTCTTGCTAAATACATAATCCTTCCACTGTTAATCTTTTTCAGAAATTAAACATTCAATTGCAAACACATGAAGCAATAAAAACAATTGCACATAACACAGTTCTTTAACAGGAAAGCCTGAAGCTGAAAAACACCAACTATCATATATTATGTATCATGGAGATCATGTAACAATCTCATACAGAGCTCAGCACATCAAGCTCTCAATACAATCAATCGTCACACACTAACATGAAGAAATCTGCAAATCCATGCACTGATTTCTTGCCACCTGATAGCCTGCCTCCCCTGCGCAATCCAAGCTGATTACAAAAACCAATTTGATGCAATCTCACTCTCCTTGACTGCATTATTATCATTGGCATCTCCAATGTATATGTAGATGCAATCAATGCATCGCTAGTAGTCACAACGGATAGTCTATCTCACCCTTTCACCTATCTCTCCACTGGGTCTCCACTAAAACTGACATGCACTGTAGTTAACTGCTGTAATTTCTTAGTTGATTAGTGAGTTATTATTTGTGAATTAATTAACTAATTAATTCACTCCACTCTCACTAGTGTATCATTCAGTTAGACTAGATACAACTAGCTCAACTAAGTTTAACTCCATTAACTGAGTTGAACTGAATAACAACTCCATGAACTACTCTTCCAACTCTGTCATAACTTTTCCACTTCAGTTCTAACTGAGTCCTCCATGCATGAACCACCAATAAACCCTAGAAATTGCGTAATTCCTTCAGCCCACTGATTTTCCAAATCTGTATACTGAAATAAAGTGCTCCAAGAGAATAAGTTGATATTTAGAGTCTGATTATTATTAAGGGCTAATAATAATCAACACATCTATTTTTAGATCGGTGATCTATAAATAGACTTCGCCCAATATTCTAAAAATAGAATTTCATCTATATTTCCAACTTGACCAACCATCTACAAATAGCATCCTGCAACTTATAGACTATGTTCACCATGTCTAAAAATAGACATACACCTAAAAATAGCCTGTGTGGGCCCCACCTAGTTTAGGTGATCATTTTCCAACTAGAATCAAGGATGATGTTTCATGATGCCTCCTTCACTGTTTCTTGTTGCAAATTTCAACAGCTGGGCTATCAGAGTTTAGTTGGGATAAACGTCGACAGAATGTTTTGGGGTAGGGAGTGAAGCTTGGCATGCAAAGCCTTGTCATAATCTTTCTCTGCCATGAAGAAGCTCGTTCCTGTTGCATGAAATCCGGAAGAAACCGCAGACGTCGTTGGTTTCTTGCGCTGGTGTATTGGTATGTATTCGAATTTATCCTTGCTATTCAGATGAAGAGAGTGTCGGAATTCCGCAGCATGCAGGCAAAAAACTTAGTTTTTTCTGGATTATATTTACAATTGTATTTCCAATGTCTGTAATTTTTGTAATGTCTGTAATGTCTATAATAGTATAAGTCGTATGGGTTTGAACCAACAAGGCCATAATTATGCTTGGGTAGATAAGTTAATGAATGTAATTCCTCCGCTCACTTTCCTTCTGGGCAGTATAAGCCATGAGAGTAATGTCAACCATCCTAACTTCGGGTCGGATTGGAAAATTACTTGCATGCAGGTTAATGATGTTAACATCCACGCGTGGGGGGGGGGGGGGTATAGTCCAGTATGTCGCGCTTTATGGTTACGGGTTTGCTTATCATCCTCTATGGTTGTATAGGGTAGATAGCTATTTAGACTTATGGTGTTTAGATTTATGGCGTGCCTGCAGTAATAGGGTTTTTGGAAAAGTTGGCAACAGTGTGTTTTGCTATGCCCCCTAGTTAAATTTGCCTATTAATCTGCCTCTTCTCTAGACTGGGGTATGTAGCAAGTAGAAATTTAGGTAAGAATGATAAGGGGGGTGGGTGGAATTCTTATAGTCCGTTGAAGCATCATGGGGCTCACGACTGCTATCCCTCAGCTGCCTTCCTAAACCATTTCCAATTGTATGTTCTATTCATTATCTGTTTTAGTATTTTCTATCGTGTTGCTGCTCCAGGGGTTATCATTTTCCTCTCATCCCGACATCCAAATATGGTGAAGAAAAATAGAGGCAAAAAGGTCAATATGGAAAAAGGTAAGGAAAAAATCTCAAGCCTACCAGCCAAGAGAGGTAGGAAATCCAGCAGAGAGCTCATGGAGCCCTTATTTCAGGTGTACTTAGAGGAAACACCCTGTTTCATAAAATCTCTTATTCACGAATGGGAGATGGAAGCTAGAACCAAAATTGAAGAAGAGGATGAGATGGCAGCGGAAGAACTACAACATGTGATTATAGACCCGGGGCATACCCGAGGGAGAATCTCTCTGTTTCATCACTCAATCAGAACCTATTGGTTAGTAAAATGCCTGTTGGTTAAGGCCATTACTTCAGTTCAAGAAGTAGGAGGGGATCCTAAGGAAGTCTCCACCCTGGTAGAGATTAACAGAAGCATCCAGGAAATCAACCTGCATCGACTTCATCTGTATGCTCGTCTTGGCAGAATGGAGAAGGAAATTAAGGCCATTCAACAAGTTGACGTGCTAGGTTCAAGTGTTAAATATCCGGCCCCAGTGGAGTCAAATGATGACTAGAGTAGCCAAATTCAGTTTTTTTAGGTTTTGATAGTGGTTAGTTTTCTTTATGTGTTAGGTCCCTATATCACTAGTATAGTCCCTTATTATTGTTAGCGTAAACCCCTTATTGTTATTATTGTACCCTTGTAACCCCCATTTTGTTATTATTGTGCCCTTAAATTATTATTGTTAGGTCGGCTAGGATTACATTATGGCCCACTAGGATTACATTATGGCCCCATGGACTCCTATATATGGAAAGGAGGTTTTGTAAATTGTATCATCCAAGAATTGTTCATTCATGTAATGTATTGGAGGTCGCCCCCTCGAAGTGGATTTTTTCTAAGGCGTTGATATCTCTTTTCTTCTCTTTTTGGAGCTGGTTTCCCAACATTTGGTATCAGAGCTTTGGATTCTAGGGTTTCGCTGCTCCAAACAGGTCATCGTGGAATTTTCACTATAAATTTTTTTCTACAAAGTTTCAGAAGCTAAAATTTTTAGGGTGCGAAGCCAAAATCCTGAGGACGATTGTATAAAAATTTCAGAGCTTGGTTCGTAATATTTTCGGAGATATGATCTGTGGAAGTTAGGTATGTTTTCAGGCTCCTAAACAGGTCATCGTGGCATTTGCGCTATAACGTTTTTTCTACTGAGGTTCAGAATCTGAAATGTTTATGGTGCGAAGCTGAAATCCTAAGGAAACTCGTCAAAAAATTTCAGAGCTTGGCTCGCAATATTTTTGGAGATATGATCTGTGGAAGGTAGTGCTTTTTTAGGCTCCCGAATTTCATCTCAAAAAGGTGATCGTGGGAAAATTTCAATAACTCTCTCTCCGAGAATCGGATTGGAGTGCCGTAAAAAGTGGTTGTAAGTACACGAACTGTAGTTTCTAGGCTATCAATTTTAGAGGTGAAGGAAAAAACAGTGACACGTGGAAAGTCGTACAAGTTTTCTATACTGAACCAGTCCATAATTAGATCATTGTGGGAGATTGGACATAACTTTGTCTTGGATAATCCAAATCAAGTCAGAACTGTGGCATTCAAACGAGAATTCAGAGGGCTAATTCAGTGCTGAATTTTAGATATTAAAGAGCCGCAATCACAAAGATAATATAATTTCAATATCGAGCTCCTCAAAAGCAAGTAAAAGGTGTGTATTTTTTTCCGAATTGCATAAGTCTTGTTTGAAGAATCAAGTTGAATTGATTGCAAGGGAATATGGTAGAATAGATATCAGTATTGGATTATAAAATGCCCCCTAAAAAGAATTCAACACCCATTAAACCTTTGGAAAGCTCTACTATGACTCATGAAGATGAAGAATGGCAACATGACATATCAAAATTACAAGAGCAAGTGCAACAAATTTCGCTCTCGCAAAGAGCAACAAAAAATGACATGGAAGTTTTGAAGAAAGGCGTGGAATCTAAGATAGATGGCATGGAATCTAAGATTGATGGCATGGAGGCTGGCATGGAATCTAATATGGATGACATGGAAGCTAAGATCGATGAGAAAATGGAAAACATGAAGAATGTTCTAAATCAGACATGGAAGGTTTGACAAAGTTGATACAAGAAATGTTTCCTAATGGTGAAAAAATAGTAGAAGAACCTCATGATGAGAAAAATAAATGTTAATCGTGATTTCATAAACTCTAATGTTAGCGGGAAGAACCACCATATTCCAAAGATGGATATGAGGAAGTTTGATGGAAAGGATCCTGTAACATGGATACTACAGATGGAGCAATATTTTGATCTCCATAACGTGCAAAACATACAAAAGGTACGCATTGCAACTTTACATTTAGAACAAAATACATTTGTATGGTATCAATGGCTTTGCTCCCGTAAAAAAATTGTCACTTGGTCAATTTTTACGCAGGAAATGATAGCACATTATGAGGATACAAAGAGCAACACCTTCTTTAGCCAATTGATAAATCTCAAACAAAAGGGTTTAGTGGGGCAGCACATTGAGGACTTCCAAAAATTGAATATAAGGGTAACCAATATTCCAGAGGAACACAGGATTGATCTCTTCTTAGGTACTCTAAAGGATAACATCCAACATGAAGTTCGTGTTTTGGAACCTGATTCATTGGAGAAGGCATTCAGGTTGGCATGAAAATTTGAATGTAAAATTATGGCGACAAGGAAGCCTACCACTCAATTCTATAAAGAAGGAAGTGTTTCTACGCCTAGATTTCCACAACCTACAAGGTTGACACCACAACAATTGGAAGAAAAAAGAGCAAAAGGGCTTTGCTACAGTTGTGATAGAAAATACACCAAAGGTCATAAGTGTGCTAAAAAGAAATTATTTTACATAGATTGTGAAGAAGAAGAAGAAAATGAACAAGAAGAGGATACACACCAGGAACCAGCCATAGAAGAGGAAGAAATGAATCCGAACATATCATGTAATGCACTGGCAGGAATTACCACTCCTCAAACTCTCAAGATAGCAGGACAGATCAAGAAGAAAAAGGTAATAGTGTTGATTGATTCAGGTAGCACCCATAATTTTATTCATTGTAAGGTAGCCAAGGAATTAAATTGTTTCCTATACCCAGCACCAGAATGTCAAGTGATGGTTTCAAATGGAGGAACTATAAATTGCTCGGGAAAATGCCATAATATCAAGCTAACTATGGGGGAATATGTATTGACTAGTCCAATGATTTCCATTCCTATGGGAGGTGCTGATGTTGTACTAGGAGTACAATGGTTACAATCTTTGGGGACGGTAGCTTTTAATTTTCAAGAACTTTTCTTGAAATTTTTTTCAGAAGGAAAGGAAGTCGAATTACGGGGTATTGAAGGGAAGGCAGGAAGGATAATAAGCTCTAATGTCATGACAAAGCTTCTAAAGAAAGAACAACGAGGCGTAATTGCACAATTATGCTCACTAGAAGTTCCGACATCAAAATCATCTATTTCTGCAGATTTCCAACAAGTCTTGGACAATCATTCCAAGGTGTTTGAAACTCCCAAAGGACTCCCACCTATTCGTGATCATGATCATGCTATTCATTTGATTCCAGGAAGTGTTCCTCCAAACATCAGGCCTTATAGATATCCTTATGTGCAAAAGAGCGAAATTGAACGTATGATTGCAGAAATGTTAGAGGCGGGTATAATTCAACCTAGTCAAAGTTCTTTCTCTGCTCCTGTAGTATTGGTACACAAGAAGGATGGATCATGGCGCATGTGTCCGGATTATAGGGAGTTCAATAAGCTCACCATTAAAGATAAATTTCCCATTCTGTGATTGATGAATTATTGGATGAATTACATGGAGCAATTTATTTTACCAAGTTGGATCTTCGTTCAGGATATCATCAAATTAGAATGAAGACTGAAGATATTCTGAAAACAACATTTCGAACTCATGAGGGTCGTTATGAATTTTTGGTCATGCCTTTTGGCCTTACCAATGCACCTTCTACATTTCAAGGGTTGATGAATTCCATTTTCAAACCCTTCCTTAGAAAAATTTTGCTAGTATTTTTTGATGATATACTAATCTACAGCAGGTCTTGGAAGGATCATGTTGAACATGTTGACAGGGTGCTCAAACTATTGCGGGAGAAACAATTATATGCAAAAAAATCCAAATGTTTCTTTGGAGTACAAGAGGTGGAATATCTGGGTCATATTGTATCTCACGAGGGTGTTAAAGTAGACCCTAACAAAATTAAAGCCATTAAGGAATGGAAAGTCCCCACAACCATAAAGCAGTTGCGAGGATTTCTCGGGTTAACGGGGTATTATCACAAGTTTGTTAAGAATTATGGGAGAATAGCAGCACCTCTAACAACATTATTGAAGAAAGATGCATTTTCATGGACTCCTGAAGCAACTAAGGCCTTTGAACATCTTAAAGAGGCAATGTGCCTAGCATCGGTCTTAGCTACGCCAGACTTCATAAAAACCTTTATTGTGGAATGTGATGCCTCAGGAAATGGAATTGGTGTTGTTTTAATGCAGGAAGGAAGACCCATTTCTTTTGAAAGTCGTCCAATCAAAGGAAAGTATTTACAGAAACCTATTTATGAGAAGGAAATGTTAGCAATACTGCATGCACTAAATAAATGGCGAACTTACTTAATGGGAAGACACTTCAAGGTAAAAACTGATCATGATAGTCTTAAACACTTTTTGGAACAAAGACTATGTTCAGAAGAGCAGCAAAAATGGGTCACAAAGATGTTGGGTTATGACTTTGAAATAATATACAAAAAATGAAAGCTTAATGTTGTTGCAGATGCACTCTCAAGAAAGAATGAAGAGGTGGAAGCATTGCTTTGTGCCATTTCTATTATCCAACCAGATTGGATAACCAAAGAAAGAGATGAATGGAAGAAGGACAAAGATGTATGGACACTCATTCAAAAGTTGCAGCAAGATCCTAGTACATCTGATACATTTAGTTGGAAAAATTATTCCTTATGGTACAAAGATCGCTTATATATTTGTAAGAATTCCCAACTAAAACAAAAGATTCTTCTGGAATTGCACACTTCTCCTTTAGGAGGACACTCAGGATTTTTAAAAACTTACCACAGGGTGAAGAAAGAATTTTTTTGGGATGGCCTTAAATCTGATATTCGAAAGTTTGTGGCGGAATGTTTGGTTTGCAAGCAGAATAAAGTGGAAACAATTAAGACCCCAGGACTTCTACAACCTTTATCCATTCCAAGTCAACGTTGGGAGGAGATTTCAATGGATTTTATCACAGGTTTACCTAAGTCCGAAGGAAAGGATGTCATCATGGTGGTAGTTGATAGACTTACCAAGTATGCACACTTTTGTGCATTATCTCATCCATTTAAAGCAAGTACAGTTGCTACTACATTTGTGGACAGAATTCAAAAGCGACATGGAAGCCCAAGGGTTATTGTGAGCGACAGAGATCCCATTTTTACGGGAAATTTTTGGACAGAGTTATTTTCTTGTTTGGGTACTAAATTAGCTCATAGCTCATCTCATCATCCTCAATCTGATGGTCAAACTGAGATAGTAAATAAATGTTTGGAAGGATATCTTCGTTGTTTTGTATCTGATAAACAAACACAATGGGTCAAGTGGTTACCTCTTGGTGAATGGTGGTATAACACTTCCTTCCATACTGCAGCAAAAATGACCCCATTTATGGCACTTTATGGATATCATCCACCATCCATCACATCATCTTTAAGGGAAAATTCGAAGGTTCAAGCGGTGGAAGATCACATCGAGCATCAGCAAGAAGTTCTCCAACTCTTAAAGGATAACCTGAATTTGGCACAAAATCGAATGAAACAACAGGCAGATCAACATCGTAGCGAGAGAAGTTTTGATGTAGGAGATTGGGTATTTTTACGGCTACAACCATACAAAAAATGTCCCTCAAGCAAGCAAAGAAGGATAATAAATTATCGCCAAAGTACTATGGTCCTTACAAGGTGTTGCAAAAGATTGGTACTATGGCATACAAATTGGAGCTTCCTGCTTCTTCGCGAGTACATCCGGTTTTCCATGTTTCATGCTTAAAGAAGGTTATAGGTGAAAATCTTCCAGTTCAAACAGTATTGCCAGAACTTGATGGGGAAGGGAAAATCATATTGGAACCTGAAGCAGTCATGGAAAAAAGAACTCGACAACTACGGAATCGATCAATTTCGGAGTATCTCATCAAGTGGAAGAACTTACCCACTGAAGATTCTACATGGGAGGATGAGAAATTTATACAGAAGCACCCGGAGCTACTCAAGTGTTGAGGACAACACTTTTTTGAAGGAGAGGGGCATGTTAGGTCCCTATATCACTAGTATAGCCCCTTATTATTGTTAGTGTAAACCCTTATTGTTATTATTGTACCCTTGTAACCCCCATTTTGTTATTATTGTGCCCTTAAATTATTATTGTTAGGTCGGCTAGGATTACATTGTGGCCCACTAGGATTACATTATGGCCCCATGGACTCCTATATATAGAAAGGAGGTTTTGTAAATTGTATAATCCAAGAATTTTTCATTCATGTAATGTATTGGAGGTCGCCCCCTCGAAGTGGCTTATTTCTAAGGCGTTGATATCTCTTTTCTTCTCTTTTTGGAGCTGGTTTCCCAACTTTATGCATTATGTAAATGTTAGTATTAGTAAAATTTGATATTAGTTACCTAAAGACTCTTTGTAGGAATCTAAATAAGTACATGTTTTGGATGGTGTGGAATGCACTCAGATGGACGACAAAATTGGTTTCCTTCGGTCAGGTTGAGGCCTAATTTTTGTATCTACTATGCATGTTTTTTTATATAAATAGAAAATAGTAAGGACCTACTAAGCTTACAAAAAAAAGATGGAAAATATAAGAGAAAACACTTTTCATCTTCAACCCTCTTAGTATCATACATGTGACATACTCTTTCATCCCAAGGTATTTTGGGAATTGACCAACCCCTGATTTCACCATGAAGGTCATAAGAATTAGTTCTTATCTTAACAATGTTCATTTTATTCTTAACATGAGTCAAGACATAAAGTTATTGTTGGTTTTAGAGATTGGGTTGATAATACCTTTATAATATATTGATTTCCTTTTTCCATCTAATTCTTTATAGTCCCACAATTTCTCCTTACAATTGGAAGCAATAATGTTTATTTTCAATTGCTTTGTATATATATTTTTTGTAAGTTAGGCTAAGCTATATTATATCATAAAATAAAGTTTACATAGGCATTAGGCTGAGATGGAAAGTGGTTCTTATCCAATCCCATCCTTAAAAACTTTCAAAATATAGTAGGTTTGGGGGTGTCCACGAGGAGGAAACCAACCCCTTAATAGCGTCAAACAATCATGTTTTACAAAATTTTCCGTAACACAAATAAAAACAAAGTAGCTATAATAGGTCTTGAAGAGAAAAAAAACTGAGAATAATCGAGCTACCGTGCAGTCATGGTGTTCCTGCATCATCCTCTGGTTCAGGGTCCTCCTCCTTGATTAGGCAACCATATTCACGCACAATGGCCTCCTACTTAGCAGTTGGTGTGCGCAGGAGATTCGAAGGTGCTGCAAGATGATAGGAGCAATGAGGTACTTAACATCAGGAAATCTGCTCCAGATTCCATCTGAATCCATGATCCAAACGTTAGTATCCTCCTCCGCTGGCTCATGTACAGGGAGCGGCTCGGTTTTCCGAGGTGTGGGCAGCTCAAAGTGCGCAATGTTAGACTTCCTGGGGCCTCTTCTGCCCCTCAGATTCTCTGGAGTTAAGATAATATCTTCCTAGGTGTGATCAGGATGATAAGTAGCCTCCCTCACGTGGTTGCCTGAAGAGGAACCTTCAATGGATTCCAAACGTTGATTTTGTTCGCGGTGATAGCGCCCTGAGAATTCACCTCTTTGGCTACCCCTGATGGTATTTTGACGTTGACGCGGGGCCATGGGGAAGTTAACAAGCAGAGGAGGGGAAGCCATGCATAGAAAAAAGAGGTGCATAGCTAGAGAGCGTGCAATAGAGATGCTCATCAGGGGGTGCGCAACAAGGGGTCGCGCAACAGGGGGGCGTGCAACAAGGTATCCCACCTCAAATAGCGCTTAACGGGGAGAGGCAAAATAGGAGGGGCTTTCCACAGGGAGGCGCATAGTCGAGGGGCACACAACAGGGGGCGTGCAACCAGGAGGGGAATAGAGGGGGGAGCGCACTGCAGGAGGGTGTGTGTTACACAAAAATTTATCACCGTCCCTGCAATCCCCGTCTCGAACATTGGAGGGCTCATTTTGTGACCTGTGAGCAGTGACATAACTTGAAAATACTTTCATGACATTCCCCTGAACATGTAATTTCATCCCCCTGAAGACATCTCCTGCTGGAAAACCCTAAAAACACCCCTTTTTGCATTGGCGCAGGCATCCAGTTCAGTACCCACGCCAATGGGGAAAATCCTTCAAAGAGGTCGCGCCAATTGGTGCTCTGTCCCAGAGTCGCACTCGCGCCAGCCAATTTAAGGAGTGTTTTTTAAAAATAAATGGCGGAAGTTTCATCCTAATTGATCCACGAACTAATATCTATCTTGAGTTGGGAGGTTTGGCTACGGATTTCCATAGAGAGGAAGTGGTTTGCCACCTCTCATGGAAACTTCCTTGATGATAGGGCCAATCCCATGATTATAGGGATCCCAACTCCCCTTCCTCCATCTATAAAAGCTTGCTCATCTCCTTTGCAAGCTAGTCTTCAAGTTCCCAAATTCTCAAGAGCCTTATGCTGCAAGAGCCTCCATAATTCCCTTAAGGCCAAATTCAAGCAAGGAGACTATTGTCAAGATCCGAAGAGAGAGGTTTGTCCCATCCTTGACAGGATTTTCGAGACGTGTTCTGCTGGCGACCCTCCGAAGGAGAATTCAGCGTCAGAACTATGGTTGTATTCTTCCTTTGATTGATTAATAATAAGTGACTATTGCTTATGGTTCCACTCTTGTTGTTGTTTATAATGATGAGTTATGTCCTTTCTGACTGACATATAGTTGCATCTACTGGATTTTACGCTTGCGTTTGTTTTGTTTCTCACATGTGCAGGTGTCCATCACAGAGATCGTGGGGATCGTGATCTGCTAGGGCTAAGGAACGGGAGTGCTACCTCTTCTACAAGCAACAGCGTTGGACTCCAGGTAAGCCTTCATCACTAGTTGGTTTATTTGCAATTAGGAACCTGCGCTATAGCGTGAATGATTGTTGCTAGACCCGATCTGGGCTAGTAGGGATCGCCTCTATCCGTAGAGGAGATTTACCTCCATAACAAATTGGCGACTCCGCTGGGGAGCGTTAGCTTGTTGTCGTTCGTTTTATGAGCTATAGACGGAGCCTGAAGTTGGCCAGATAGCCTTCGAAACGCTTTTGCTTTGCAATTGCGAAGTAGATCAAAGCTGCTTTAGTCAATCTCCGGTTTGGTTGTAAACTGAACACTTGGAGCACTGTCTTGTCTCTTCGGTTGATTCTTGATTCTACTTGCTTGATCAGCTCTTTTGGGTTGGTTCTTTCTGTGAATTTGGGTTTTTGAAAACTCCAAACATCAGTGGTCTGATCTTGGATTGCTTATTTTTTATTTTAGCATAGAAAACTTGACTGGAGCGTTTTTTAGCGTGACAGTCACGCCAATTGGCGCTAGTTGTCAATGTATTACCCGCGTCAATTCTGATATGGCGCTAGTTGCAGCCTGACAATCACGCCAATGCTGGGGACTACTAGGGTTTGCTTGATTTTGAGCTTTCTGAGCCTGATTTCTAATTTTGGTTTCATTTTTTCGACTGCTTGAGTGTTTTGGAGCCTTGATTGACTGACTCTTACCTTTGTCCTTTGGTTGTTTGCCCATTTCCATCGATTTTGCATTCTAGCCCTAGGTCATCTAGGTGCTATGGTGTGTCGAGCCTTCCTTGGGAGTTTTTGGTTTCTATCGGTTCATTCAACCTTGTGATTGCTTCCCTGCATTCATTTGACAATTGTTTATTGTTTTATTGCGCTATTTGAGTGATTGACTCCTCCTTCATTTGAATTCCGCTTTGTCTCGTTTTGGGCCTAGATTACACGGCTCATTTGTGTCTTTGGGTTTTTCTTGGTTTTGAGGGACTGTTGGTCGATTTGAGGTTTGATTGTGTTTGCTATTGAGTGAAATTTGTTTGTTTTTGCTCTCTTATCATCATTTATTGAATCGCCTTTGCATTAGTTTTCATTTTTTAGCGCACTTTGCTATGATATATTGAAAATTAAAAAAAAAATCTCTTTTGCTTTTCATTAGTTAATGTGAATTAGATCTTTTCGGTGTTATTAGTGATTGGTAACCTTGAACGAAAAGCTTTTTAGTTTTCATTAGCTGCATTAGAGACGTCATTGGTTGTTTTCTGTTCATTTCGTTATTGTGTGAAAATCTCTCAACTCTCTCATAAATAGCTTTCATCGAATGAAATGATATACTGTGGCATATAGAGTGCATTTAGGAGATTTTGAAACATTACATTCGCTAGGGCCTGAAAACTGAAACGTAATTGAAGATAAACTTTAAAATTTACTCAATTTACACTAAGGTAACATTGAAATCTAACGAAACACATTTAGAGGTCTAGGCTAGAGACGTGTTTCGGCGTCTTAAAACCTAGTAGCTATCGTTCGCCTCTTGGCTTTAGACAGCGCTAGTACGGACTTGTGCTCCCCCTACCGTCACGTATATAAAGGGAGACCCCACTAGGTTTCTATCCTTTATCCATAGGAAGCTAAGTCTGCCGCCCTATACCTGTGATACACCGGACACAACATTCGGGGAGATTGCCTGCACGTATGGAAAGTCCTTGGTTGATTTCTCTTTCATTTTGAAACCAAGGTGTATATTGCAGTTCACAGTTATTTGGTACACCCTCTGCCTAGTATCCCTGAGTAGTCATTTCGATCTTTTCTGACTCTTTAAATTTGAAAAGGTCACCAAGCGCTTGTCCTTTCACGCTTGCTTCAAAACTGAAAGAGATAGAGTCACCTTTTATCCGTTTCTCGACTCTTAAAACATGAAACGACGAATTTTCCTATTTTTTCAATGTGGTAAAAAATTAATCACCCGCGATCACACGCCTTGTTAGATTTTTCTTGTTGGCCTTTTGATTGTGTGTCTTGACTCTTTTTCAGCCCCGCGTGTGTGTTTGATCTTTTCTCTTATTGTTACTACCACAGTGGCGGAACCCTCGGTTTCGTCTACTGGTAGTCCTTATACGGACGATTCATCAGAGGCTTCACAATCCTCTGTTGAACCTCAGCAACCCATTGTTTCCAAGTTTCCTGACGGGGGATCGGTTCTTGCTGAACAACCATTTGGGGGACTAGTTGAGTTCAATTGGCCCTTTTCCGACCCTTGGTCTGAATTAAGAGTAGGGGCAGAGTTCCTTTCTCTTACATCGGGTTCGCCTTTTATAGCTGCTGTTTTTCCTCCTAGTCCTCAGCGTCTATTACGAGATCTAGTGGCAGGCTCAATCATGAGTGAATCCAGCGAGGAAATCCCCACGTCCGGTGAGGATTACCAGTTATTTCCTCGGAGATTATTTCTAGGAGACAACCCTGAACCAACTGTTATGTCATCACCCGGTCCCTCATTACCAGCAGGGTATAGATCCTTGGGTCAGATTATCGCTGCCGCAGCCTCTATGGGGGTATCAGCTCCTTCTACGAGGCCGGTGGTTCCTTCATTGGGGATGTCTCCTCAGACTCCCGTCACCTCTGTACCCGTTCAGCCCATTGTCTGTGTGGCCGTGTCTGCACCCACTGTTACGACACCCTCCGAAAGGGCTGTGCCGCCTCCCGAAGATGTCTACATAGCGACTGCTATGCCGGAGAACATCTCTCCGGAGGAGTATCGGTTTTCCCTACAACAGCCGAACCCCGAGGTTGGAAAAACCTATCAAGACCCCAAACGCTCTTATTTTTCGCATTATGCACAGGATGGTACACCCGTGTATGCTTTTCTAGATCAATACGATGAGCACGAGAACATTTTACGTTTACCCGCTCCTGAGGCTCACCTTCATGCTCAAGGTTTACCCTATAACTAGGCTGGAAATCCTTATAACCCGCAAGGGCAACCTTCAGGCCAACCTGACTATCCTTATGACCTGCAGGGGCAGCCTTTACAAGGCTATCCTGCGGGCCAGCAAGGGCCATCGTATGGTCCGCAAGGACAGTATTACAACCCTTCCTGTCAACCTGTGCAGCCTCAGCCGGGGTACCAACCGGGGCCGGTATACGGTCCTGGGGGGCAAGTCCAACCTTCCCAACCTATGCAACCTCAGTATCTTGTTAATCCAAACGTTGCATACCAGCCAGGACCATCTTATAGTCCTGCTGCAAGTCAAACCGGTTACCAGCCACCACTTGGCTCTATTCCTCCACCAGGACAAACGGTCTATCTGGCACAACCTGGTGTTCCACCTCCAGGCCAACCGGTTCATCCGGTGCAACTTGGTGCCTCTCAACAGCCAGGTCAACCTGCGCAACTGACACAACCTGTTCATCCGGGTCAACCTATTAACCCAGGGCATCCCGCTCAGCCAGGTCAGCCTGCTCAACCAGGCCAGCCTGCACATCCTATCAAACCTGCCCAACAGCCGACTTATTCGATGCCGCAGCCAAATCAACCGCTGCACCCTAATTATCAGGCTCAGCAGGGTCCCACCTATCAGCAGCCCACTCAACCTCAAGGCGGCTACTATTCTCATGGTCAATACTGACCAAATTATAGCCAGCCCCAAGGTTCTAACTATCGTCCTCAACAACTCAGCTACACCTATACTCAACAGCCAAATCCAAATGCTGCTTACACAGGGCCGACTCATAATCAGGGTCCATACTCTGGTTACCAACCCCCGTACGCTGGTTACCAGCAACCGAATCAGGCTGGTTATACCACCTATGCCCCCTACGGTCAGAATCCTGCTGGACAGAACCCATGGGGGCAAGGATATTCCCAACCAGCGTGGAGTATAGGTTCTGGTCCTTATCCAGGGCTAGGTATGCCGTCCAATTCGCCATTGCCATTTCTGGCTACCTTGGAGTTACCGGATGTTTCGAAATTAACGAATGATCCAATTCTGCATAATCCTTGTTGGCCTCTGGTTCCTTCCAAGGTGCCCGGTGATTGCCCCAAGTTTGAGGGAAAAGATGGAGAGGACCCCCAAGCTCATGTGATGACTTACCATCTTTGGTGTTCGTCCAACTCTTGGGTGGATGATTCAATCCATCTGTGCCTGTTCCAGCGCACTTTGACTGGCGCTGCTGCTAAGTGTTATATCGAATTATCCCGTGGCATCTTTCAAGATTTCAATACGTTAGCCATGGATTTTTTGACTCATTTTCAGTTACCGGTTCGCTACGAAGCCGGGATGCACCTCCTGACTTCTTTGAAGCAGGACAAGGCCACCCACATTTCTGATCACATTCATGAGTGGCGACGTCGTCGTAGACTGATCAAGTTTCATATACCTGATCAGATACTAACTCATTGGTTCACCACCTCCTTCGTTAACAAAATCACCCAATATATCGCTATGGGAGCGTGTGTGACTGAAGAACAAGCCATAGCGCGTGCTCAATATCTGGATTTGGTATATTCACAATCTGGCATGCTGTATGATATCTTTCCTGATGCTCCACGGTCTGGAACCTCTAAAGCTCCACCTACCCCAGCAGTGGATGGTGTTATTGGTTCCATGTCTCAGAATTCGAAGAAATCTTCAAATGGGAAGCAGAAGTCCAACTCATCCAATAATTCTGCTCCTCGCGCCCCTACCGATTCTGGAAAAACTGCAGAGGTTAATGCCGTTCAGGCCAATCCTACAGAGAAGGCCTCCAAAGGGAAGAAGAAGGGCAAAGGTAAATCCAAATCCGACGCCCCAAAGCCAGATTCCAAACCTCGGACCGAGGACGGTTCCCAACGCAAACCGAAGTACCCCTGCCTCATTTGTGAAGGAGATCATTATACTAAGGATTTTCCTCGACGATCTGAAGTTAGTCAAATTCTAAAAGGCTCCAAAGGGACTCCGGTAGTTCTTAAAGAACTGTTCCCGTCTCAGCAGACCCAGATGGTTGAACAGCCTTCACCATCTGCACCATTTGGGTCCCAAGTCTTTATGATGAATGGCGCTGCACCTATCTCTATTGCTACACGTTCAAAGGATTACAACGAATCACGTCAGGCACCGGGGAAGGCAGTTGCGGATGGTCCACCTCCCCCACCTGTCTCCGGTTCGTTGGAAATTGAGAAGCCTACTGCTAAACCCGTTATGAGGCCACCTTCTAAAGGTGTTCTACGAGAGTCTTCCTACAATCCGAATGCCCGTGCCGCTCAACACTACAGTATTGTTGAGGATCTAGCACAGGCGCCTTCTGCCATGTCTGCTTTGGAAGTTCTTCAAAGTTGTCCTTCGCAACGGAAAGCTTTATTATCTGCAATCGGTGGAATCGATCTCGCCGATTCTAGTCTTCTCACCTTTGAATTAGAAAATTTCACCCCCCGACTTCCACATCAGATCGCTCTTGTTATTCAAGTCGGGATCAACGGTCTTAACATCCATAGGGCCGTTGTGGATGAAGGTGCTTCTACCTGCGTCATGTCGTCCGCTTGCTGGAAGGCCATTGGCTCTTCAGCCCTTTCATCCTCTCCCAATGCCCTAGAGGCATTCGATGGTCAGGAATCGAAACCCTTGGGTGTTCTCGAGAGTCTAGCGATTACTCTACAGGGGAAGACTGTCAATGTAGAAGTAGAAGTGGTTGATGCTAAGCTCAACTACAATATACTTCTTGGCCACAGCTGGACTCATGCCATGTTATGTGTGCTGTCCACCCTCTTTCGACTTATTAAGTTCCCTCATGAGGGAAAAATCGTTACGGTGGATCAGTTGTCCTTCTTCACCTCCACCTCCGAGAACAACGTTCCGTACGTGGATCAGATCCCAAATCCCCCTGACAGTGTAGGGCTCGGCCTCTTCAAAGACCCCGTCCTCATGGGTATTTTTCCCGCACCGCCACCGCACACCGCTCAAGTTAACATGATCTCTAGGTCTGACGACCCATGGCTCATCCCTACGCCTGAGCAGGTGACTGAGTTTGGAGAATCGATGCCCTTAACTCCAGTAGAGATTAGCTACTGTGAAATCATTGCCGCATATGATCCTCCCCCTCCTCAGCATGCTCCTTTGAGCATGGCTTTAGACATCTATTCTCAATCCCCCTGGCTCGGTCAGGCCGATTCGCCTGATCCTCTCAAAGAGATTTTTCCTTCTGATAAAGCCATTGTTGAAACAATGTCTCTTGAGGAGCTACCTTGGAGCGATGGACATCATCGTTCCTCCTTTATGCCCTGCCTGGGGGCAATGTCAAATTGTCTAGAGCGTTTTGCATCTCAGGTTCCCACTCCACCTCTCCAAACGCCCATTTTGACGCACGAGGTTCTTTCGGAAGGAAAGCTGAGTAATATCAGTCAAACCACCCCTATCAACATCTCCGCTAAACCGGGGATCGTTGAGAACATACACGTGGGAGTGACTTGTTCTCCTGATGAGATACAAGTCTATACTGATCTTTTTAAAGAATTTAGAGATGTGTTCGCTTGGTCCTATGAGGAAATGCCTGGGATCAATCCCAGTATCGTAGTGCATGAGATTCCAACCTACCCTGGTGCGAAGCCCGTGTGCCAACGCTTACGCCTGGTGCATCCTCACAAAGCCGCTGCAATTAAGGCAGAAGTTGAAAAACTTCTGAACGCGGGCTTTATTTATCCCATCCCCCTCACAGAATGGGTTTCAAACATTGTCCCTGTCGATAAAAATCAGGGTACTATTACGGTCTGTGTTGATTACCGCAATATTAATCGTGCCTGTCCGAAGGATAACTATCCCACTCCGTTCATAGACCAAATCATCGACGAATGTGCCGGAAGTGAGATTTATTCCTTGATGGACAGCTTTTCCGGGTACAATCAGATAAATATTCTACCTGCTGATTAGCACAAGACTGCATTCATCTGTCCGTGGGGTACTTTCACTTATAAAAAGCTCCCGTTCGGCTTGAAGAACGCTGGAGCCACTTTCCAGTGGGAGATGTCTTACGCTTTTCACGACATACGCCATATCGTTCAGCCTTATCTGGACGACTTGCCAGCTCAGTCAGCTAGGCGGGAGGACCACCCTGAACACCTCCGCCAGATTTTCCTTCGCTATAGGTGCTACAATATTAGGCTTAATCCTCATAAATGCGTCTTTTGCATGGATTCTGGCCGTCTTTTGGGATTCGTAGTCTCCAAAGATGGAATTCGCCTTGACCCTTTAAAGGTCGAGGCTATCATCAATCTCCCATCACCCTCCTCGTTATATCAGTTGTAGAGTCTGTAGGGAAAAGCTAACTTCCTTCGACGCTTTATCTCGAACTACGCGGAGGTGGCCAAAGGATTCACGCGTCTTCTAAAGCAGAACGTTCCCTTCCATTGGGACGACATTGCTCAAGAATCCTTTGAGAAGCTTAAGACGTTACTGGTTAATCTCCTTTTCTTCGTCCTCCTAATTATCACCGCGATTTCACTTTGTATCTCGCCGCCGCGTTTAGCACCATAGCTATGGTTTTGGTGCAGGATGACGATGATGGAAATGAGCATGTCGTTTATTATCTGTCACGGAACCTTCTCGACACAGAAACACGTTATGCTCATGTCGAGAAGCTGGCATTAGCCGCAGTACACGCTGTGCAACGTTTTCGCCACTACATCCTGCTGTGTACGATAACAGTGGTTTCAGATTGCAACCCCATGACATATATTCTCTCTCGACAATTACTGGGGGGAAAATACTCCAAATGGATCGTTATCCTGCAGGAGTTTGACTTAGAGTTCACTACTGCTAAGTCAACCAAATCACTGGTTTTCGCGGATCTTATACGCTCACTCCCAACAGAATCCACTCCTTCACACTTCGAAGATCATATCCTGGACGAAACTCTTTTCCTTATCAGTACTCGCGACCCTTGGTACGGCAACATAATTGTGTATCTTTAGACCTCCACATTTCGGTCTGAGTTGACTAAAGATGCCCGACGTCGGATTTGGCATCAGTCTCAACCCTACTGCATCGTAGGAGATACCTTATACCGCGTTGGAGTAGATTCGGTGCTCCGTCGGTGCCTAACCTTGGAAGAGGCTGAAAGAGTCCTAAATGACTGCCACAGTGGTGCCTGTGGCGGTCATATGTCCGGATATGCCACTGCCCAGAAAATTCTGCGAGCAGGTTACTTCTGGACGTCAATATTCAAAGACTGTATCGTCGCAGTCCGTAAATGTCATGCGTGCCAGGTCTTTCAGTGCAAGATGCGCGCGCTGCCTCTCCCTTTGCATCCTGTTATTACCGTTGGCCTTTTTGCGAAATGGGGCGTAGATTTTATGACGTGTAACCCTCATTCAGCTGGGGGGGCATGCATATATAATCGTCGCTGTAGACAACTTTACGAAGTGGGCCGAAGCGATGCCTACACTAGCTGCCGACGGTAAGACAGCTTCCCAATTCATATTCAACCACATCATTGCACGTTTCGGGGTCCCTCAGGCCATCGTTACCGACCATGGTACTCATTTCCGAGATTATATGATGGCTGAGTTGACTTCAAGATTGGGCTTATGCCACGATAGCTCAACGCCATATTACCCTCAGGAAAATGGCTAGGTTGAGGCTGTGAACAAGGTTCTGGTCACTATGCTTCAACGAACAGTTGGTATTCATAAATCCAATTGGCACCTCCAACTGTTCTCAGCTCTATGGGCCTACCGGACGTCTGCAAAGAGTGCAACTGGATTCACACCATTTCAATTGGTGTATGGTCTGGAAGCAACTCTTTCGGTTGAATTCGAGATTCCTTCTTTGAAATTAGCTGTGGAACTTCTACCCGACACTTCTGCTGAGGAAGAGTGTCTTTAGTATCTGGAACGGTTAGATGAAACCCGCCGTTTGGCTGCTTTAGTCATTGAAGCACAAAAGAAGCGGGTCAAAGCTCACTTTGATCAATCAGTTTCTCCACGTTCCTTTGTCGAAGGGGACCTCGTCCTCTTATACGATCAAGCGCATGACAAGCTTGTGGCCGGCAAGTTCCAACCTATGTGGCATGGGCCCTACATATTAAAATGCATTTTGAAGAATGGGGCTTATGAGCTTATAGATTATGAAGGAGTTCCGCTGGCGCAACCCAGAAATGGGCTGTACCTGAAAAAATACAACACTTGAAGTGATTTTTGGTGTGGTGTGTGTACATAGGTGTGTTATTTCATTTGTGTGCATGTGTGGTGTGGTGTGCATTGTAAACATATTTTTTCTGATCGGGTCTTCCTGATTGTGCAGATGTCCATCAATCCGTTTGTTGGTTTCGCTGATGGTGCCTCCCGCAGTACCAGGAATCTGTTTTCGGCAGCATGGGTAATCTATGATCCTGCTGGTGAGTTGGTCAACTTGCAAGGTGTATGTCTGGGACGTACTACAAATAACATCATGGAATATAGTGCTGTGTTAGAATTATTAACCGAGGCTGTAAACCTTGGTATCCGTGAATTACTTGTGTATCTAGACTCACAACT
This sequence comes from Pinus albicaulis, assembly GCA_034641835.2. NCBI lineage: Eukaryota > Viridiplantae > Streptophyta > Pinopsida > Pinales > Pinaceae > Pinus > Pinus albicaulis. Next base: position 1,638,893,810 of record CM076581.1, on the reverse strand, counting down.
TGTAGTATTACAGCTCAACGGGCATTATTCAGTCAGAAATCCATCTATTTTACGGCTGTATCTGCGTATTCATTTACTGAAAAGAAATTTTGACTATATTACATATCAACATATACCCAGACATATGAATACATTAACAGATGCAGTAGCTAATTTGGTTTTAGATAGACATTTGCGCAATTTATAAACAAAACATCATCACATGTGAAGAGATCCATCCAGAAATAGGTATGTGTATATATATATATATATATATCGAAATGTTTACATAGTGTGCATTACATAAATAAAAAATATACATGTTCGTCTTAATACATTCGGAGACGACATGTCTCTCAAAAAATATGCATGAAATAAAGCCCTAGGTGTCTAATCTACGTGGTGCTCATGATAACAAGCCACAACACGCACTAAGCGTCTCAGAAGATGGTGGAGGCGACTAGGCACTCCCACCGTATGTCTCTGGTATGCTAGTGGAACATCTGCCAGCCGGGCGTAGTCTGGAATCCCCCGAGCAATCCCCTCGAGGTTCTGGACCAACTCTCCTCCCTCGGCACCCTCCGCCTCAGGGTCAGCTGCGGGATGAGTTCTCCGTGAAATGGGAGACATACCGGTTGGTCTCTCTGGGCCGACATCTGCATATGCATATAACTGCTGTCAGAACGGTCATGTATTAACAAAAAAATCATAAAACACAAAAATCAAAAAGACGATCTTACCTAATTCCTCGTCCCAGTCATCTCCCTCCGGGAGTGGAAGATCTGGATCACCAGTGAAATCGGTCCCTGCATATGGCCAGTCTTCGACTACGATCAACTGACGCCGTAGCCACCCAAAAAACTCCGGCCTCCAGGACATCTGTTGGCCCCCTCCTGCTCTGGGCATCAGTGCTGCCCAGCGAGCCATTCTCGGCTCTCGTGGTACCGGCTCAGCTACTATGGCCCCTTGGCCCTGGAAGATTGGTAGTCGTTCCAGAATGAACGATACCAGGATAGAACCGTAACCAAACTGCTTCAGTTTGGCTTGCTTGCACTTCGTGAGCTGTCTCTTCATGTTGACTGTCACCGCTGTAGCCCAGTCAAACAGTGTAGGACTCATACACTCTGAGGCCAGTATGAGTTGGGCCTTGGTCGCCTCATGTGGAGCTTGCGATCTTGCAACTCGTGTAATGGTGTGTAGCACTACTCTGAGTGCTAGATCCTCGACGGTGTGAATGTCTACCTTTCCGCTTCCTGATCCGGTCCGTGCCCTTGGGCACACCCTCGCCATTACCTGCTCCATCTTTTCACCAGATGGTCTGCTCCCTGTCAATATGGGCACTGGACCTCTGCGCGACAGTCCGGTTATGAAGTATACGTCAGAAACCTCCAGTTCTAATACTTGATCCCGCAGCTTGAACACTTGTTCATTTTCATCCCAAATACTGATCAGGTATTGTAGGAGCTCAGGTTCAGCTCGTAAGCAAGGTGTCAGGAAGAAATTTTTAAGCCCACAGTTCTTGAGAGCATTCATACAAGTTTCGTTCTCCATGGCTAGTTCGTCCTCTTCCCTATGCTCCCTCTCTTTCCATTCGATCACCATTGTACTCGGTTGCCTGCATCGACATGGTCAAATTCCCTTGATTAGATCTCTGGTATACTTGGAAATCCATTCAAATCACTAGTTATTTGGAATTTTGAAACGAAAAACCACGCTGCGCCATTGGCGCGGGCTCTTTGTATACAAAATGCCATTGGCATGGGTCCGTGCTCGATACCCGCGCCAATGGGCGGAGCCCTAAAATTACAAAAATCTTCCACAGAAATCTAATGAGCAATGGAAAACTATAAAAAAATGGATTAAAATGGAGTACAGGGAAGCGCCTCTTACCTGGAACGAACGGGAATCTGAATGGTAGCCCGGATCTATCGCAATTGCCGTCAGAAGGTTTGCACAAAATGGACCACTACTGCTCTCCAAAGGAGGTAAATAGTAAAAGTAATTTTGTTTTTACCATTTGAGACTATTTATAACTTTTTGAAATCTAAAATAGGTTTTAAAAGGAATTTTCATTAATATTTTGATATATTTTGTCGAAAATGGATTTTACACTTGCCTCTGTGTGCAGCAACAGGTTTCTACGCGCCTTCAACAGTGAAACGAGTTGTATTTTATACTTTTTCGGACTTGGTAAAAACACGAAAAAGTCATTTTGGAGTCATCTTTTTGCTCTTTTCTGACTCTCTAAACATGAAAAGATTTCCGAGGCCCTTGTCGTTTCGATCTCGTTAAAGTGGCTGCAAAACGACATCTACCCAGTATACGTTTACCCCTTTTTCGGGTTGGGATAGATTATTTACGAAAAAGGAATACCCTAGCCTATCGCGACTAGGAGGTTTTCTCAGACATAGTTTTCTACCTTTTCGGATCTGAGGAAATATTTACGAAAAGGGACCGTTGGAGTTTACTTTTCAGCTGTCTTTTCAAACTCTCTAAATATGAAAAGACACTGAGTTCTTCCTTTGTCAGACTCGTTAAAACCTGATGACATCGGATTCAGTCGTGATGACGCTATTTGAGTCGCTCCTTCCTAGGGCTCGTTAAATGTACTAGGATGGATTTGTCCGAAGGACGGAATTATATTACAAGCATATGCTATCCCCTTCAAGCTTGCTATAAAAAATAATTGGGGTACTCGCCAGAAATGGTGGGGAAAAAATGGAACCAGCATCATTGTCGTGTTGGCAGTATGTCGCTCTTGAACATGGCACTTGTCTGCATTCGTGTCGGGTTGGGGACATCTCATCTCATTTTTCGCTTGCCTCCATGGGTTTGGGTAATCCCTTTTGACCTCTCATCTGCTCTTTGCCTTGTCACTATGACCTCTGATCTTTTGATGTCAAAATACTGCCAAGTCCATTGTCGTGCTGTTCATATGTTCAAGAGAAGTTGACCTCTACAAGTACCAACCTTCCTCTGATTCTCATCTGATTGTGATTCAAAAAAACACTATGTTCCTCTATCTCGCGTCGATGATGTGGGAAACACTATGGCCCACCTTCGATCAAGGTCACTTCCTGTCGACTTCAGCTCATTATCCAGGAAACTGATCTAGAGACTCCCTTCTGGTGCCTTGGAGCCTGCATGCCTCAATGGCAATTTCTTCGCATTCGACGTGAGGTTTTCATCATTGGCCTCCGATCGAGTGATTCTACGGGTGTTCGAAGCCAACTCATTGATTCACATGCCGTAGATTGTACCTGTAGTACCTTGAGGTCCATTGTCATTATTGGTGGTACCTCTCGCGTCTGTTAACAGCTTTCATCATTGGCTGGTAATCAGACGATGTTCTTGCATGTTCGACTTCAGCTCATTTCTTCACATGCTTGGAATTGTACTGTGTTCGGATTGAGATGGAGCGCAAGACCCTGGATTGTGTTTGTTGTAATCCAGGCTGCGAGTTTGTGGATTATTATGATTATTTACATGACTCACTTACTGGATGGCTGCGACCATACCTAAGTCTGTTTATCGATCCCCACTGGATGGCTGCGTCCATGCCTTGGATCTGGATTATTGTATACTCTGTTATGGATGGCTGCGCCCATACCACATATATATCATGTATTTGAGACATCAGTTGTACTTCTTCACGCGGGTTTTCCGACGGTGGAGTTTTCAGTTGGACACGTTCTCGTAAAGCATTTCACCCCTCTCTCTCATTCGGGCCTCATACTTTAGGGGGCATCTGTTACACAGCAATTTGTCACCGTCCCTGCAATCCCCGTCTCGCACATTGGAGGGCTCATTTTGTGACCTGTGAGAAGTGACATAACTTGAAAATACTTTCATGGCATTCCCCTGAACATGTACTTTCATCCCCCTGAAGACATCTCCTACTGGAAAACCCTAAAAACACCCCTTTTTGCATTGGCGCGGGCATCCAGTTCAGTACCCGTGCCAATGGGGAAAATCCTTCAAAGAGGTTGTGCCAATTGGCGCTCTGTCCCAGAGTCGAACTCGCGCCAACCAATTTAAGGAGTGTTTTTTAAAAATAAATGGCGGAAGTTTTGTCCTAACTGATCCAGGAACTGATATCTATCTTGAGTTGGGAGGTTTGGCTACGGATTTCCATAGAGAGGAAGTGGTTTTCCACCTCTCATGGAAAATTCCTTGATTATAGGGCCAATCCCATGATTATAGGGATCCCAACTCCCCTTCCTCCATCTATAAAAGCTTGCTCATCTCCTTTGCAAGCTAGTCTTCAAGTTCCCAAATTCTCAAGAGCCTTATGCTGCAAGAGCCTCCATAACTCCCTTAAGGCCAAATCCAAGCAAGGAGACTATTGTCAAGATCCGAAGAGAGAGGTTTGTCCCATCCTTGACAAGATTTTCGAGACGTGTTCTGCTGGCGACCCTCCGAAGGAGAATTCAGCATCAGAACTATGGTTGTATTCTTCCTTTGATTTATTAATAATAAACGACTATTGGTTATGGTTCCACTCTTGTTGTTGTTTATAATGATGAGTTATGTCCTTTCTGACTGACATATAGTTGCATCTACTGGATTTTACGCTTGCGTTTGTTGTGTTTCTCGCATGTGCAGGTGTCCATCACGGAGATCGTGGGGATCGTGATCTGCCAGGGCTAAGGAACGGAAGTGCTACCTCTTCTACAAGCAACAACGTTGGACTCCAGGTAAGCCTTCATCGCTAGTTGGTTTATTTACAATTAGGAACCTGCGCTATAGCGTGAATGATTGTTGCTAGACCCGGTATAGGCTAGTAGGGATCGCCTCTGTCCACATAGGAGATTTACCTCCACAACAGCGCGCGATAGGGGGTGCACGTTAGGGGAGGGCGTAACAAGGGGAGCACACAGGGAAGCTAGAGCAACAACATGATGGAAAGGGGAATAACAATAATGACTTTGGAGACTAGCTTGAGCAGCATAGAGATGGAGAAATGAGGAGCTTTAGTGCCTTTTGAATACTTGTGGCATGATTGCAGATGCAGTGAGGGGTTGTGGCACGCTCGCAGATGTAATGAGGGACAGTCCAATTGAGACTGCACGTGATTCAGAGTATGGAAAGAGATTAGGTACAACAATGCACCGTTATAAATGATTGATGAAATGAGTTTCTGCATAAAATTAAAGCTGGCGTTGTAGGGCGTCGTTAGCTTGAGCATGTGAATATTTGTATTTGCATGATCGGAGCGTGTCACCGACATCTGGGGGAAAATTGCTTTGTATATTATACATGTAGTTGACATTGAAATATTTTACTCAACATGAGATTGACTTATTTTATTTATGACTACATTGTCCACATTCAAATGTTTTTTTGTTGTTAATATATTTTTAAATACATCTCTCTTTGGACACACACATTGATATATTTGTTATTAATATATAATTTTAAATGCTATTTGTCAAATCTATATTAAGAATTGAAGGTTATATATCTCTTTCTTAAATTTAATTGGAAAGTATTTACACATGCAAGAAGAAATATCTCTTTCTCTATCATATATACTTATATCATTGGAATATTTAACTTAATGTGCATATCAAGTTTTGTTATTACTAATTTGTAAATGCCACATATCAACTCCGTATTAATAATTAAATAAATTACACATCTACGACATACTAAGAAGCATGAATACACATCTCTCTCTCTCTCTCTCTCTCTCTCTATATATATATATATATATATATATATATGATTATTTAAGATGTTGATATTTTTTTACTATTAATATTTGTAAATTATTAATATAAGTAGTATTTTATTATTTTTACTAATATCAAACACATGAAGAAACCACGACAACTCAAAAGGATTCTCCATATTGTATATAAAATTGATAAAACTAAAGCTTTCTTATATAGGGCTACAATCCAATTTATGAATGTGAGATAAATCAATAAGTGAAATAAGTCATAAAAGCATAAACTAACCTAAAGTTTGTAACTTAGGTATAGTTCAGATGGTTGGGAGAAATGTTGTTATCCTCTCTCCGGTTTAATTTCCACCCATGATAAGTTGAACTCATAATGAGGATTTCTTGTAATGGATTTGAGGTTGTCGTCTAAAGAGTCCTTCAAGGACTAAAACATGTATATTCCTCATATGGAATATAAAGATATTTTTCATGAAGAAAAAGAAGAAGAGTAAACTAAAGGCAAATTGACTTTATCAATGCCTAAGTCTAATATATATAGTTGAGCATTATAGAGTCATTTATTTTAACACCTCCTATCAATGATAAATCTACTAACTACACAATTGATCTGTAAAATTTTGTGGATTCCACTAGACAGTTCGTCACAACATATCTGATAATAATATATTAAAATACTGAAATTTTACACTATTATAGTTTTATTAAAATTCTAGATTTGTAGATTTAACTGTAATTACTGCATGCATGCAAATGGAAATTATGCAGAGAAGTAGAGAACGAAAAAATAATATCACATGCACACACATAAGACACAACATATGCTCTTTGGGAAACCCTTTTGGGAGAAAACCCAGCTAGAAGGTGAGGCTGCTTCACTCTCTTTCTTTGTCTGGAAATATGGCTACAGGTACACAGAAGTAATGCTTGTGGCCCATGGGATGCTACAGTGCACAGATAATATTTTTGTGCTCTACCTCCTATCTCTCCTGGCTATCTTTGCTCAAATATGGAACAAAATATTCTCGAAATAATGGAATGCCTCTTCCTCCTACCCAGTTATAACACAACCCGATATCCCAATGGTGGTAAATTTTAACTACATCAACTCTTAACTAGAGTTAAAATATAGACTCTTATAGAGTATTTTACATCATAATCACATGACTATCCCATTTTCCATGAATAATGGGGGATGACGCAACATCCTCCTGAACTATAGGTATGAAAAAAAGAAGGTCAACTTCTGAGTGGCATAACTTTTGATTGACGCGCTTCTTGTGTTGTTGGAAAGATATCTATGTGTGGAATAACATGAAATGGTGTGGCACTAAAGTGACAAAGTTTTACCCCCCAAAAATGTTATTTGATGCCTCAAGACGCTCCTGTAATGTTTTAGACCCCGTTTTTCCAAACTAGGTCATGCTAGTAAAAATGGTCCCGTGAGCTGATTACTCCAAATGCATAAAGATGGATGGAAAACAATATAATGATCCAATCTAGATAAAAAATACTTACAGTGGAATTTTACATATATTTTTTAGGACCTGAAGACTTAGTGAGATTTTTTTTAGTTTGATCCTATGTAGGACAATATTATAGCTTGACAGATCCATCTTCTACAAGTTATCTAATGAATTGGAAATGCACCTAAACATGTTTGGTATGCTCATGGAAGACTGGATCCTTGGAAATTTTCATCTTCCATTGGATGTCACATAATAGTGATGTTGGATTTGTTTGTTTCATGTACATAACTAAAAGCATCCTCCTAAGCAAAACTACCTTGCATGGTCCTTTCACTGCATATTGATATTTTGATTTTGTTGATGAAAGGGTTACTATATATCAAGAAGCATATTTTCTCTCATTAATAGAACTTTACTAATCTGAATCTGCACGCCCCAAAATTTAGGATATTTTCTTTTGTTGTACAAAAATTCCAAAATCAAGTATCCCTTTCACAAATCTCAACACTCACTTTTCCATTGTCTAGTGGTCTGCCTTCGACATTGTCCTGAATTTAGAAATGAAGCTCAAAGTGAAACTCATTTCAACTCTAGTGATTTTAAGATATATCAAGTTAACCACTAATTGCTCGTACATAGACTCATTAACTTCCTTAGAGTCAATTCTAGTTCAAAGTTTCAACCTTTTATCCATAGTTGTAGATGATATTTTGAAATTTTTCATTTTAAACTTGGCCAACTAACTCCTGGTATTTTTTGTTGTGAAACAAAATTGTTGTTACCAATTTTTCAAACCTATACACCCAGATAGTAGTGTAGGAGGCCTTGAACTACCACTTTTCTCATATTGGATTTGATTTGTGTATTTGCACTTTCATCACTACTGATAATAATGATATCATCAACATATATGACCATAAGGATGATATTATTACTAACCCTTATAACAATGTTGAAATATAAAGGAATCTGTTGGAACCCTTGTTCATCCAAGCACCCCTCAATCTTGATGTACCATACCGTAGGTGGTTATTTCAAGCCATATATATCCTTCTTCAGTCCATAGACCAAATGCTCCTTCCCTGAAACCTTTAAACCATGAAGTTGATACATATAAACTTTTTCCTACAAATATCCATTGAGGGAAAGTTTCATTTCCATTTGATGGAACTCCTAGAAGTGGCGTGAGATCCCAAGTTTTCTTTTTCATTAAACCATCATGTTTGATTGCCATAATATTTTACCATTTAGGTCTCCCTTTGATCCAGATTTACATGAGAAGGAAATGAAATACATAAATACACATAAATGTAGAGATGCAGCATAAATAAAACTTCATTTCATTAATATAAATGTTGAAACTTATGTTTACAGACAGAATGGAAAATAAACTAGCTAGGGCATTGGTAGCTTATCTCTGAGAAGAGATGTGGCGGCTACAAGCCTCTGAAATATGTTACAATGAGGCTCAAAGGAATTTTTGTTATTGAACAATAAGAGAAAACCCTAAAAAACCAAAGCCATAACCCGAGGAGATGTAACACCAAGAGTTTATGGGACCTGTTGGGGTTAGTTGGGTAGCCAACTTCCAGGGGTTGTAACTTGGTCATTTTATCTCTGTTTGACGTGTATGATACCTCATTAGAAATATATCTCCGAGGAATATAGTTTCCATCGCAGTTTCTAAGTAATTGTTAGAGGAATCATGCCAAAATAAAATCATTTGGGGCCTCAAAACGGCTCCGGAAGTTCAGGATCCGAAAAACTGTTAAAAATAGTAAATAAGAAAGCTGATGAAATTGACTATGTAGAATAGGTGGGTGGCCACCAATATCCACGTGGATCACCCTTGTCTTCCTAAAATATATGTGGCTCATATTTTTCCTAAATATTTTCCATAAGAGAAAAGTTGATTTTTATTTTTTTCATTTTTACATTTAAACATTTCCAATGGTGTTGTGCCACCACTTGGGTCTCTTATTGGTATATTCCTTGTCCAAGTCAGTTTTCCCACCTTAAATTGGGACACTTATACCTGGATCATAAATTACTATTTTAGGAGACTCTTCATGCTCATAATGTTCTCCCTTTCAGGTGGAACTACCTGAAGCTTGACACCTCAATCCTCATCCACTTTTGGATTATTAATAATTTGGATTCTTTGATAAATCTTACCCTATTAGTGTTAGTGTTAAAAAAATTACAAGACTTATGAGTTTCTTTGTACCCTACAACCATCAACATATTTCCCTTTCAATCTAACTTGTTTCTCTTATTAATTAGAATCCAAGTGTAGGAAGTAGAACCAAAGAATTTAAGATGAATTTATTTGGGCTTTCATCTAGGCCAACCTTGTTGGAATTATGGCTAATGTGTTGTCCTTGATGGAAACTTGCATGTTAAATATGTCCTTAATGTCACACTATTGTTATATCCAACTAGTTGATGGATGGATGATGACTACAGAGGTTTGTTGAACCATTATAAATGATATGAATGCTTGTACATGTGTTTTTGAAGATGAGGAAGAGTTTTGATAGCTTAGTCACATGTTGTATTTAAAATAGATTGAAGAATCTAAATTTTTAAAAATATATGCTACTTTCCTTTAGCAAATTCGAGTACATGTGCTACTTTTCTTCAAAAAAGTCACGTATACATATTGAAAGTTAAATTCTCGATATTTGCACACGGACTATTTTTATCAGGTCAATAATTTCTTGGTTGGTTTCATAAATGGTATTGAAAATTACTTGGTAATAATCAATGGTAATTAGAAGATCAAATTCCTATATAAGGATGAGAGATTAGAATCCATTTGTGTGTGAATTTGATGAGTTTCTCATGAATTTATTTGAACGGGAACTACACCAAAGGTAGAGGAGACTCCAATATGATGAATTTTTTTGTTGTAGGGAATAAGGAGCTCAAATATGAAGGAGTAAAGTTATGATCTGAATAATGAAATAGATGATTCGCTAATTGATTTTTTTGCGGGATGGATAAGTATCTAAATATTATAGAAATCATTTTGATTGCAGGGCATATATGTGTGTGTGTGTGTGTGTGTGTGTGTTTGATGACAAAAGCATTGAGTGTGGTCTTTGTCTTACAATGATTATATGCATAGTTTCTTACTATAACAATGAATATCTATGATTTGATCAATATTGCAGAGGTTTGGCAGTACTAATATTAGTATATATTGATATTAATTTAATGCACTAGACAATGTGTATTTAGAGATATATTTCTCCATGACTCATTTGGTTATTGGCACATTTGTATTCAGATTTGATACTTTGAGTTTTATAGCTGCTTGGTTTAACATTTGATACGGTTGTATGGTTTGACTCTTGAAAAATTTGGAAAACTAGGGTTTGACATATTTGATCTTATTATGATACAACGGTATTTAGTATTGGGTTGGATTATGATAGATTTATGGATGAATTACATATTATTATCTTCATATACATCAATGTTAGTATGACCTTTGATGATGATACGATGCATATATTATGGCACTTGAGCTAGGGTCTATCACTTGGGTATATGTTGTAGAAAATATTATTTTATATGACTTGGGATTGCATAACAATGTTTGATACTTGACGATCATTTTTTATATCTTTATGATATGTTGTTGTTGATATATTCAAATTTGGCTTGGTACACTTTGTAGTTTGGCTTGGCATTCAACAACGAATTTGGTTATGAACTGAATGGTATATGGCATAGTATTGACTTGCTACTAATTAATGACAACGTTTGACATGGTTCTTGATAGATGAATGATATGGGATTAACAATGTTATTGCAAGGGTTTACTCAGTACATCTTCAATGGCTTATTGATATGGATTTATTGGCATGTTGACATTTATTGGTTGAATATTTAGTTTGACATCATTTGTTTATTATCACATTGATATTGGCTTGATCATTTTAGTTCAGTTCCAGAATATTTCTTTGATTGGTGGTTTGATGCTTCAATAACTCAGTGATTCAACATATTGTGTTATGCAAGCATCTCACAAAATAGAAGAAAAGATAGATTAACAACTTGAGAAATATCCTCTTCGAGAGGGCACCCTCCTTTACATTACATAAATGAAAAATTATTGGATGATACAAATGATAAGACCTCCTTGGTATATATAGGAGTATAATGGGTCACAATATAATCAAAGCGTACATAACAATAACAATAGTGGGTTTCTATTCTGCACAACAATAACAATACGGGGGCTACATGGGCACAATAATAGCAATAAGGGGGATACATTAACAATAAAAATAAGGGGCTACATTATTATTATAGGGATCTAACATGCCCCTCTCCTTCAAAAAAGTGTTATCCTCAATGCTTGAGAAGTTTTATATGTTTATGTATAAAATTCTCATCCTCCCATGTGGAATTTTTAGCTAGTAAGTTCTTCCACTTAATGAGATACTTTGAAATTGATCGATTCCGTAGCTATTAGGTTCTTGTTTCCATGACTTCTTAAGGATCCAATATGATTTTTACTTCTTCATCAAGTTCTATAAATATAGTTTGAACTAGAATCTTGTAACTAATAGCCTTTTTTAAGCATGAAACATGGAAAACTAGGTGTACTCGGTAAGATGCAAGCATCTAAAATTTGTTGGAAATTGTGTTCAACGCTCCCCGTGTGTTTCATGACATGGAATAACCACCTCTCGTGGATCCTAACTCTAGCGATTGTAGCGAAGACTAATGCCTGTGGGTTTTGGTCTAACGAAAATCGTGAGTTCCAACAAGTGGTATCAAAGCGACAGGTCTCGAGTTCGAAACTCCCTCGACTCGCGTTGAGGGGGAGATTGTTGGACATTGTGTTCAATGCTCCCCGTGTGTTTCGTGACATTGACTAACCACCTCTCGTGGATCCTAACTCTAGTGATTGTAGTGGAGACTAATGCTTGCGGGTGTTGGTCTAACAGCAATCGTGAGTTCCAACAAAACTTGTATTCCATAGTACTCGTATTTTACAACACCTTATTAGGACCATAATACTTAGGTGATACTTATTATCCTTCTTAGCTTGCTTGAGGGACATTTTCTTGTATAGTTGTAGCAGTTAAAATACCTAGTCTCCTATATCAAAGCTTCTTTCACTACGATGTTGATCGCATGTTATTTAATTTGATTCTGCACCATAGTGAGGTTATCCTTTAAGAGTTGGAGAACTTGTTGTTGCTGCCCAGTGTGGTCTTCCACTGCTTGAAACTTAGAATTTTCTCTTAAATATGATGTGATGGATGATGGATGATATCCATAAAGTGCCATAAATGGGTTCATTTTTTCTACAATATGGAATGAAGTGTTATACCACCATTCAACCATAGGTAACCACTTGACCCATTGTGTTTTTTTATCAGATACAAAGAAACGAAGATATACTTCTAAAAATTTTCTCACTATCTCAGTTTTCCCGTCAAATTGAGGATGATAAGATGAGCTATGAGCTAATTGGGGACCAAGGCAAAAACATAATTTTGTCCAAAAATTTCTAGTGAAAATGGGATCTCTTTAACTTATAATAATCTTTGGGTTTCCATGTAGCTTTTGAATTGTTTCCATAAATGCAGTAGTAATTGTACTAGCTTTAAAAGGATGAGATAATTCACAAAAGTGTGCATACTTGGTAATTTTATCCACAACAACCTTGATGACACTATTTCATTCAGACTTGGGTAAACCTATGATAAAATTCATTGATACCTCCTCCCATCGCTGACTTGGAATGTATGAAGGTTGTAATAGACATGGGGTATTAATTATATCTACTTTATTTTGTTGGAAAACTAGACATTTTGCCAGAAAATTCAGAATATCTGATTTAAGGTCATCCCCAAAAAATTCCTTCTTGACCCTGTGGTAAATTTTTAAAAATCTCGAGTTCCCTCCTAAGGGGGAGCGGTGCAATTCCAAAATAATATTTTTTTTTGAGTTTGGAATTCTTACAGAGATATAAGTGATCTTTGTACCATAATGAATAAATTTTCCATAAAAATGTATAATATGTACTGGGATCTTGCTGCAAAGTTTGAATGAGTGTCCACACCTCTTCTTCATTCTTCCATTCATCCCTTTCTTTAGTTATCCAATCAGGTTGGATAACAGAAATGGCACAAAGCGGTGCTTCCACATCCTCATCCTTTCTTGAGAGTGCATTTGCAACAACATTTTGCTTCCCTTTTTTGTAGACGATTTCAAAGTCACAACCCAACATCTTTGTTACCCATTTTTTCTGCTCTTTTAAAGATAATTTTTTTTCCAAAAATTATTTAATACTATCATGATCTGTTTTTACCTTGAAGTGTCTTACCATTAGGTAAGGTCACCATTACTTTAGTGCATGTAGTATTGCCAACATTTCCTTCTCATAAATAGGTTTGTGTAAATAATTTCCCTTGATTGGACGACTTTCAAAAGCAATGGGTCTTCCTTCTTGCATTAAAACAACACCAATTCCACTTCTAGAGGCATCAAGTTCAACAATAAAGGTTTTTGTGAAGTCTAGTGTAGCTAAGACCGGTTCTTGGTATGCCTATTTAAGATGTTCAAAGACCTTAGTTTCTTCTTGATTCCAATAAAATACATTTTTATTTAGTAATGTTGTTAGAGGTCCTACTATTCTCCCATAATTATCAACAAACTTATGATAATACCCTGTCAACCCGAGAAATCCTCGAATATGCTTTATGGTTGTGGGGATTTTCCATTCCTTAATGGATTTAATTTTGTTAGGGTATACCTTAACACCCTCATGAGATACAATATGACCCAAATATTCCACCTCTTGTACTTCAAAGAAACATTTCGATGTTTTTGCATATAATTGTTTCTCCTCCAATAGTTTGAGCACCCGGTCAACATGTTGAACATGATCCTTCCAAGACTTGTTGTATATTAGTATATCATCAAAAAATACTAACAAAATTTTTCTAAGGAAGGGATTGAAAACATAAGTCATCAAACCTTGAAAATACATGTGTTCTGAATTTTATTTTTGTAATTGATTCAATCTTCATTCTAATTTGATGATATCCTGAATGAAGATCCAATTTGGTGAAGTAATTCATAGAACAATTCATCAATGATAGGAATGAGAAATTTGTTTCTAATAGTGAGCTTTCTGAGCTTCTTATAATTCAGACACATGTCATAATCCATCCTTCTTTTGCACCAATATCACTGGAGCAAATAAATAATTTTGACTAGGTTGAATTATACCGGTCTCTAGAATTTCTACAACCATACGTTTAATTTCACTCTTTTGGGTATAGGGATATCTATAAGGCCCAATGTTTGGAGGAAAATTTTTTGGAATCAAGTGAATATCATGATCATAATCATGAATAGGTGGGAGGAATTTAGGAGTCTCAAATACCTTGGAATTATTGTCCAAGACTTTTTGGATATCTAGAGAAATAAATGATTTCAATATTTGAACCTTAGTGAGCACAATTGTGCAATTATGCCACATTGTTTTTTATTCATAAAATTTTTCATGCCATTAGAGCTGTTTATATTCTCTGGTTTCCCTGTCACACCCCTTAATTCAATTACCTTTCCTTCCAAAAAAAAAATCAAGAAATTTTCTTGAAAATTAAAAGTTATTGGCCCCAAAGATTGTAACCATTGGACACCTAGTACAACATCAAAACCACCCATTTGTATTGAAAGAAATGGACTACTAAATACATATTTACACATGGATATCTTGATATAATGGCACTTTGCAGAGAAATTTGTAGCTCCTCAATTTTCAATCATCACTCGACACTCTAGTGCTGGATATAGAAAACAATTCAATTCCTTGGATATCTTACAATGAATAAAATTATGGGTACTACTTGAATCAATAAACACTATTACCTTTTTCTTCTTGATATATCCTTTTATCTTGAGAGTTTGAGGAGTGGTAACCCCCCCCCCCCCCCCAATGCATTACAATATATGGTCGAAGTTATTTCTTATTGCTTTGTGGTTGGTTCCTGGTGTATATCCTCTTCTTTTTATGTTTCTTGTTCCTTTTCTTCCTCCTATTCACAATCTATGTAAAATAATTTCTTCTCAACACACTTATGACCTTTAGTGTATTTTAGATCACAATTGTAACACAACCCTTTTTCTCTTTTTTCCTCCAATTATTGTGGTGCCAAACTTCTAGGTTGTCGAAGGCTAGGAGAAACAACATTTCCATCTTCATAGTTGTGAGTGGCGGACTTCCTCATTGTCATAGTTTTTCTTTTAACTTTTATTGCCACCTTGAATTCCTTCTTCAATGAATTAGGTTCCCAAAGGTGATCCTCATGGTTGAATGTTATAATTTAAAGTCCCTATCACGAAACAAATTCTACGTTCCTCTAGAATATGAGTTACCCTAATATTCAGTTTTTGGAAGTCCTCAATGTGCTCTGCCATTGAACCCTTTTGTTTGAGATTAATCAATTGGATAAAGAAGGTGTTTATCTTTGTATCATCACAATGTGATATCATTTACTCCATAAAAATTTACCAAGTGATAAGTGGTTTACGAAAACAAAGCCATTGATACCATACAAACTGATTGGGTTCTAAAAAAGATGCAATGTGTACCTTTTGTGTGTGTTTTCACATCATTGAGATCAAAATATTTACCCATTAGTACTATCCATGTTACAGGATCCTTGCCATCAAACTTCCTCATATCAATATTTGGAATGTGGTGAGTCTTAAACCCAACATTGGGGGTATATAAAATCATAATTCATATTCATTTTTTTCTCATCATGATTTTCATGGATAACCTTGTCAACACTTGGAAGCCTTTCTTGTAACAAATTTGTCAATCCTTCCAAATTGATATTCATTGCATCCAGGTCTACTTTAAAAAATCCCATGTCTACTTTTAAGCCATCCTTTAAACCTTCCATGTTTTATTTTAGGCCATCCAATTCATTTTTGGTTGCTCTTTGTGAGAGAGAAATTTGTTGCACTTGGTCCCATAAGTTTGATATATCATGATGCATTTATTCCTCTTCTTCATGCACCATATTAGAGCTTTCTGCTTGCTTACTGGGAGTATCCATTTTTTTGTGAGGAATATTGGAACCAAGTAATGATATTTGTGCTTTAATATTCCCTTTGAATCACTTCAAAATGAATTGTTAAATAAAATTTACGCAATTTAAAAAATAAACACTTTTTTTATTACTTTTTGGAGCTCGATATTGAAACTATTGTATCTATGTAATTTCAAATCCTCAAGGTATGAAATTAGGTCTTATGATATCACTATGAGTCTTCTTTCCAATTCCACAAGTAAGACCAATATTGGATTATTCAAGTTAAATTTATGCCAAATATCCCATGATGCCCTGATTATGGAATAATTCAATGAATCGAACTTGTATAAAATTCCACATGTCATTGTTTTAACCTTCGACCCTGAAATTGATAAAAAAAAAAAATACAATTTGTTTGAGTTCAGCCACTTTTGATAGAATTCCAGTCTGATGCTTGAAAAGAAACTTATGACAATTTTCCCTAGGTATCATGTTTGATACTGAATTATGGAGCATGCAGAAAACCTAAATTATTTGGACCATATCACATAAAATATAAGTGAACCAAGGTATGAAATTAGTATATGAAGTGCATCAATATTTCGACTCCACGTGATTCAAATTTGAGCTTCTGAAGCTTTGAAAAAAAAACATTATAGGGAAAATTACAAGATGACCTGTTGGAGCAGCAAAACCTTAGAATTCCAAGATCTGATACCAAATGTTACTTAACCAACTCATAAAATAGAAGAAAGGATAGATCAACAAATTTAGAAGTATAATCTAGGAGGGGGAAACTCCTTTACATTACAGAAATGAACAATACTTGGATGATACAAATCATAATACCTACTTGGTTATAGGAGTTTAAGGGGTCATAATATAATCAGAACCTACAAAACAATAACAATAATGGGATTTTATTGGGCAAAAGAATAGCAATATGGGGTATACATGGGCACAACAATAGTAATAAGGGAGATACAGTAACAATAAAAATAATGGGGCACATTATTATTATAGGGATTGTTGGGTGCAGGAATTGTGATTCAACAAATGCCTTCAACACTTAATTTTCAACTTGGGGGTTTCATAAAACTTAGAGAATAAGCACAGGAAATGATAGAAATGATATTAACCTTTCCTAGTTCTATTCCTACTTATTTAATTACAACCTTGCAGAATAAAAAATAATGATCACACATCAAATAATACCAAAGAAATTGTAGTGTTGGAATATGAAAGAAATTACTTTGCAAGGAAGTAAATAAAAGGAACTCTCAAGTTTCTGTAAACAATCTTGAATGATGAAATGAATATTTATGATTATCTTCAGTATAGTTGTATGACAGATTGATAGTTGGACTATTAAAGGTGTCTTTCTTATTTAAGATATTCCTTCCTGCAATAAACTGTCATTCTTGTACTACATCAATGTTCTTATACCAAAACGTTGTGCATGTATTAGAATGAAGTTTATATGCCAGAGGTATGTTCTGTACATGTACTGAAGATTTTAACCTTCATACAGGAGCTCTAAGTCTCTGGGTTAAAGCACTCTATTCCTATACCAGGATATCGATTCCTGTACTAGAACAGAGGTTCCTGCACCAAAAACTAGTGTCCATGTACCAATTTTTCAGATTACTTTAAAAAAGTAAAATGCATTTTAACTAGGGAAATAAATTGCAAAGGTGAACAGAACTTTGAAAATAAATTTCACAAGAAGAAAGATGATCCAACCAAACTTAATCGCGAAACAAGAAATGATTTCAAAAGTCAAATTAAATATTTCTTAAAACAAGAAACTCTTCTATGCAATTAAAGAAATTATCTGATTGTGACAACATGCTTGTCCCTATGATGGCTGTTTATATGAATCAGATCTTCTTTTTAATCGTTTTAACTCAAAATGTTCATCTGATGATTTAACATGAAATTCAATCCTTTCCTCGAAAGTGTTAAGTGCAAGCACATATCCTTATGTTATAACAACATTTATTCCATATTCATCAAAGCACGATTAATTCTTAAGTCTAAACTCCAGATATTAATAATGCCTCTGTTTTAGGAATAAAAACTCACTTGCAGAAATACATAAAGATATTACAAAGGAAAAGGAACAAAAATACTTGCGAAAATGAACAAAAGAAATCAACTTGCAAAATCGATAACGCATTGGTACGGGCAGCGTACTTGCACTATCCTCGCAGAAATAAATCAAACATAAAAAGGGAAAAATAATGCAAGTTAAAATAAAGCTCAACTAAGCCTGCATACCACTGATCCGTCACACAATAATTGAAAATGAAATCGAACCTATTACTTGTGAAAGAATCAAAATAATTAATTAATTCACACTTTGCATTTGAATTAAATTAACACACCTTTAACAAAGGGAGAACGAGTTGGGTTGGTTGGGCCCTAGCCAACCATCTCGTTTCCCTATTACGAAATCTAGAAACTCAGCCTCTCAGTAATGCATCACCATAGGATTGAAACATAGAAATAAAATAACGTAGAACAATCCTTTATATTATATTCTGAATACGCAAAAGTACATCATGAGATCGGATCTAGCCCAAAAAGAGGGCGATACCAGAAGAATTACAATTCACCAAAATTACTATAGCATCGATAGCTATTTCCTATAAGAGTTCTACATTATACACAACCCTTAGGCCTATAGGCGTAACACAAATATAACAGTAGTTTAAACTAAGCCTTTCAACCGTTACAAAGTGCTAATCTAAGGCATATGGCCGGAGTCCTAATATTTAATATCTGTTGATTTATTTCCCGCTCTGAGCCCAACTCGAGATGATTTGATCTTCAACAAAATATCCACATAGATAGTGAGTTTTCATGGGAGTGTAGGAACCGCCAGCTGGTGCAGGAATCGTACCTGCACTCGCCCATTCTAACAAAATGATTAATACGTTGTTCATAAAATACTTTAGGAAAGAAGAAATATCAGTTTCAAAGATAATTTAAAGGTATAAAATCCATAAATAAATAATTAAGTCCATGACAAGCCTTAAATATGAAAATATAAAGAGAGTGCAGGAATGGCCATGATTATGGAAATAGTGCAGGAATGAAGAGGTTCCAAGGTTGAAACAAAGGTTTTAGGTCATGTGTTTAGAGTAGGATAGAGGTTAAAAATTGAGCAATTTAGCATACAAACATTAATCCATCCCTATCTTGTTGTGTGTCCTCACACAACCTTTACCTGCTGCAAAAAAAAACAAAACAAGGAAGCCTTCCTTCAATCTTGTATTTGTTTGCTAATCCCTGCTTTCACTGTCTTTGTCTTCTTGCCTTGAGCCTTATTGAGTTGCTTGGTCACCTTTATGAGATGATCGTAGCACTTTTATGCTCATAATTTCCATATATTCACTTTCTATTTATGTTCCTTCACTTCCTTTATTAGCTATGTATTCTTCTATTTCAGTACTATCCCCTTCTCTTTCATGGTTTGGTTTATTTAGTATCTCCAACCCATAAATACACTGCTTGAGCTCTTATATCTGACTGTTCAGGTAGAAGTGGAGTTTTCTTCACCCAATTCTTCTTGTGTAGGAGTTTTCTTAGAACTTGACTCTAGACATGTGCCGACATCATGAGGGTCGATATTACCTTGGCCACCAATTTCCTCCATTTCAATATCACCAAGGGTTTCAATACCTTGCACTTCAGTGTTCGTTTGACCCACTGCCAAGTCTTTTACTACACTTGCATTGGGTGTCGGCATCGTTTTCCTTTTATTCACCTTTTGAAGGAAGACCGAGAAGGGTGTGTCATATTCTTCATATACATAGCCTTCGTTGACCACTGTGTGGGTTGCAACCTCCTCAAGGAGTGAAATATTTTTGTCAACTGGTGAATTAGGAGGCGAATCGTCCAATTGCATCGGAGAGGTTGACTGAACGTGACCCTCCTTTGAAGAGTAATTCCTCTTCTTTTCCTAACTCTAGGTTGTTCTCTTTGATATGGACAAGGTTTCAAAGACGGGTCTCTTCTCCTATTCCTGCACTAAATTTTCTCTTCTCTTAGTCTTAGTAGGGCGCAGGGTTAGGATTTCAGGCTTCCCTTTCTTGCTTGCACTCTTCTTGCTCGACGACTTCAGTATGCCTCGTTCCTGAAATTCCATAAAAAATCCTTCCCAGGTCATATCTCTGACCTCCAACTCCTTTTTAACTAATATTTCAATCAACCCATGATGGTATAACTTACATGCAATTTGGCTCGTCTTACCTTTCTGAATGCCTTTTGACATTTTCTCTAAGATCCTTAGTAGAAAATAGGGGAAGTTGATAAGATTTCTTGAATCTAAATGTAGCAGCAGTAGAATATGGTACAGAGAGGTCAATGAGTAGTGACCTTCACAAGTAATATGTATAGAAAGTCCTTCCATTTTCCTAGCATGGCATTACACTGCAGTCCTTTCTTCGAATCCACTTTTTGTTTTCTTTCAACCACAAACCGATGCCACAACTTCTTTTCAAGCTTCTCCTTTTTGAACCACTGCTCACCTACTGCTATTAGTCATTTTCCCTATGATATGGAATCCTCTGTAACTTCAAATTATAGAAAACCCACCTTGACTCAGCTCCCATCAAAAGTTTGAGCAAATTCTAGTGCCACAACTGAGTCAAACCCATCGAATTTTAGTAGAAACGAGAGAAAAATGGATTC
Organism: Pinus albicaulis; assembly: GCA_034641835.2. Taxonomy (NCBI): domain Eukaryota; kingdom Viridiplantae; phylum Streptophyta; class Pinopsida; order Pinales; family Pinaceae; genus Pinus; species Pinus albicaulis. Next base: position 1,638,872,901 of record CM076581.1, on the reverse strand, counting down.
CTGCAATATCGCAAGACTGTTCCTGTACTCTACTTTTCTCTACCTCTTTTACGGACTAAGTTTCGATCCTCACAGGTGCTATCCTCCATTTTAAATTCACTCCACTTTTGTCTAAAAATTAGAAGGATCACACGAAAAGAATTCATAGGCTTTGCTGAAAATAATTTGTGATAACCGAGCTATCTGTCCACCTCCATATTGGCCGCCCTCCAATGGTCACGCTCCATTAAAATCACAATCTTGGGACGGATGCGATACATACTGGATCAAGTACAAGCAATAATGATCATTGGTGAAGTGCGGCGGCTATGGTGGTGATTTAATATAATAGTCATGAAAGGTATGGTATGAGGTCGGGTCATCACTAACATGTGACAAGATTTTTTCAAAAAAGTAAGTATTGGATTACGAGTAAATCCTACACATCCACAATCACTTCATGATTTCACAAAAGGTGCACACGGTACTTATAAAAATAATATTTCATTACCTAAATATATTTTTATTTAAAATATTTCTCTCCTACTTTAGAAAATGATAAAAAAAGGTTTAACCATAATACAAATTATTGAATTCCATAGTCTAAAGGTGATGCAGTCATTCTACCTGCACAAGAATTTCATAAAACAAGAGTAGGATTTCCAGCTGCGCATTCTTGCACCAGGTATTCATGCAATATATCAAATATTTTTGCACTGAAGACCATTGTTCTGGCACTAGAACATGTGTTTTTGTACTCAGGAGTACGTAGCTGTGTAGATTCCTGTACTAAACATTTTTGCACTTGAACGATCCTGCAATGAACATTCCTACACTAAATATTCCTGTACTAAACATTCGTGCACTGAACATACTTGCACTGAACACATATTCCCACACCAAGTATATTTGTAGCATATCTGAAAAGAGAAAGGGAATAAAAAGTTCTGATAAAATATAATTCATAGGCTGGATTTGAAAGATTTTTTGAATATCCAAAGGAGGTTTTATTCACCAGTATTTGGTATTAATGGATGCCTTTCAATCTGAATTGTGAGTTCACATTAGATTCTACAATATAATCCATGAGGGAGAAAAGAAGTGGGAAAAGGGTAAATTTTTAGAATTGGAAGGAAAATACGACAAGTAATTCAAGAGTGAAACCACCAAGAGGGACATATCAAAAAAGGGATTTGGAAAAAAATTCAGGGGAAAAGAGGGAAAAACAAAATCGGATAGGGAAAGTTTCCTTTGAAGAAAGGGTGCTAAATCATGGGATAAAAAGAAGAAAAATAGAGGGAAATTTACAAAATGGGAATAGAAGAAGGGCATAATTTTACCTCGAAAATCTACCTGAATAGTGCTAAATAAAAAATAAATGCAACGAGAATTGAGCATTGCTTGCATAAAAATTTCCGTGTCATGAGCTATCCCAAACTTGGATAAGGGCTCAGTTCCTACACTTAAAACCTGATTCTTCTTTGTGATAGTTAGCACATATAAAGATCAAGCAACATTCACATTTTATTGAAATTTGATCTTCCTGCTAGCATGCTAGTTTTCAAGTTGATCCTTTTGTGATTATGTTAGTAAACTGATTTTTACGATCACAAGAAAATATTTTTCTTCTTTTTTCATTTCATTTTTGTTTTTAATTTTTGCCATTTTTTTCTTTTTATAGCTTTTCAATTTTAGGAAATAAATAATAAAATTTGCAATAGGTTGGCACAACCACCTACCATATCTTCTTTGGGTTGCTATTGTACTTGCTGCATAAAATCTTCCTTTGTGAGGGGATGAAAATATGCCTTAAATCTATGCCTATTCACAAGGAATATTGAATCTCTCCCATCAATAGTTTTGATTTCTACCAGTCCATTCTAAGAAAATTTAAGCACTTAATAAGGTCCCATCTAGCATGTGTGGAATTTTCCTTTGAAAATTTTAAATCTGGAATAATAAAGGAGTACCCAAACACCTCGTTTGAATTGATTTTTCTTGATAAACTTGTCATGCCACTTATTGTGCTGTTGTTGAAATAATATATTCTGCTGAACAACATCCCTTCTGTTGTCACTCCTAGAGACAACCTTGAGTTTCCAAAGACTAGTTCCTAGGACATCTTAAGAGAGGAGGTTTTTAGATTAATTTGCATGCTTGAGAGGGGGGGAAACTCCTGATATGAAATGGATTGAAATATTTTTAAAATGTGGTCTTGGATCTCAGAGAAAGAAGGATAGTAACTAGGAGCTTCAGTTGTAGAGAGAAAGGCTTGCTCAAATTGGGTCTGAATCAGTCATGAGATAAATCTGTTGCAAAAAGGGCCGTATGTGAAACAAATGAACAGTCATAAAATTTAATTAGGGTATGGAACTATGTGGAAAGGTTAGAGAAAGTCTGCATGAGACAGGCTTAAAGAAGTATAAGAATCCACCCCTTAGAGACTTTAGTAGAAAAAGAGATATTGAAAGAGAATTTGGAACAAAAATCGTGCCTCGAGCTATATTTAAGATGTTACTATGAATTATGACGTGAGTACCATTAAAGATAAAATCACTCCTAAATCATAGAACGCCCGCATTCCGAAAGAAACGATAACAAGAAGAAAAATGTAAGCACAATAAAAATTTAAGCTGAACAAACACATCCAGGAAATACATATTGTTCACCTGTCTCAGTAGGAATCCATAAATGCAACAGATAAATTTTTTATTATTCTCCGAAATGGCTCTTCAAATATGTGTTAAGAGAAAAACCTCAAAATTACAAAATATCACACACAGAATAAAACTTCTTATGCCTGAAAATTCAGAACCTTTTTTGAGTCTGTGGTATGATCTTTTATAGTCTTTCACATGGACGTTTAGAGCAGATATTTTTCGAAACAAAATATTCTCTGGAGATATGTCTGTTTCCAATCCTAATCCAAAACAAAAATGATGATGAGGAAAAATGGCCTCTCATCTTAAACAATATGGCCTGACATGGGCTATAACTAAAACATAACAGAAAATGAAAAATAAAGTGAGTGCATAGGGTGAAATCAAGATTTCACCCGTTTTTACATTACATAGAAAATAAAAATAAAAACAGGTTGCGTGGGCCAAATCATGAAATTCATCATTTTGTGTTGCGTTGAGGAGTGCCTGACTATGGCTGGCATGGCCGAGTTGAGGATGAAGAGGATCCAAGTGGACGAGCTAGAGGAGGTGGGGGCTGCTGAGAAGCGGAAGAGACCGGAAGATTCGCATATTCACAACACTTTTGCCACAACCTGTCCCCTTTTGATGGCATTGTGTTGTAGGCCTCAAACAAAGTTTGCATGTTAGTTAACTCGGTATAGTCCACATGGATGGAAAGGAATTTCTTTACCTGACAGAGAAGGAAGAGCTCTTTGCGTAATGCTGCTATTTTTGTCTCTGTTTTTAGCTGGGTTGTTCTCTCCAATGATATATCTGCATTGCACATAGTTTTTGATATCTTTTTCTCATAGGCTGTTAGCTGAGAAAATGCGCCTATCTGTGGATCCCAGCATGGTGGGAGGCCATCTTATACCAGCTTGTTCCACTCACAGTCAAACTTCTCCACTCCTTTTGAGACTAGTGCCAAACAACCCAGTGCATTAACGCGTGTAGTTTCTTTCTCGATTAGTCTTCCGACCTCCATAACCGTCCTAAAACAATCAAGTATTCCCTGCGCACGCAGTTCATTTGGTGATAGTTCATTTAGGTACCAGATATATTTCTTGGCAATAGTGGACTTTGCTTCTCCGTCTGTGCGTCCATCCTCTATCTGGGATTTGAATTGGTGGATTGCAATCTTCTTATCATTTATAAGTGCGAGGAGGTCCCAATGTTGCTTAATCTATGTTATGATGTCTGCCCAAACTAGTTTCCTTGCTTCCAATATTGAAATATTTCCCTTGATCTACCCCTTTAAGTCCTTGATGGACTTAGCCTGCACCTGGGTTTCTTCGCGCAGTTTTTATACCTCCTTTTGTAGGGACGTCGTCACCTTCTGATTTGCTGCTAGCATAGCCTCAGTATCCTTTAGTTGCTGGCAAACTGAGCGGGTCTCATCCTTTGACACCTTTAGATCAGACAGGGCATTGGTGAGCTGTTTAGGAGCTGTCTCGAGCTCACCTAACACAGGGGTCATGCATGTATGCTAGTCCCATTTTACTTGCCATTCTGACAGCCTCTGATTCAGTCCAACGATCTCCATGTCCTTCTGTGCATTCTCCTCCTGTTGCTTAGCGAGTGAGTCAACAAGAGCTGATTTCTCCTTTTCTACTTGAACAAGCTCCTCTACCTACACATGCTCCTCGCGAGACATGTTTAGCTTTCGCTTCAGTTCTAGGTTCTCCACTTCTAACTTGGCAAGAATTTTTTTCCGTGCCGCATCCTTATCAACCCCCTTCTCCCTTATCGTTTTATTGAGAATTTCCAGCTGGGTGTGGTTAGCTCTGGCGCTAGCCTTCTCTCTCTTCTTGTGCTCTGTTACCATATTGTACTTCTTTTCGAGCTTCTTCAAGGCTACTGCATGTTTCACTACCTAAATCTGTAGCATATCCCCAATACACTAATGTAAGTCTAGCTTGTTTAATAGGGGAATGTTGGTTAAGTTGAGGATGATTTCCAAAGCTCAATAATAGGCTCCAGAAGCCGAGGGTTGCAATGCTGCTTGCTGAATAGCTAGTATAAGCTATTCTTTATCCATGTCTATCACCAAAGAAAGACGATAATGGTGCTTCTATACGAACCCTACCAATTCAGCCCTCAGTTTATCCTAGGTGAATCTGTTTATGATATTTATTTCCTCCCTTGCCTCTTGCCTATCCACTGTGACTACCTGCGAAAGCTCTAAGGGGGCCAATGAGGAGGCATTGTCAAAAGAAACATGAACACCTGGTTTTCCCTTGTCAGGACCCCCAAACTCAGGAATATCCTCATAGGGTAGCTCGGCCCCTATGTCATCTGGCCCTTCGGTCCTTTATTTTTTTCTTGGGTGAGTTTCCTCATCAATGTCCATGACCCCTCGGCTTCCTGAGGGGCCTTCTTGTTCTTGTTCCTATGTTTCAACAGACACATTATCTCCCTTTCCTTCGGTAGCTGAGGACTCGGCCTCCATCTGTGCATCCAAAGGCCACAAATCAAGGTTAGCTCTCCATTCAATGAAGGGCCTAGTCTCATGTGTATAAGTTGTTGATTTTATTTTCTTCTTCCTATTAGTGAGGACTCACTTAGGGTTATAGGGCCAAATTTTTTCCTGTGGGAGGTTCATCTCTTGCAGCATTTTCTCCATGGCTGAGAGGGCATGCCTTGAATTTATTGTGAAGGGACCGATAGAAGTTGGAAGTTTGAGGATTTATCCTTTCTTCATAGGTACGAAGTGGATCTGGTCGACCTTCAAGTTCTGACGAATGAATTCGAGGGCAAAGAATCACATAGCTGGAAACACTGGCAGGTGATATGGAGGTACCTATATTCCGTAGACTCTGATCTCAGTATAGTCATCAAACAGGTATTAGTCCCCTGTGTAATCTTCCTCATAAAACTGTAGCCAATCCTTCTACTCAAGAAAGATTCTAGGCGAAGGGCTGTCATGTATAATGACATAACCTATGGACATGAACTCATTAACAAATTTTGCATGCCTCCTCCTCTTTACCTGCTAGTGAACTATCGTAGTCCACTCGAAGATAGTTCTGGGTTGGGAATTTATCTTTGAGAATCTGCTTAGGCCTAGACCTTCAATTCTATCTGCATGCTCGAATAGGAATAGGTAAAACACAAGGGAACAATACTTGAAAGAACCAGCCGAGGAAATCTCTTGAAACTGGGATTGGATAACTAAAGCTAAGAAATAAGGAATATCCAAAAGGATATCTTTCTGCATCATGAGCCATAGAAAATCTATACCCACTTTAGTCACCTGGTCGACCTCCTCAGACCCTAACAACCCTGAGATGAGTGCTAGGATGGGTTGTACATTGGTTAGGAAAGTAGACAAGGGAACAGAGTCTGTGAACGGGAAAGATGACAGGCGGAAATCTGAGACGAGGCTGAGGAAACCGCTTTGTTTTTCCTAGGGTAGCTTTGAGAAATTACAGGAGAGGGAGACCTCAGAGAACTCAACGTAATAATGGTTGGGAGGGTAGAAAATAGCTTTCCTTATGAGTTGGGGCGTAATGCAAAAAATATTATTTCCTTGGGCATAAAGGAACATGTCTCTGCACTTGTCATAGGCCTCCCCAAGCCAGCTAATGAACTCGGGAATAGGGTATGTGGTTGGAGCAATTTGATAATACAAACCCGACTCGACGACCTTGAACATGTCCTCGCCTTTTCAACGATAATCGAAAAGCTCAGCTCTGGTGTGGGCTACACTAAATGGGTAGACTGGGTCATGAATTCGTGCGTGGGCATCGACTAGGGGCTCAGGTCTAGGAGCAGTCCTGACCTCGTGGGCTTGTGGGGTTTCAGGAACAGAATTATTGGTTTTCATTTTCCCCATGAACATTTGAAAATAAAACAGAGGGGAAATAGTGAGACATAAAATGACTAAATAACTGAGAATAGAGAAGTAGCCAAGAGGAAAGTGACGCGAGATTGAAAATGACCTTGCACTTTCGTTTTAACCTCCTCTACGTGAAAAGCCAGCTAATAACCGGTATTTTACATAGTTGAAAGTAAAACGAGCTTATATTAGACTGAACTTTATGGAATACAAGACAGGGTGACAACTATAGAGCTAGCATCATAAGGACGCCGACAAGGGGACATGTGGTGATGGGTAATTGGCTGGGAGCTTATATTAGACTGACCTTTACGGAATACGAGACAGGGTGACAACTATAGAGCTAGCATTATAAGGACACCGACAACGGTACATGTGGCGATGGGTAATTGGCTGGCAGTAGCTGAGTTGGTGAGAGCCATGTGCTGAACTAAAGTAGGTACAGGCCTTCGTACGACCAACCTAGACTTACCTTACCTCTTTACTTACCGGTGCCAATGATCATCTTTGGTGGGCCACTTTAAACTTTGGCGGGGTGTATAATAGTCTTCGAGCTCATTTTCTTACCTCACGAAACAATTGTGATTGGCTCGTCGAAAGGTGACGTCACCTTTTCTGGGTGCTTGACTTTTAACCTCACCGTTCTCCTTTGGGGCCAATGAAAAGCCCTTCCAATGCACTTTGTGGCTCATGGTTCCGACGCAGAGCCATGAGTGCTCTTTTCCGCTGTGTAGTTGTCCCGATCAGGCCTAGCTACCGCGCCTATCCCTTAGGAACTTTCTTTCCAAGACCTTCACAATTTACTTAGTTTGCCACCCTTCTAAAATTCTCGGATTTTTCCAATTGGCCACTCATTTTTCTTGATAAATGAGGTGGCTAAACAACACCTTCTAAAATCATCTAACTCATTCAACTGTACTAGACACTCTGTTTTTCTTACGAGAGATCTGACCCCAACTGAACTGTAGTCCGAAAGGTCTTGATCTGGAACTCTATCGGCAAAAGGACTTGTTTCTCATATACTAGCTCATATGGTGTGTGTCCCGTGATGTTCCTCCAAGTGGTTCAATATGCCCATAAGGCTTCCAAAAATATTCTAGCCCAATCCTTCCTATGCATGTTGATTGTTTTGGTGAGGATGGACTTGATCACCTTATTTGTAAATTCCACCTAGCTATTTTCTTGCGGGTGATACGGTTTAGATTTCCTGTACCGAATTTTGTATTGATCCATCACACCCTGTACCAGATTAGAAATAAAACACGACCCATTGTCAGAAACAATCTCTCTAGGCACACCAAATCTAGAAAATATTCCAGTAAATAAAAATTCTACAACAATTTTTTTAGTAGCAAAAGAAACAACTTTAGCATCTACCCATTTTGTAACAAAATCTGTACAAACCAATATATTATTTTTATTTAAAGATGTCGGATTTATGGGTCCTAAAAAATAAATAACCCATTTTTCAAAGGGCTCAATCATAACCCAAGGACATAAATGCATTTCATTGGTTTTATTTGGTTTGCCCATTCGTTGACAACTATCATGTCGCTTGACATATTGTTTGGCATCCTTAAACAAGGAAGGCCAAAAATAACCATCTCGTATAATATTGTATGCAATTCTCTTATAAGAAAAATGGCCTCTACAAGGTTCATCATGAGAAGATTTAAATATTTCAAACACTTCTTCCTCTCTTACACATCTGCGGATAATAAGATTTGGTCCAGTGTAAAAGAGTTCTCCTTGAATCCAAGAATATGCAACACTTTTCTGTATGACATTCCACTTTTCACGAGAAGAAAAGTGAGGTTGTGTCTTTCTAGTGACTAAATAATTGGCTATGTCAGAAAACCACGAGGATTTTTTTGACACTAGAAAAAAATGTTCGTCAGGGAAATCATCATCAACAAGAATTACTTCACCAGGATTACTTAATCTAGAAAGATAATCAACTACAACATTGGATTTTCCTGGTCTATCAACAATAGTAACATTAAATTCTTGAAGAAAAAGTAACCACCTAGTCACTCTACCACTAGTCAATGGTTTATTCATCAAATATTTTATTGCAGAATGATTGATATGCACAAAGACTTCATATCCTGTTATGTAGTGCCTGAATTTATTAATAAAAAAAATCACATCTAAAAACTCTTTCTCAGTCACAGTATAATTCAACCCAGTGGATGACAAGTTTTTACTGATGAAGTAGATATCATAGGACAGTTTGTTCTCTTCTTGTCCTAGGGTTGTGCCAATGGTAGTATCTGAGGCATCAGAGGAAATATGAAATGGAAGGGACCAGTTAGGCCCTCTCAAAACTGGTGAAAGTACTAATTTTTCCTTTAATGCCTCAAATTGTTGGCAAGCCGTGGACCAAGAAAACTCACTTTCCTTAGTTAATAATCGAAAAAGGGGAGTAGCTATCCTAGAAAAGTTCTTAATGAATCTCTTGTAGTAGCCCGCATGTCCTAAGAATCCTCACTTCCCTTTGTGTTTTGGGTGCAGGAAGACAGAAAATAACCCCTATCTTAGCTGGGTCAACCAGGATACCTTTGTCAGAAATGAGGTGGCCAAGAACTACTCCTCCTTTGCACATTAATCTACACTTTTTGTCACTCAAGGCAAGGTGATATTCTTAGCAACGAGAAAGCACTTTTTCTAGAATTTTGAGAGCTTCATGAAATGAATCACAAAATACCAAAAAGTCATCCATATAGATCTCCACACACTCAAGGTCAGCAAAAATGGCCAGCACTGCCCTTTGAAAGGTGGCTGGGACATTAAATAGCCCAAAGGGAAGCACTCGGTATGAAAATGTCCCCCATGGGAATGTAAAGGTGGTATTGTCTTGATCCTTGGGTGCGATATGTATTTGGTTATAATCTCTAAATCCATCTAAAAAATAATATTACTTTTTACCAGAAAGGGTATCAAGCACTTGATTGATGAAATGAAGGGGAAAGTAATCCTTGAGAGTGTCTTTGTTCAATTCTCTGTAATTAATGCAAATGCACCATCTCCCATATTTCTTCGAGACTAATACCAATGGAGAAAGCCACTAGCTATCGGATATAGGATAAATAAAATCATCATCTAAGATTTTTTGTAATTCTTCCTTCACAACTTCTATTAGAGCTGGGTTCATGCGTCTCTGGGGTTGTCGGACAAGTCAAACTCCATCCTAAATATAAATGTAATGAGTACAAGTTTCAGGAGGGATGCCTTTCATGTCCTCATATCCCCATGCAAAGGCATCGAGATGGTTTTGCAACAAATTTACAAGCTGCTCTTGTTGGGATGCATCCAGGTCTGAGCTAATATGTAAATATTTTCCTGGACTAATATCGACAAGAGTGGTTTTGGGTTTGAGAGTAAAAAGAGGTGTTTCTAGAGACTGTGGTGGGGAAGGTTGGGAATCATGCCTTTCTTGAAAATCCAGACTAAATATTTGACATAATGAATCAAAAATTGGCATGGTATCTAGATTATTCAAGAAGTCTTGTATCTCACCCACTTGAGTTGACTTCATATAATGATGTATCATATAAATTGATTAAGTCTCCTCGTCACTGCTATAATCTAGCCATAAGGTATCTCAAAGCTCCTATATATATCTAGTAGGTGGATATAAGGTTACTTTCTTCCTAGAATCTTCATGGGAAATGTACATGTCACCATAACGACATCCAATTTAAGCATTGGTTGTAGCAAGCCAAGGTCATCCCAAGATCAAGAGATGCCCTCCCACATGATTCTTTGGCTGAAGCACAATGAAGTCTGTGAGATATTCCCAAGAGTCTGTTGAAATAACCACATCATCCAACACTCCCTTCATATTTATTTTAGATATGTCTGCCAATTCAAGCACAATAAGAGTAGGACGAATGTGGTCCAACCCAAGTTGATCCATGGTTTTATTTGGCATAAAATTAATGGCTGCCCCCTAGGTCTATAATCACATTAGAGACAAGGACATCATCTATTTGTAGAGAAAATGGGGTTTCAACTTTCCAGGGTCGGTATATTTTTCCATTTGAACACACCCTGTCATTAACTTTGCTTCTCTTCCAACAAATTGAATGGTTTGAGGTTATACTCTTTTCCTTCCCAGCTTCTTGAGACATACTTACCTAATTATTTTTGTACAAAAGGGGATATATTTAATAGTTTGGAGCAAAGGGACCTTTATGAAAATATTCCTAAGCTCAGAAGATGGACTAGACTCAGGAACGAGGTCATTCCTCTCCATAACTAGCCTCTCTGGAAAGGGAGGCTAGTTTGAAGAGGATAGAAAAGGCTCTGAAGGTATGGGGATGGGTTGAATGGTGACATTCTTCCATAACGTTCAGGAGTTTCCTCCTCACTTTTCACTTCGATAATCACCATGGGTTGCTTTTGTTTTTCTGATGTTACTACCTTCCCCGATCTCATTTGGAGGTCATTGACACCAATTGGCATAGACTGGTAATTGGGTGGAAGAAGTAGTTTAATAGAATGGATCATTTTTACTGATTTATTATTAGGATTTGTTATGGGTTTAGCAGGCAGTTGAGGAGGTCAAAATGGCGGAGGTAAAGGTAATGCTGGCATCGACTGACTTAGTTGGGGAAATGATGGTTGCGGCATTGGGTAAGGTGCATATGTAGGTGGATATGATTGCATAGGTGCATGATAAGAATGATGTGAATAGTTTTTCCCTCTCCATCCTTGTTGCTAAGATTGGGAGGGTTGTCCATACTAAAAGTGGTTCCCATGCTGCCACGATTGAGAGTGATTAGTGTTATGATAGGAATATGGTTGTGCATTATAACCAAAAAAATGTGGAGGAAGTTTAGGAGCCATACCTGCACCTACCTGAGGAAAATTTCTGTGTGATCCCATAGCATGCAATGACTCAGTTTCAGGCTTGCCTCCTTCGAATACTGCTTTCAATCCAAGTATGGAGGGGGATTTTTTGGTGGCATGGTTCTTTGCACAAATAAAACATTTATTAGTTCCTTTAACATCATTAAGAAATTATCTTAAAGGATGTTTTTTCCTACACTTTGGACAAAAAATAGACAATGAATCTTGTTCTTCTACAAGTTTTTATTGAAATTTTAAAGAGTTTATTTGCTTGCTAAAAATATTCATTATTTCAATTTTCATATTGTCCATTTTTTTCTCCAACCCAATAATCATAGCATCCATAGATCCAGATTTGTTATTTCTACTTTGAGTTCCTTTACCAGATTTAGATTGATTCCTCGATAATTTCTCGCACAGGTCACAAATCTAAACAAAAGGTTTCTAAGAAATATCCCCTTGTCCTAACATATTTAATTTATTTCTAGCATCATCAATAAGCCCACATAAGAACAAGGTTCTAATAGTGCTTAGATCAAATTTGTGTTTTGACCTTCGGAGGAAATACAAAAATACTTCTAGATAATCTTCCATGGTCTCATCATCACCTTGCACAATGGTGAATATTTCATCCTCCATCTCTCTAGTTTTACAATATTCTTGATATTTTAATAAAAATACTCTCTTCATTTTCTCCCAAGAAGCTATAGTGTTTGCTCCTAATCTCATGAACCAACGTAATGTTGAATCCTTGAGAGTTGCAGGAAACAAATTTAACTTCTGAGCATCTAAGGAGTAATCATATATTCTACATAATATGTCAAATTTTAAAAGAAAGAGTCAGGGTCCTCGTGTACCTTACCATAGAAATGAGGAAGAGATGATAGAGGAATATTATTCATTTGCACAACTATGTCTGTATCCATGAACAGAAATCTGAAGGTAGATTGTTCCTCATTTACTTAGTTTTCTCCACTTCCCTTAGCATGGTATTCGTGATCAACCATTCTTGTACCTCCAAATGATCCACTCTCAACAGGCTGAGAAGGTCAAATATGGGTTAATTTTCTTTCAAGTCTAATAGTCTCCTTCTCCCCCTTCGTTGGTTGTATCACACTCGAACTTTTGTCACAAGAGTCCAAGTGGACAGTTCTTGCATGATGGGTCTGTGCTTGTTTCGACTTTCTACCTGCAAGAGAAGGCCCGACATGAGAAAAAGTTTCAGACTTATTAGTGTTTCCTCGACCCCTATTGGTCTTCGGACCCCTACCCCTTTTAGGCATTCATCTCAAAAAATGACAAAACAAAAAACTCAATCAAATGCTGCAATTAAAATAAGGAATCAACACTTATAAAATACTTCAAATAATAGAAGCACACTGTGGAAAAAATAATAGCATACTTAACCCTATTGCAGAAAAACATAAATTTCTTACCAATTTCAAATCGCCTCCCTGACAACAACGCCAAAATGTTGGGTGCAGGAGTTGCGGTTCAACAAACTTCTTCAACTCGGGGGTTTCGTAAAAATTAGAGGCGAAGCATAGGAAATGCAAGAAATGATATGAACCTTTCCTAGTTCTATTCATAATTCTTTAATTACAATCTTGCAGAATAAAAAAGAATGATCACACATCAAATAATACCAAAGAAATTCTAGTGCTAGAATATGAAAGAAAGTACTTTGCAAGGAAGTAAATAAAATAAAATCTCAAGTTTCTGTAAACAATCCAGATTGATGAAATGAATATTTATGATTATCTTCAGTATAGTTATATGACAGATTTATAGTTGGACTATTAAATGTGTCTGTCTTCTTTAAGATATTCCTTCCTGCACTAAACTATAATTCCTGTACTACAACAATGTTCTTCTACCAAAACGTTGTTCCTGTACTGGAATGGAGTTTATATGCCAGAAGTATGTTCTGTACCTGTACTAAATCTTTTAACCTTCATACAAGAGCTCTAAGTCTCTGGGCTAAAGCACTCTATTGTTGTACTGGAACAAAGGTTCCTACACTAGAAAACTAGTGTCCCTGTACCAAGTTTTCAGATTACTTTCAAAAAGTAAAAAGTGTGTTAACTGGGGAAATAAATTGCAAAGGTGATCAAAACTCTGAAAAACAATTTCACAAGCAGAAAGATGCTCCAACAAAACTTAATCTTGAAACAAGAAATGATTTCAAAAGTCAATGTAAATCTTTCTTAAAACGAGAAACTATTCTATGCAATTAAACAAATTATTTGATTATGAGAGCAGACTTGTTTTTGTGATGGTTGTTTATATGAATCAGATCTACTTTTTAATATTTTTAACTCAAAAGGTTCATTTTATAATTTAACATGAAATTCAATCCTTTCCTCGAAAGTGTTAAGTGCAAGCACAAATCGTTATGTTATAACAACTTTTATTCCATATTCATCAAAGCACGATTAAATCTTAAGTCTAAACTCCAGATATTAATATGTCTCTGTTTTAGAAATAAACACTCACTTGCAGAAATACATAAAGATCTTACAAAGGAAAAGGAGAAAAAAGACTTGCAGAAATGAACCAAAGAAATCAACTTGCAGAATCGAGAACACACTGGTACATGAAGCGTACTTGCACGATTCCCACAGAAATAAATCAAACATAAAAAGGGAAAAAATATGCAAGTTAAAATCAAGCTCAACTAAGCTTGCACACCACGAATCCATCACATAATAATTGCAAATGAAATCGAACCTATTACTTGTGAAAGAATCAAAATAATTAATTAATTCACACTTTGCATTTGAATTAAATTAACACACCTTTAACAAAGGGAGAAAAAGCCAGGTCAGCTAGGCCCTAGCCAACCAGCTCGTTTCCCTGTTACGAAATCTGGAAACTTAGCCTCTCAGCAACGCATCACCATAAGATTGAAACATAGAAATAAAAAAACATAACACAATCCTTTGTATTATATTTCGAATAAGAAAATGTACATCATGAGATTGCCAATCCCAAACAGAGGGCGATACCAGAAGAATTACAATTCACAAAAATTACTATAGCATCGCTAGCTATTTCCTATCAGAGTTCTACATTATATACAACCCTTAGGCCTACTGCCGTAACAAAAATATAACATCGGTTTAAACTAATCCTTTCAGTTGTTACAAAGTGCTAATCTAAGGCATATGGTCAGATTCCTAATATTTAATATTCGATGATTTCTCTCCCGCTCTGAGCCCAAATCAAGATGAACTAATCTTTAACGAAAGATCCACATAGATAGTGAGTTGTCACGGAAGTGCAGGAACCACCAGCTGGTGCAGGAATCCTACCTACACTCATCCATTATACCACAATTATTAATAAGTTTTTCATCAAATACTTTAGGAAAGAAGAAATATTAGTTGCAAAGATAATTTAAAGGTATAAAATCCATAAATAAATAATTAAGTCCATGACAAGCCTTAAATATGAAAATATAAAGAGAGTGCAGAAATGGCATGATTCTGGAAATAGTGCAGGAATGAAGGGGTTCCAAGGTTGAAATAGAGGTTTTAGGTCATGTGTTTAGAGTAGGATAGAGGTTAAAAATGAAGCAGTTTAGCTTACCAATAGAGACCTAACATATTGGTGTTCAATAATTGGCACAGTGGCATTGTATTCAACTATTTGATTCAATCATTTGGTATTCAATGTTTTGGAAATTAATTGGCTTGGTATGCACAGTGGTATTCAATAATGATATTGATTCAGTTTTGTTCAGGGATTCAATGGCTCATGTGGTTTACACTTCTCAAGTGGTTTAGTTTGACAATATTTAATGATTTGACATATGTATGCAGGGGATATTCATAGGAAGCACGTACATACGTGAATATTCTTCAGAAGATTCACGTATATATAATGAATTCAATTTGATCAGTGTTTGAAAACACTGAACATTTATTTTTTGATGACTTTTTGGTATGTTAGGTGCCTATATTACTAGTATAGTCCCTTATTGTTGTTAGTGTAACCCCCTTATTGTTATTATTGTACCCTTGTAACCCCCATATCGTTATTATTGTGCCCTTAAATTATTATTGTTAGGTCAGCTAGGATTACATTGTGGCCCCACTAGGATTACATTGTGGCCCCATGGAATCCTATATATAGAAAGGAGGTTTTGTAATTTGAATCATCCAAGAATTGTTCATTCATGTAACGTATAGGAGGTTTCCCCCTCAAAGTGGCTTATTTCTAAGGCATTGATATCTCTTTTCTTCTCTTTTTGGAGTTGGTTTCACAACATTTGGTATCATAGCTTTGAGATTCTATGGTTTCGTTGCTCCAAACAGGTCATCGTGGAATTTTCGCTATAACGTTTTTTCTACGAAGGTTTAGAATCTAAAAATTTTAAAGTACGAAGCCAAAATCCTGAGGAACATCGTCACATAATTTCAGAGCTTGGTTCACAACATTTTTGGAGATATGATCTGTGCAAGTTAGGTCATTTTGCAGGCTCCTGAATTTAACCTAAACATGTCATCATGGTATTTTCGTAATAAATTTTTTTCTATGAAGGTTTAGAAGCTGAAATTTTTAGAGTGCGAAGCGACAATCCTAAGGAAGAGTGTCACAAAATTTCAGATATTGGTTCACAATATTTTCGGAGATATGATCTGTGGAAGTTAGGGATTTTTGAGGCTTCTGAATTTCATCTCAAAGAGGTGATCGTGGGAAAATATTCATAGCTCTCTCTCTGAGCATCGGATTGGAATGCTGTAAAAAGTGGCCGTAAGTACACGAAATTTAGTTTTTGTTCTATCAATTTCAGAGCCAAAGGAAGAAACAATGACACGTGGCAAGTTGTACAAGTTTTCTCTACTGAACCAGTCAAAAATTGGGTCATTGTGGGAGATTGGATATAACTTTTCCTTGAATAATCCAAATCAGATCAGACCTGTGGCATTTGAAAGAAGCTTCATAGGGATACTACAGGGATGAATTTCAGATATTTAGGATCAACAATTATAGATATAATTCAATTTCAATATCGAGCTCCTCAAATGCAAGTAAAAGGTGTGTATTTTTTTCTTTTTTTCTGAATTGCATAAGTCTTATTCGAATAATCAAGTTGAATTGATTCCAAGGGCATATTGTAGAATAGATATTAGTATTGGATTCTAAAATGGCCCCTAAAAATAATTCAATACCCATTAAGCCTTTAGAAAGCTCTACTATGACTCATGAAGATGAAGAATGACAACATGACATATCAAAATTACAAGAGCAAGTGCAACAAATTTTGCTCTCACAAAGAGCAACAAAAAATGACATGGAAGTTTTGAAGAAAGGCGTGGAAACTAATATGGATGGTTTGAAGAAAGACATGGAATCTAAGATGGATGGTTTGAAGAATGGCATGGAATCTAAGATAGATGGCATGGAAGCTGGCATGGAATCTAGGATGGATGACATGGAAGCTAAGATCAATGAGAAAATGGTAAACATGAAGAATGATCTAAAAGCAGACATGGAAGGTTTGACAAAGTTGATACAAGAAATGTTTCCTAATGGTGAAAATATAGTAGAGGAAACTCATGATGAGAACAAAATAAATGTTAATCGTGATTTCATAAAATCTAATGTTGGCGAGAAGAACCACCATATTCCAAAAATGGATATGAGGAAGTTTGATGGAAAGGATCCTGTAACATGGATACTACAGATGGAGCAATATTTTGATCTCCATAACGTGCAAAACACACAAAAGGTATGCGTTGCAACTTTACATTTAGAACAAAATACATTTGTATGGTATCGATGGCTTTTCTCCCGTAAAAAAATTGTCACTTGGTCAATTTTTACGGAGGAAAAGATAGCACATTATGAGGATACAAAGAGCAACACCTTCTTTAGCCAATTGATAAATCTCAAACAAAAGGGTTTAGTGGGGGAGCACATTGAGGACTTCCAAAAATTGAATATAAGGGTAACTGATATTCCAAAGGAACACATGATTGATCTCTTCATAGGTACTTTAAAGGATAACATCCAACATGAAGTTCGCATTTTGGAACCCGATTCATTGGAGAAGGCATTTAGGTTGGCAAGAAAAATTGAATGTAAAATTATGGCGACAAGGAAGCCTACCACTCACTTCTATAAAGAAGGAAGTGTTGCTACACCTAGATTTCCACAACCTACAAAGTTGACACCACAACAATTGGAAGAAAAAAGAGCAAAAGGGCTTTGCTACAGTTGTGATAGAAAATACACTAAAGGTCATAAGTGTGCTGAGAAGAAATTATTTTACATAGATTGTGAAGAGGAAGAAGAAAATGAACAAGAAGAGGAAATACACCAGGAACCAACCCAAGAAGTGGAAGAAATGAGTCCGACCATATCGTGTAATGCATTGGCAGGAATTACCACTCCTCAAACTCTCAAGATAGAAGGACATATCAAGAAGAAAAAGGTAATAGTGTTGATTGATTCAGGTAGTACCTGTTATCACCCTATTAATTCTTAGGTCATGGGATTTTGGTTTATAGTTAAAGAAAACCAGGGGTAACCAAGAACCTCTTTTACATTTCAGGATCTAGCCTTCCTGAATTCCGGAGAAGGATCTCTCCTTATGATTTAAATTTGTTTTAGATTTGAGTTTTAGGCTAGGTATGATTGAGCAGTTTGTTGGTTTGTAAAGTTTGGTGGGAAATAATATTACTTGGAGACAAATTAAAGAGGGATCTACTAGTCCATTGGGCTATGGGGTCAAAATGTAGCAAGAAAGACTGAAAGGCAAGGATAAAAGGATGCTAATATACTCAGGGCAAGGTAGATAACCCTCTGAGATTTGGATAGTTTGATTGGATGGGATGGATTGGTTTTGGGATAAAGGGCAGTGAAGGATCATTTAATCTGGAAATAAGGAAGAGGAGGCAGAGGTCAAATGGGACTCAGGAGCAACTAAGGGTTCCTAGGTCCGAAAATCAGTAGAAAATATTGAAATGATTACTTAGTTAAGACAGGGAGTTTTTTAACACTTATCCTGAAATAATACTCCTAATTAATCATTCAGATTTGTACACATACATGAAATCGAATGGAACTTCAGAAAAGGAAACAATGACATAAAGAAATCACTTTACTCAATAAGTTATCGCAAGAATCCTGAGTTATGAAGTCCAATCAGCTGTATTCCAGTTTGCTACTATGAAAATCACCACATTAGCCTCCAAAGCACTAGAAAAAAATATCTATAATAATCTCAACAATTTTTATTCCACCTAAAATACTTCAAAGAGTGAAGTCTTTATAAAAATTCTAAACTAGAATGTCTTGAAAAAATATCAAGATGGTTTTACAAATATCTCAAACTTTTTTACATAAATAGAACTTAATTAAAGGACACTCAAAACTAATACATATATTTGGCACTATTTTTTATAAATAGATGATGACAAAGAGGAGAATTCGAATTTTATCCAACTCTTAGTTGATGATGAGGCATCCAAGTCACTAACTGTTTCCTTTCTTTGTGCATTTTGCTCCAGCAATTCTGCAAACTTGGGGTCCAATGATACCTTTGTATTTCTCAATCCGAAATATATATGTAAAAAGTGAAAGAGGTTATTGTGGATGAATATGTTTTTGAGATAAACCTCTTAAAACTTCCTAAAATTCCTCCCCAGTTGTGCACAATAGGCTCTGCAAAAAGATGTGTAAAACATAGTTTACAGAGTTTGAAAAATATCCTGTAAATATGTGCATGTATCTTTCATTCCATAATAGCTATGCAAAATGTGAGATAGGTTTTTGTATATGGCTCTCTTAGGAACAAAAAAATATTTTAGTTTTGTAATATGTATTTCTGATTGGCCACAATCTTCTCTGCAAAATGATGACTTAACAGGAATTTTCTGCAAAAAGTGCTTTAAAATATTGTTTAATATTTATCAATCCATAATGATTGTTAGAAACGTGAGAGAGGTTTTTCTAGTTGGACACTTTAAGAACATAAACCTCCTTCAGTTTTGAAAAATTCATCTTGAATTGGTCACAATAGTTTCTGAAAAACAATGACTTATACATGAAATTTCTGCAAAAATGTTCCTTCTTGTTATGTTTTCATCTTTTCACCTTTTTGTTCTTTTAACTGTTTTAATTTCACTTTGGATAAAATTCATTGTTGGTGAAAGTATTTTCGTTTCTTTTTACCAATTTACTGTCTCTGTATTTACTTTTACTATTTACCTTTGACTGCTCTATAATTTTGTTTTAACTTTCACTTTGACTTTTACTTGATACACTTTAACCACTGATACTCTTTGACTGTTATGTTTTCAGTGTCATTGTGAATTTTGATTTCACTTTTACCGTTCACTGTGCACATTTCATCATTATGATCTCTCTTTGACTTGATTTGATTTTTTCTTTGTATACAAATTGCTTGTTGAATGAATCTTTTGAATTAAAATATGAGAATTTGGAGCAAACAATTTTGTCAACTAGTATTGAAACTGTTGGCCCGAATCCATATTCTGATAATAACCTGCAAAAATCAAACAATTTGTTAGTGAAATCCAGGTTTGCAGGGAGGTGTTTGAAGGTTTTTTGAAAGTCCCGTGGAATGAGATCTGTCTGTGGAGGTTTTAATTCTGTTTTTTAGGCATTCTTAGGCTTACTTCTCTTTTGGGTTTTCTGCTCAATTAGGTTTATCAAAGAAATTTTGAGGGTGTGAAAACTTGAATAAAACAGAAAACAAGGGGTTTCTGAGTTTATTTGACTTAGAAATAGGGTTTCACGACATATTTAGAGTTTCAACCCTTTAAATCTTTGAATTTTGGTCTTTGGAGCTTAGAAACAGAGAAAACTAGCCTTTAAAAGACTGGCTCTAGAACACAAAGCTCCCTCAATTCGCAGGTATTTTTATGTTTTGACAGGGTTTCTGAAGCTTATGTGGTCGAATTTGGACTTCTGTTGATTTTTTTGAAATAATTTACTTTGTTATGTTAACAGAGTATCTTCAGTTGAAATTGGATCTTTGATGCTGCAGAGTGTAGCTTTAATGGTCTTTCAGATGTAGTCACAGTGGAAGTTTAGCTATGGGGCTATAAATTGGTCAACAGAGGCTTGAAAATATTTTAAAATAGTCGGGGTGGGAGTTTAACCGGTCAGGAATGCAACTAACATATTTAACAATGATATATTAAAGTTTTTACCTTAATAGACATCATCATATTTGGTGTTTATTATAAGTTCATTCAAAGGCGGGAGGCGGATTTATGAAAAACCACCAGTGGGTTTTGCGTTGCTCTTGAATGGTAAGTTGTATTTCACTTTTGGAATGCGATCGAATAGAAAACTAACACGTAGCTTATGGCTGGTTTGGGAAAACAGCTTTTATCGCTTAAAATTTTTCCAACTGCGCCCGTTCACTTTTGGCGCACGATATGGAATGTGCGCCATTGGATCGCGATGGATGAAGTGAAGGGTCGGGATCTTTCAGAAAGTAGTGGGGAAAAAAGGTGGGACCAAGATTTTTGATATGCACCGTTGATTTGGTAAGTGATGATCAATGGTTTAAAATCAATGCGATGAGAAATGGTGAGGCCGGAGGCCGGTTGATCGCGGTCAATGCGGATCGTTGGATTAGGATTATAAAAATGATCGGAGGGTTTGGAATGAACCCGAGGGTGCTGGGTGTATGTATTGAATAATAGGTTTATATATAGGGAAATGCGCACGGGAAGGGTTAGTATGTGTTAACCAGGGTTTAAGATTAATGTATATAGCGTGAGGCTATTTACATGGTAGAATAATTTATTCGGGAAATGGGATCGGGGAATATATTTTTTGATTTAAACATATATAAAATATGTATAAAGCATTTTTTGCAAATTATTTTTATTATATAGTAATAGACTATGGAGGTGTTTATTTACTATAGGGGCGGGAATACTTATATGGTTAGTGTTATTCCAAAGGGGTTTTAATGGGGGCTTTTATTCAACATGTGGATAATTACCTTGGCATAAAAACTTATAATAGTGGGTTTTGGGGATAATAAAATAAAAGGAGATATATTAATAGGAGAAGGATTTTTATAAGGAAATAATAGATAAATTAGAGGTTAATATGAAAAAAGGGGAAAATGAATACTCAAAATACACAATTATAACTAAGGAAAGTGAAAATTAAAGCAAAGCTTGATTATCATAATTTTATCACTTTAACTTAGGCTATAATGTCCTTTTGAGGGTTTTTATGCTTTACGAGATGTAGGCAGATAATCAAATGGGGGTTTTATGTATCATTAAGTAAAAAATGGAGTCTTTACTTATGAAATGGCATGGTGATAAATGCATGAATGGTAGATGATGTAAATTTTGGGATTAACATATAAATTTAACACTTTAAACTAGCCAGTCATTGAGCCTTGGGTCCGGTCCCAACATAAGTCAGAGAAATTCTCTAAGCCTCTTTGACTGAAATTTTAGAATGTCAAATAGCTATAGGGAATGGGAAATTAGTTAATATAGCTTGGTGAAAGATATTTACAATGATTTTCCCACCTTCTTCTACCTACCCAATCTTTAATCTAACATTTTTTCATCCATTTGTGCAGGTGCATTTGAGCTAGCAACCTTTAAAACATTTTATTCTTTTGAAAGCAGTAAAAACTAACTAAATCTAGCATATTTCTTCCAAGGACCTAGATCAAACTGTTGGGTTCCTTTTTACTCTATACCTATCTACTGAATTGTCAGGATTAAACTATCTGACAACTCTTTATTCTCTATCTAAAACAAGTAAATTGAAACATGATAAGTCAAGATTGAACAGTTCAACTCATTATGGATTATGGCTTTTATTGACACTCTGCCATAATGATCTGCAAAAAGTGAAAAGTAGTGGCATTTAAACTTGCACACTTTCATGTTTTATTCATCTTTTTTCTTTTGGGGTATATTATTTTTTCTAAGTCCTTTGATTTTTCTTTTAGGACTTTTACCCTCTTTTTGATTTTTTTTATTTTTTATTTTTTACAAAATATGGGAAAACAACTTGCAGAAAGCAAAGTATGTACATATTTACACAATTATCATTAGCAAAGTCAAAATTATGAATCCTATATTTATAGGTTGCTAACATCGGCTTCACTTGGGGATGGAATTTCCTGGTGAAATGTCAAGAACTCTGAGATCAATAGCCTTCATTTTTGACCTTTGATGATATTAGTAAGTGTCTTCTGTATTCTGCAAACTGAAATCTGATCTGAAACTAAAACAACACAAAAAAATTTTCAAACCAACTTAGATATCTTAAACATCTTTAGGACCTCATCCTTGGCTTTAAATCTTAATGAAAAACTAGCTGAAAATTAAAAACTAAAAAAAAATGCTCAAAATTCTGAGCTTATTGGCACTCATCTACCTACTCTAATCTACTAAAAATCTTATTGAATCAGGTAATACAAAAATTCCAATGAAGCCAATCAAGTAGCTATAAAAATAAATGGATAACTTGACTGCTTGTGATCAAAATTGGAAGTATACTATGATCATGTGCCTTTATAATAAATGATATGATGTGTAAAGGCCACTTTTGATGTATTTGATCCTTATAGAGAAAACATGTTTGCAGATTTGGGCTAAAAAGATTCTCCATATAATCTGATATAGGATCAATAAAAGCATGAAGTATGTTATTTACTTCTAGGCCTTAAATGACTAATTGTTCAGTTGAATTATGAATATTAGACCATGAAACTATTTCTTCAGTCTTGTGTTTGGAAGAATAATCATCTTCAATATGCAAGTCAAAAGGTATTACAATTTCTTCTTGCTTTGGAGAAGGAAGATATTCAAAGAATCTTTTAGGATTTCAGAAATTGTACGACTGAATTTGAGAATGCAAAAGTTTGATTTCAGTTTCATATTTTTCAGAAATTATATCAAGAAGCCATTTTTTAACTTGAGGAGAACATTTTCTTGATTTAAAAATAAGACAGAGAACTTTTAGAAAGTCCTCATCAAATTGAAAATCTAATATCTCATCCTTCAAACTAGCTAGTGTTTTTCTGTGAAGTTATCTTGAATTTGAAGAACATAATTATCATCATACCGATCATACTTAGGAAAATCCTCAAAAAAAGGAATGTCATCAATCACATACATTAGATTAGTAGATTTTATTTCTGGAAATCCTGATAGATTTGGATTAGTTTGATTGCATTTTGTTTGAAAATCATTATTTTTCTCAATAGGAGTGCTATCAAGCAATGGGCCCTTTTAGGAAGGTAGAATAACATGAGCATGAACTTGTTCTTCTGTCTCTTCATGGATAAAAACTTTAGTACATTGATCAACATTAGAAGAAGTAGAAACAATTTCTTCATTATGTAAATATTTTGAGGATGGTTGCATGTTTAGAAGCAAATTGATTTCTTCTTCGGTGAGAGGGGGTGGGAATCTCTGAATTCTTAGATTGAAATGACAATTGTTTTTTCTCTTATCTAAAAATTGATCATGTGGTTAAATATTTTCTTTAACTCCATTCAAAACATTAAATGAAACATCATTTGTTAATACACAGGGGTTTTGTGGATCTTGATTCATCTCCTTATCTATTTCATCTTTGTTTAACTCCTCTTGATTATTATGACATTTAACTTGAGAATGAAATTTTTGGACTTCTTCTAATAAATCTTCAGGATGCCAATTTCCAAAATCTTCATCAATTATTTTAAGGTAATGTATAAGATCTTCAGCTTGATCACAAATTTTTTTAGCTAATGATAAAGATGGAAAATCTTTTTTTGTAATGCTCAAAAAATACCTTATGAAAATATTTTAGAGAAAATAAACTAGCAGGTTTGAGAGCTTCATACCTTTCCCTAGCTTTTCCTTCTAAGATTTCCATGAATATCTTCATGAGGCAATCCTCATGCCAATCACCCTTCAATCTTGATGAGTGTATATGAAATTTAATGAGATGTAGTAAAGGATCATCAATATTCTCATCTTGAAACATGGGCAGATTGTTACCCCAATTTACCTTTGGTAGCTTGTGTGGAAATCCAGGTATGTGATCTCTGCTCATGGGAGCATATATTTGTTTTATTCTTGGATAGTCTTGAAAATTAGCCATAACGAAAGGCCACAATATCTGTAAAACCAAGTTAGATCCTTATATAAAATAAAATATATATTGAAAAACTTTATTAACGAGAAAGAACATAATGTCTTGGATTAAGATCCAAGTTGAAAGCCTGATCTTTCCATATTGTTCTTCCAGGTTCACTCCTCCAGTGGAGTCTTGATTGTGAATTTTATTTGGAGTCACCAGGTGGATGATTTAAACCTTTGTATGTCTGATCACTGTCCACCATCATATATCAGATCTGAACCTGTAAAATATTTTTGAAGAAAAAGGTTAGTCTTCCCCAGTGGAGTTGCCATTATGTTACCCACAACCTTTAAACTTAATCTTAAAGTAGAAAAGATACGTTTTAAAAATCTTCCTCTAAGATTAAACTTAAAACTGGAGAGTGGTTAGTTCCCCAGTATGGTCGCCAGTATGTTATCACCCTAGTAATTCTTAGGTCGTGGGATTTTGGTTTATAGTTAAAGAAAACTAGGGGTAACCAAGAACCTCTTTTACATTTCAGGATCTAGCCTTCCTTAATTCCGGAGAGGGATCTCTCCTTATGATTTAAATTTCTTTTAGATTTGAGTTTTAGGCTAGGTATGATTGAGCAGTTTGTTGGTTTGTAAAGTTTGGTGGGAAATAAGATTACTTGGAGACAAATTAGAGAGGGATCTACTAGTCCATTGGGCTATGGGGTCAAAATGTAGCAAGCAATACTGAAAGGCAAGGCTAAAAGGATGTTAATATACTCAGGGCAAGGTAGATAACCATCTGAGATTTGGATAATTTGATTGGATGGGATGGCTTGCTTTCGGGATAAAGGGCAGTGAAGGATCCTTTAATCCAGAAATAAGGAAGAGGAGGCAGAGGTCAAATGGGACTCAGGAGCAACTAAGGATTCCTAGGTCCGGAAATCAGTAGAAAATATTGAAATGATTACTTATTTAAGACAGGGAGTTTTTAAACACATATTCTAAAATAATACTCCTAATTAATCATTCATATTTGAACACATACATGAAATGGAATGGAACTTTAGAAAAGGAAACAATGAAATAAAGAAATCACTTGTTTCATTAAGTTATCGCAAGAATCCTGAGTTATGAAGTCCAGTCAGCTGTATTCCAGTATGCTTCTATGCAATCACCACATTAGCCTCCAAATCACTAGCAAAAAAGATCTATAATAATCTCAGAAATTTTTATTCCACCTGAAATACTTCAAAGAGTGAAGTATTTATACAAATTCTAAACTAGAATATCTTGAAAAAATATCAGGATGGTTTTACAAATATCTCCAACTATTTTACATAAATAGAACTTAATTAAAGGACACTCAAAACTAATGCATCTATTTGGCACTATTTTTTATGGATAGGTGATGAAAAAGAAGAGAATTCAAATTTGATCCAACTCTTAGTTGATGATGAGGCATCCAAGTCACTAACTGTTTCCTTTCTTTGTGCATTCTGCTCCAGCAATTATGCAAACTTGGGGTCTAATGATACCTTTGTATTTCTCAATCCGAAATAGATATGTAAAAATTGAAAGAGTTTATTGTGGATGAATAGGTTTTTGAGATAAACCTCTTTCATTTTCCTAAAGTTCGTCTCTAGCTGTGCACAATAGGCTCTGTAAAAAGATGTGTAAAATAGAGTTTTACAGAGTCTGAAAAATAGCCTGTAAAGATGTGCATGAATCTTTCATTCTGTAATAGATGTGCAAACTATGAGATAGGTTTTTGTATATGGGTCTCTTAGGAACAAAAACCACCTTAAGTTTTGTAGGATGTATTTCTGATTGGCCACAATCTTCTCTGCAAAATGATGACTTAACATGAATTTTCTGCAAAAAGTGCTTTAACATATTGTTTAATATTTCCCAATCCATAATTACTGTTAGAAAAGTAAGAGAGGTTTTTCTAGTTGGAAACTTTAAGAACATCAACCTCCTTCATTTTTACAAAATTCATCTTGGATTGGTCACAATAGTTTCTGCAAAACAATGACTTATACATGAAATTTCTGCAAAAATGTTCTTCTCGTTATGTTATCATCTTTTCACCTTTTTGTTCTTTTAACTATTTTACTTTCACTTTGGATAAAATTCATTGTTGGTGAAAGTATTTTCATCTCTTTTTACCAATTTAATGTCTCTATATTTACTTTTACTGTTTACCTTTGACTGCTCTGTAATTTTGTTTTAACTTTCACTTTGAATTTTACCTGATACACTTTAACCACTGATACTCTTTGACTATTATGTTTTCAGTGTCATTGTGAATTCTTATTTCACTTTTACCATTCACTGTGCACATTTCATCATTCTAATCTCTCTCTGACTTGATTTGATTCTTTCTTTGTATACAAATTTTTTGTTGAATGAATCTTTTGAATTAAAATTTGAGAATTTGGAGCAAACAATTTTGTCAACTAGTATTGAAACTGTTGGCCCAAATCCATATTCTGATAATAACCTGCAAAAATCAAACAATTTGATAATGAAATCTAGGTCTGCAGGGAGGTGTTTGAAGGTTTTTTGAAAGTCCTGTGGAATGGGATCTGTATGTGGAGGTTTTAACTCTGTTTTTTAGGCATTCTTAGGCTTACTTATGCAAGATTAGACTGTTTGCAGGAGTTTTTTGCTTCAATAGAGGGATAATTGAGTAAATTTGGTTAAGGATAATCTCTTTTGGTTTTTCTAATCAATTAGATTTATCAAAGAAATTTTGAGGGTGTGAAAACTGGAATAAAACATAAAATAGGGGGTTTCTGAGTTTATTTGACTAAGAAATAGGGTTTCACGGCATATTCAGAATTTCAACCCTTTAAATCTTTGAATTTTGGTCTTTGGAGCTTAGAAACGGAGAAAACTGGCCTTTTAAAGACTGGCTCTAGAACACAGAGCTCCCTCAATTCACAGGTATTTTCATGTTTTGACAGGGTTTCTGAAACTTCTGTGGTCGAATTTGGGCTTCTGTTGATTTTGTTGAAATAGTGTACTTTGTTATGTTAACAGGGTATCTTCAGTTGAAATTGGATCTTTGATGCTGCAGAGGGTAGCTTTAATGGTCTTTCAGATGCAGTCACAGTGGAAGTTTAGCTCCGGGGCTATAAATTGGTCAACAGAGGTTTGAAAATCTTTTAAAATAGTCGGGGCGGGAGTTTAACCAGTCGGGAATTCAACTAACATATATAACAATGATATATTAAAGTTTTTACCTTAATAAACATCATCATATTCGATGTTTATTATAAGTTCATTCAAAGGCGGGAGGTGGATTTGTGAAAAACCACTAGTGGGTTTCGCGTTGCTCTTGGATGGTAAGTTGTATTTCACTTTTGGAATGTGATTGAATAGAAAACTGACACGTAGCTTATGGATGGTTTGGGAAAACATCTTTTATCGTGTAAAATTTTTCCAACTGCGCTCGTTCACTTTTGGCGTGCGATATGGAATGTGCGCCGTCAGATCGTGATGGATGAAGTGAAGGGTCGAGATCTTTCGGAAAGTTGCGGGGAAACAAGGTGGGACCGGGATTTTTGATATGCGCCATGGATTTGGTAATTGATGATCAATGGTTTAAAATCAATGTGATGAGAAATGGTGAGGCTGGAGGTTGGTTGATCGCGCTCAATGTGGATCGTTGGATTAGGATTATAAAAATGATCGGAGGGTTTGGAATGAACCCGAGGGTGCTGGGTGTATGTATTGAATAATAGGTTTATATATAGGGTAATGCGCATGGGAAGGGTTAGTATGTGTTAACCAGGGTTTAAGATTAATGTATATAGCGTGAGGCTATTTACATGGTAGAATAATTTATTCGGGAAATGGGATCGGGGAATATATTTTTTGATTTAAACATATATAAAATATGTATAAAGCATTTTTTGCATATTATTTTTATTATATAGTAATAAACTATGGAGGTGTCTATTTACTATAGGGGAGGGAATACTTATATGGTTAGTGTTATGCCAAAGGGGTTTTAATGGGGGCTTTTATTCAACATGTGGATAATCACCTTGGCGTAAAAACTTATAATAGTGGGTTATGGGGATAGTAAAATAAAAGGAGATATACTAATAGGAGAAGGATTTTTATAAGGAATTAATAGATAAATTAGAAGTTAATATGAAAAAAGGGGAAAATGAATACTCAAAATACACAATTATAACTAAGGAAAGTGAAAATTAAAGCAAAGCTTGATTATCATAATTTTATCACTTTAACTTAGGCTATAATGTCCTTTTGAGGGTTTTTATGCTTTATGAGATGTAGGCAGTTAATCAAATGGGGGTTTTATGTATCATTAAGTAAAAATGGAGTCTTTACTTATGAAATGGCATGGTGATAAATTCATGAATGGTAGATGATGTAAATTTTGGGATTAACATAGAAATTTAACACTTTCAACTAGCCAGTCATTGAGCCTGGGGTCTGGTCCCAATAGAAGTCAGAGAAATGCTCTGAGCCTCTTTGACTGAAAGTTTAGAATTTCAAATAGCTATAGGGAATGGGAAATTAGTTAATAGGCTGGTGAAAGATATTTACAATGATTTTCCCACCTTCTTCTACCTACCCAATCTTTAATCTAACATTTTTTCATCCAATTGTGCAGGTGCATTTGAGCTAGCAACCTTTAAAACATTTTATTCTTTTGAAAGCAGTAAAAACTAACTAAATCTACCATATTTATTCCAAGGACCTAGATTAAACTGTTGGGTTCCTTTTTACTCTATACCTATCTACTTAATTGTCAAGATTAAACTATCTGACAACTCTTTATTCTCTATCTAAAACAAGTAAATTGAAACATGATAAGTCAAGATTGAACAGTTCAACTCATCATGGATTATGGCTTTTATTGACACTCTCCCATAATCAACTGCAAAAAGTAAAAAGTAGTGGCATTTAGACTTGCACACTTTCATGTTTTATTCATCTTTTTTCTTTTGGGGTATATTATTTTTTCTAAGTCCTTTGATTTTTCTTTTAGGAATTTTACCCACTTTTTGATTTTTTTGATTTTTACAAAATATGGGAAAAAAACTTGTAGAAAGCAAAGTATGTACATATTTACACAATTATCATCAGTCAAGTTAAAATTATGAATCCTATATTTATAGGTTGCTTACAGTACCCATAATTTTATTCATTGTAAGGTAGCCAAGGAATTGAATTGTTTCCTATACCCAACACCAGAATTTCAAGTGATGGTTGCAAATGGAGGCACTATAAATTGCTCTGGAAAATGCCATAATATCAAGCTAACCATGGGGGAATATGTATTGAATAGTCCAATGCTTTCCATTCCTATGGGAGGTGTTGATGTTGTACTAGGAGTACAATGGTTACAATCTTTGGGGACAATAGCTTTTAATTTTCAAGAACTTTTCTTCAAATTTTTTTTAGAAGGAAAGGAATTCGAATTAGGAGGTATTGTAGGGAAGCTGGGAAAGATAATTAGCTCTAATTTCATGACAAAGATTCTAAAGAAATAACAACGAGGCATAATTGCACAATTATGCTCACTAGAAGTTCCAACATCAAAATCATCTATTTCTGCAGATCTCTAAAAAGTCTTGGACAATCATTCCAAGGTTTTTGAAACTCCAAAAGGACTTCCACCTATTCGTGATCATGATCATGCTATTCATTTGATTCCATGAAGTGTTCCTCCAAACATCATGCCTTATAGATATCCTTATGTCCATAAGAGAAAAAATGAATGTATGATTGCAGAAATGTTAGAGGCGGGTATAATTCAACCTAGTCAAAGTTATTTCGCTACTCCTGTAGTATTGGTACACAAGAAGGATGGATCATGGCGCATGTTTCCGGATTATAGGGAGCTCAATAAGCTCACAATTAAAGATAAATTTCCCATTCCTGTGATTGATGAATTATTGGATGAATTACATGGAGCAATTTATTTTACCAAATTGGATCTTCGTTCAGGGTATCATAAGATTAGAATGAAGAATGAAGATATTCTGAAAACAAAATTTCGAATTCATGAGGGTAATTATGAATTTTTGGTCATGCCTTTTGGCCTTACCAATGCACCTTCTACATTTCAAGGGTTGATGAATTCCATTTTCAAACCCTTCCTTAGAAAATTTGTGCTAGTATTTTTTGATGATATACTAATGTACAACAGGTCTTGGAAGGATCATGTTCAACATGTTGACAGGGTGCTCAAACTATTGCAGGAGAAACAATTATATGCAAAAACATCCAAATGTTTCTTTTGAGTACAAGAGGTGGAATATCTGGGTCATATTGTATCTCACGAGGGTGTTAAGGTAGACCCTAACAAAATTAAATCCATTAAGGAATGGAAAGTCCCCACAACCATAAAGCAGTTGCGAGGATTTCTCGGGTTAACAGGGTATTATTGAAAGTTTTTTAAGAATTATGGGAGAATAGCATACCTATAACAACATTATTGAAGAAAGATGCATTTTCATGGACTCCTTAAGCAACTAAGGCCTTTGAACATCTTAAAGAGGCAATGTTCCTAGCACCAGTCTTAGCTACGCCAGACTTCACAAAAACCTTTATTATGGAATCTGATGCCTCAAGAAATGGAATTGGTGCTAGTTTAATGCAAGAAGGAAGACCCATTGCTTTTGAAAGTCGTCCAATCAAGGGAAAGTATTTTTAGAAACCTATTTATGAGAAGGAAATGTTAGCAATACTGCTTGCACTAAAGAAATAGAGAACTTACCTAATGGGAAGACACTTCAAGGTAAAAACTGACCATGATAGTCTTAAACATTTTTTGGAACAAAGACTATCTTCAGAAGAGCAGAAAAAATGGGTCACAAAGATTTTGGGTTATGACTTTGAAATAATATACAAAAAAGGGAAGCTAAATGTTGTTGCAGATGCACTCTCAAGAAAGAATGAAGAGGTGGAAGCATTGATTTTTTCCATTTCTATTATCCAAACAGATTGGATAACCAAAGCGAGAGATGAATGGAAGAAGGACAAAGAAGTGTGGACACTCATTCAAAATTTGCAGCAAGATCCTAGTACATCTAATACATTTAGTTGGAAAAATGATTACAAAGATCACTTATATCTTTGTAAGAATTCCCAACTAAAACAAAATATTCTTTTGGAATTGCACACTTCTCCTTTATGAGGACACTCAGTATTTTTAAAAACTTACCATAGGGTGAAGAAAGAATTTTTTGGGATGGCCTTAAATTTGATATTCAAAATTTTGTGGCGAAATGTTTGGTTTGCCAGCAGAATAATTTTGAGACAATTAAGACCCCGGGTCTTCTACAACCTTTATCCATTCCAGGTCAACGTTGGGAGGATATTTCAATGGATTTTATCACAAGTTTACCTAAATCCGAAGGAAAGAGTGTCATCATGGTGGTAGTTGACAGACTTACCAAGTATGCACACTTTTTTGCATTATCTCATCCATTTAAAGCAAGTACCGTTGCTACTACATTTATGGACACAATTCAAAAGCTACATGGAAAACCAAGGGTTATTGTGAGCAACAAAGATCCCATTTTTACTGGAAATTTTTGGACGGAGTTATTTTCTTGTTTGGGTACTCAATTAGCTCATAGCTCATCTTATCATCCTCAATCCGATGGTCAAACTGAGATAGTAAATAAATGTTTGGAAGGATATCTTCGTTATTTTGTATCTGATAAACAAACACAATGGGTCAAGTGGTTACCTCTAGCTGAATGGTGGTATAACACTTCCTTCCATACTGCAGCAAAAATGACCCATTTATGGCACTTTATGGATATCATCCACCATCCATCACATCATATTTAAGAGAAAATTCGAAGGTTCAAGCAGTGGAAGATCACATCGAGCATCAGCAAGAAGTTCTCCAACTCTTAAAGGATAACCTGAATTTGGCACAAAATCGAATGAAGCAACAGGCAGATCAACATCGCAGCGAGAGAAGTTTTGATGTAGGAGATTGGGTATTTTTACGGCTACAACCATACAAACAAATGTCCCTCAAGCAAGCTAAGAAGGACAATAAATTATCGCCAAAGTACTATGGTCCTTACAAGGTGTTGCAAAAGATTGGTACTATGACATACAAATTGGAGCTTCCTGCTTCTTCGCGAGTACATCCAGTTTTCCATGTTTCATGCTTAAAGAAGGTTATAGGTGAAAATCTTCCAGTTCAAACAATGTTGCCAGAACTTGATGAGGAAGGAAAAATCATATTGGAACCGGAAGCGGTCACGGAAACAAGAACTCGACAACTACGAAATCGATCAATTTCAGAGTATCTCATCAAGTGGAAGAACTTACCCACTGAAGATTCTACATGGGAGGATGAGAATTTTATACAGAAGCACCTAGAGCTACTCAAGTGTTGAGGACAACACTCTTTTGAAGGAGAGGGGCATGTTAGGTCCCTATATTACTAGTATAGTCCCTTATTGTTGTTAGTGTAACCCCCTTATTGTTATTATTGTACCCTTGTAACCCCCATATTGTTATTATTGTGCCCTTAAATTATTATTGTTAGGTCGGCTAGGATTACATTGTGGCCC
This sequence comes from Pinus albicaulis, assembly GCA_034641835.2. NCBI lineage: Eukaryota > Viridiplantae > Streptophyta > Pinopsida > Pinales > Pinaceae > Pinus > Pinus albicaulis. The sequence goes on along the minus strand of CM076581.1, from coordinate 1,638,839,873 downwards.
CACTAGGATGACATTGTGGCCCCATGGACTCCTATATATAGAAAGGAGGTTTTTTAATTTGAATCATCCAAGAATTGTTCATTCATGTAATGTATAGGAGGTTTCCCCCTCGAAGTGGCTTATTTCTAAGGTGTTGATATCTCTTTTCTTCTCTTTTTGGAGCTGGTTTCACAACATGGTATCTGATAGTGGTTCTATTATCTTGATTCATCAGTGGATGGTTGGTTGGTTGGTTGATTGGTCTTGATTTTTCTAGTTATTGGTTGTCTTGGTATACTAGGTTTGATCAAGTTATAGTGGTTCAATGATTCAGTTGCATTAGTGATTTAGGTTATTGGTGATTGATTTTCAGTGGTGATTCAATGATTGTATTTTAGATTATGAGATTCAATATTTAGTTTGGTATATTGGTATTGAGTATATTGTTGGGTGTGGGTCCAACATGAAAATTTGATGAAAGGTGGCCTGCATGTTGTAATGGTTTGATTTAGGTGGATTTGGTATGAAATATTATGAAACATGGTCCATAAGGTGCTAGGGGTTGTAGCCTTCAGTGAGGGGGTCGGAGCTCCCTTCCATTAGGAGCCAGTAAACGATATTAGGGGGTTGTAGCTCCCTTCCAGTGGATTTTGGAGAATTATTGGAGGTTGTAGCCTTTTGCAGGTACGATATTTTGTTCTCGTAATAGTTTATGCCAATACAAATATTGTAAGAATATTTGATTTATAATAAAATAAGAATACATAAATGATAACTACAGTGGTTTTCTCCCACATTTGGTTTCCACCTAAAATCTCGATGTCCATATGTGTTGATGTGTTTCTTATGTGTTGTGATTTATCTATTCTTTATTGCATACTGAATGTATATTCAACTAATAATGCAACGAGTAAGGTAAAAATCTAATGAAAGTTATGAAAATTAAGTAATATGGATATGCACGGTTTTAATTTACTGAAGGTGGGTACACATGCAAGTTGTATTAATAACAGTATCATACAAAATTATGAATACGAAATTTAAAGTTAAAGTGAATTAAAAATTCAAACCCCCCCCTCCCCTCCTCCCCCCCACACCCCACCCTCCCCCCCACCCCTTTCACTATTTGTCATAATAATTGGTATTAGAGCAGGCCACTCTAGTAGAAGCTTAATAGCTTGAGAGTAGATTAGGGACAATGGGAAGGAAGAAAAATAATAAGGCAACACAAAGGAAGAAGTCAATTCGGGAAGTGGCAATGATGTATCGGATGCCATGGTGATATCTTCATTCACAGGTCAAGGAAAATTTGTTAGAAGTGTTGTCATTGATGGAAAAGGAGATGGCAAAGGAGCAGCACCTGAACCAGCAATAAGGAAAAGTAGAAGACAGGGAACAGAGGCAGTAGAGAGGTAGCAGAGGCAGCAAAAAGAGAAGTAACGAGCAGCTTCAGTCAAGGAGCAGAGGAAGCAAAGGCAGTGAATTGACAGGTTCAATAAGAAATTGTATGATTTTGTGTGGTCATGTATGAATAAGACTCTATGATAGGGTTTTTGGATGGTACTCTGGTTTTGAATGCATAAAGGGTTTGTAATTAAACCTGTATTTATAAATGAAGAATCCGTTCTAAAATCTGTGTGAATGGGCTTTGACTGTCAAGAAGAAATGGTGAAAGAATGTGCAAATAATCTCTGTAATTGGGGTGAATTGAGTTCTGCGGGTTATTGAAAGAATCGAAATTTATGTCGATGTTGTCGACTTAGTGTCAAATTTGTTTACCTATGGTGAAGGCAATCAGAAGTGGTTGGAAATTACAGAGGAACCACTGGAGAAGCGTGAATATGCTGTGCGTTAATTGTAATGTCGAATAGTCAGGGGTAAGCAGAATCATATAAAGAAACAATGGAAGTGGTGTTTGTTAATTAAACTATGTTGAGGAATTGCACATGAAAGGCAGAGTTCATATATATATAAGCGCTACGGAACCCTGAGGGAGAAAGCAATGGAACCATGACTAGAGTGAACAGTAAAGGCAGGTTTCCAGTTTTGATCGCACCGCCTTCGTCAGGCAAGCGGTAATTAGAAAATCAACGCGATTCCATACGCTGGGCGACACGTGTCCCTGATCGATTTTGGAAAACCACCCCTCATCGCGAGTTAAAGTTCATGCAGTTAACTCGAGTGATATTCGTCGGATTGTATGAAGCAAGGCTACGTGCTGTCCACCGTTGGATGTGGAAGGGTCGTTAGTGCGGGGCCCAGTTCTAGTTTATATTGATCGGGATTGTTCAAACTATGGATGCGAGTTTAACCAAGGGCACATATAATGGTTGAATATGCGAAGTCGACGCAATATGAATTGTGTGATATATGGGTTAATATATGTACATGCCGAGCATCGAGTTTGGATTGAACCAGGGTCGAGTTGTAAGATTGAATGTACAAGGTTGAATTCATACATGTAAGCTGAAAATGAGTTGGTATGTGAATGTATAAGGTGGATGACCAAAAACGTTATGTAAATGCTTGGATATAACCAAAATTAATACGCAAGTGGGACCCCACATAAAATTTCGAGAATCATTACCCCAGTTGGTGGATACATTAAAGACCAAAGAGCAAAGTATATGTACATGCAGCGCCTTATACACAAAGGACCAAAGCATATATATATATCTATATATATATATATATATATATATATATATATATATATATATATATATATATATATATATATATATATATATATATATATATATATATATATATATATATATATATATATATATATATATATAGCGCGAGATCTAAAGAACCAAAGGTTCTATCAAAAGCAAAGTACCACATGGTGGGACCCTCATCAATTACATCGAAAAAAAAAGGTTGGCAGCGGATCATATGAACAGAAAGTTGCGATTGCGATTGAAGCCCAGACTCGATGGGTTTATAAACCATAATTGATATGTGTTTGAGTTCCTGCATAATAGTGATCTCATCGGAGCATCGGAGCATTAGAATATCGAAACATGCAAATGCAAATTGCGATTGCGATTGAGTTCCGGACCCGATGGGCATATAAACTATGATTTTATAGGTTTGAGTTTCGGCCTAATCGCATCGGCACATTTAAATGAACAGTGGTTAATCACATTGGAGTAAAAGCAAGACATCGGAACATACTACTGAAAATTGCGATTCATCGCATTGGCGATTTGAGTAGAAGAGTTTAGAATTTATCAGGCTGTGGGACCCAGAGTTTTTAAAGGTCAGCGTTGGTTGCTCAGTAATTACTTACCAAGGTTTATTAAAAAGGTTTTATAATATTGCTGAGAGTTATTTATGATTGGATTAAAAGACAGTTGTACAGGCAGCAGTTATGTAACTGCAATGAATGGGAAAATGAATATAGTAAACTGAAAAAGAGAGGAGTGGCAGTTGTTGAAAAGAGAGAGGAAAAAAAAGAGAGAGGGGATTTGTTGAAATGACTCAAAATTTATACTGTAATTGAATGAAAGTTTTTAACTGTTTACATTGTTTGTGATGTAATTGGAAAGTCTCCGGAGAAAGGAAAAATCCCACTGTAAAGTTGAAATGGATACATTTCTCTGAGTAAATTGATAAAAGAGAAGAGAATGCAGAATTTAAGAAAAGAAATAATCAAGAAAATATGAAGATTGGAGTACAGTAAGGAAACCAATCAAAGGTACAGAACAGAGCTGATATTCAAGGTAAATCAACAAATGTTTCTTTTATGAAAAAGAGGGAGTTGAAGCTTCCTTGCAAGTTGTAGCCTGCATAATTTGAGGCTGGAGCCTCCTGTAGGTTGGTGCTTACAGAAAACCAGTGGTGAGAGGGAGTTGGAGCTTGCCTTTACATCACAGCAATAATAAGATGTGGTTTTCTCCCTTTATGGGTTTCCACGTATATCTGTTGTCTCTGTGTGTGATGCCTATGTGTTGATATGGTTATTCAGTTTTCTTAATACTTACTTCTCTTGTCATAATTATGCTGTTACATTATCTTAACATTTATGCACATATAAGTTTGGTTCCGTATAAAATTGATCATGAAAGTTAAATTGTAAATAAGTTTAATTGAAAAGTTTTTAAAAATAATTGAAGGTGTTAAACTGATTCACCCCCCCCCTCTCAGTTTAACTAAGGTTCAACAATTGGTATCAGAGCCGGTTCCTTTTTGTAGCAGTTTAAAAACTGAAAGGAGATCCTAGGTTCTTGGGATGGCTAGTCAAGAAGGATCCTCAACAAAAAAAGCCCCTTTTTTCACTAGTGCAAATTATGCCTTCTGGAAAATCAGAATGAGAACATACATAATGTCCTTAGGAGTAGAAGTTTGGGTTGATGTGGAATTTTGGTATGAATCTAAGGCAAATGTCTCAGAGAAAGAAGCCAAACAAGATTTTGTGGCTAATGCAAAGGCAATGAATGCAATATTGAATGGACTGTGTGAGGCAGAATTCATCAAAGTAATGCACAGCGAGACTGCCAAAGAAATGTGGGAAACTCTAGAAAATATTCATGAGGGAGACAAAAAGGTGAAGACAGCTAAACTTCAAGTCTATAGAGCCCAGTTTGAAAATTTAAAGATGAATGATGATGAAGATATTGCTAGTTTCTTTTTAAGGGTTGTAGAAATTGTCAATAATATGAAAGCACTAGGTGAAACCATGCAAGAATGTGTAATTGTTCAAAAGATCCTAAGATCTTTGCCATCTAGTTTTAATCCCAAGGTCTCTGCCATAGAAGAAACAGCAGATTGGGAAACCTTGACCATGAACCAGCTTCTTGGAAAACTAACAGCTTATGAGATGAGATTGCCACAGAGGAAGTCAAATGTAAGGGAGGCAACTTTTAAGGCAGAGAAGAAGAAAGAAGAAAAAGAAGATATATGCTCCTGTTCTGATGAAGAAGAGGCCAAATTTATCAGGAAGTTGAATAAAGGCTCAAGTAAGTATAAAGGTAAACTTCCATTTAAATGTTTCAATTGTGGAAGAGTTGGAAATTATGCTTCTAAGTGTCCTTATAAGAAAACGAAGAATCAGGCTTAGGAATCAGAGAAGACTGTATCTAAGAACTGGCAGAAAGGGAAGAGTTTCAATAGAAAATATTTCTATGCTCAGCAAGACAGCAGTGCAGCAGAAGACTCAGCTGAATTCTCTCGTGAAGAAGGAACATCGGAATTTTTTTTGATGGCTATAGAAGAGCTGGAAGAATGTCTCTTAGAAGATGAGGTAGAAGGTGAAGTGGACCTTGAGGGGGAGCTAAGAAGTGCATTGGAGGAATTTGACAGACTAAAACTGAAGTGCAGAAAACAGAAAGACATTCTTCTCAAATACGTAAGAGAGGAACAAAATTCAGAAGCCCTCATTCAGTTGAAAGTAGAGCTTGAAGAAGCCAAGAAGGTAGAGGATATTCTACTTAAGCAGATCAAGGATAAAACTCAGGAACAAGAGAAGTTGGAAGAATAAGTAGTTTTCTTAAGGAAGAAATTAGAAAATGCCCAGAGGAAAATAGATACTTCTCAAATAACAAGCTCTGGTAAGTTAAATGAGATTCTAGATGCTCAAAGATCTCCTCTGATAAAAACTGGGATAGGCTATGAAGGAGAATCAAGCAAAGGCAAAGAAAAAGAAAACAAAAATATTATTTTTGTAAAAGCAGATGAGAATATCCAAGCAGCTCAAAAGATTTCAAAGGAAGAAGAATCCTGCAATAAAGTAGATAAAAATCAGGAGGAAGCTCAAATGACAAAGGATGAAGTAAATAAACTGTCAACTGAAAAAACCTTGCATACTCCTGAATATGTCAAATTTGGAAGTCATCAAAGGAGATTTTTTCCTTCTATGAAAAATGCTACTTGTTATTCCTGTCACAAATTAGGACACATTGCTGCATATTGTTATACAAGAAGAATAAATACAAACCAGCAAAGGATGCAAACAGTAAAATTTTTTACTCAAGCAGGAAGATGGAGAAGACAACCTTTTATCAGGTATGCAAATTTTTTTTATGGATAATGTTTTTATTGTAATGATTTTGGTCATAAAATCATAGAATGCAGGAAATATGAACAAATACTGTTGTTCAAAACCTCAAGAAGGTTTATGAATCATGGAGAGTTTATTCCTACTTATAATTCTTCTAAGGATATATCCAAACGCTGTGTATGCAATAAAAGTGGACATATGTCTTCCAAATGTCCTCTAAGAGAATATAGTTCATCATCTTAGAAAAGGTACCAAAGAAGAGGATGCTTGCAGTGGAAAAAGAAAGTGAATAAATGTGACTTGGACCTAATAGCTCAAGATCTAAAAAGCCAATGGTATTTGGACAGCGGTTGCTCAAAGCATTTGTCAGGAGATATAAGCAAGTTTATAACCTTTGATGAAAAGAAATCTGGAAATGTTACTTTTGGAAATGATAAAGCAGGAAAGATCAAAGGAAGAGGCTCAGTCAGTCTAGACAATGGTAGAGAAAAATATCAGGATGTACTACTTGTGGATGGACTGAAAGAAAATCTATTGAGTGTTAGTAAAATGTGCAATAAAGGCTGTGAAGTTCTTTTTAGAGGTCGAAGTAAGATCAAGCACCACTGGAAAAACCCTGATCAAAGGTGTTCGAATGGAAAGCAATGTCTATGTAGTAAAAGAAGAAAATGAAGCATGTCATCTTAGAAAATTTGAAGAGTCTTGGTTATGGCATAGGAGATTGGGAAATCTAAACTTTGATCATATTATAAGTCTAAGCAAAAAGAATGCAGTTAGAGATATGCCAGCCATAAATAAGCCTTCAAATACAATATGTAAATCCTGTCAGCTAGGTAAGCAGACCCGTACATCTTTCAAAATCAAAGAGAAGCTATCTACAAGCAGATCTCTTCAACTTGTTCACATGGATCTGTGTGGGCCTTCAAGAACTAAAACACCAAATGGAGAATCCTATTTCATGCTAATAATAGATGATTTTTCCAAAATGACATGGGTTGCATTTCTCAAGCACAAATCAGAAGCACTTGAGAAATTCAAAATATTCAAGGCTTTGGAAGAAAATCAAATAGGATGCAAGCTAAAGTGCATCAGATCATATAGAGGGGGTGAATTTACAAATTATTATTTTGCAGACCTGTGCAATGAGTATGGGATAAAGCAACAGTTCACAGTTGCAGGAACACCTCAGCAAAACGGAGTGGCAGAGAGACAGAACAAGTTTGTACAACAGATTGCCAAAGCCATGATGCAAGAAAGTAACATTCCTCAAACCTTTTTGGCAGAATCAGTACACACAGCTGTGCATATCCTGAACAAAGCTCATTTAAGACCAAACAGTGACAAGACTCCTTATGAATTATGGCATGGTAAACCTGCATCAATCAAGCATTTTAGAGTTTTTGGAAGTAAGGTTTTATAAAAAATAATGATGAAAATTTGGGAAAGTTTGATGCAAGAGCTGATGAAGGAATATTCTTAGGATATGCATCCAAGAGTAAAGGTTACAGGTGCTATAACAAAATACTTCACAAAATTGTATAAAGTATTGATGTAAGATTTGATGAAGAACTATCAGACAAGTTAAGAAGTACAGATTGCAGCAATCCTCCGGAAGTTCATGAAGAAGAGAATCAAGATGATGATGAAATAAACAAGCCATTAGAAGATACAGATCTAAGATCAAAAAGCTCCTCAAGATACACTCAGAAGAACCATCTAGAATATCAAATCATTGGGGACAAGAGTGTAGGTGTATAGACAAGAAGACAACTAACTGAACAGACTGAAGAGGTATACCTCGCAGTGTTGTCACAAATAGAGCCAAAGAATTTTGAAGAAGCCAGTAGAGACAAACATTGGGTGAATGCCATGAATGGAGAATTGGATCAAATTGAGAAGAACAACACTTGGGAACTAGTTCCAACACCCAGTGAGAAAAATGTCATTAGCTCAAAATGGGTATTCAAAAATAAGATGAATGAACAAGGACAGGTAATAAGAAATAGGTTTAGACTTGTATGCAAGGGATATTCACAGGTTGAAGGACTTGATTATGATGAAAAATTTGCCCCTGTAGCTAGAATGGAAGCTATTCGACTGTTTTTAGCTTTTTCTTGCTATCATGACTTCAAGGTATACCAAATGGATGTGAAGTCTGCCTTCTTGAATGGAGATTTAGAGGAAGAAGTCTACATGGAGCAACCAGAAGGGTTCTCCTTAACAGATAATGTAGACTATGTTTGCAGGTTAAAGAAAGCATTATATGGGCTGAAACAAGCTCCTCAAGCATGGTATTCAAGGCTGGACAAATAATTGCAAAAACAAGGGTTCAAGAAAGGAAGAGTAGACAACAACTTGTACATAAAAGAAAATGAAGATGAAATTCTTATTGTAGTAGTGTATGTAGATGATATCATGTTTGGAAGCAACAAAGATGAGTTAACAAAAGGATTTGCTGAAGAGATGAAATCAGAGTTTGAAATGTCTATGATTAGAGAGCTTACCTTCTATCTAGGACTATAAATTCAACAAAAGAGCATAGGCACATTTATCTCACAAGAAAAATACCTAAAAGAGATGCTGAAAAGATTCAAAATGGAAGGTTGCAAACCTGTGTCAACTTCCATGACTACTGGATGCAAGCTTTGTGCAGATGATGGAACAACTGATGTAGATCAAAAAATTTACAGATCCATGGTTAGAAGTTTGTTATACCTAACAGCTTCTAGACCAGACATTGTGTTGGCTGTAGGACTTGTGGCAAGATATCAAGCAGCACCAAAACAAAAACACTTACTAGCAATTAAAAGAATATTCAGATATCTACAAGGGACTGCACATTATGGGCTATGGTATCCAAAAGGAAAAAAATTCATTTTTACAGCATATAAAGATGCAGATTGGGCCAGTTGTGTTGATGACAGGAAAATAACAAGTGGAGGTGCATTCTATTTAGGAGAGAGTCTGGTGGCATGGCTAAGGAAGAAACAAACATCTATTTCTCTATCTACAGCAAAAGCGAAATACATAGCAACAACAGCATGTTGCACACAAGTCATGTGGATGAAACAAACCCTCCAAGACATGAAGGTAAGCATTGATGAACCTATCTCTATCAAATGTGATAATACAAGTTCCATAAGCATATCAAAAAATCCTGTGCTTCATTCAAAAACTAAACATATTCCAATCAAGTATCATTTTCTCAGAGAACAAGTAGCTCAAAAAGTAGTGAAGTTGGAATATGTGCCAACAAAAGAACAGACAACAGATATATTTACAAAAACTCTTGCTAGAGAACCATTTGAATATCTAAGATATAGACTAGGGGTAGTGTCTGTAGATGCTACTCTCTGATATAAAGAGAAAGCATAGTTTCAGGGGGAGAATAGAAGAGAACACATCATTTCAGAGGGAGATCCACAGAGAGCATGTAACAGGTCCTCGAGATCAGAATATTGGCCATTTGCCATTGATGTCAAAGGGGGAGGATAGCTATAAGTAGAGAATCGCTATGGCAGAGAATAGATAATATCTATAAACATACAGATGTTATTTCCATCAATGCCAAAGGGGGAGACTGTTAGAAGTGTTGTCATTGATGGCAAATGAGATGGCAAAGGAGCAGCACCTGAACCAGCAATAAGGCAAAGTAGAAGACAGGGAATAGAGGCAAGAGAGAGGTAGTAGAGGAAGCAAAAAGAGAAGTAAGGAGCAGCATTAGTCAAGGAGCAGAGGAAGAAAAGGAAATGAATTGAGAGGTTCCATAAGAAATTATATGAGTTTGTGTGGGCATGTATGAATAAGACTCTGTGATAGGGTTTTTGGATGGTACTCCAGTTTTGAATGCATAAAGGGTTTGTAATTAAACCTGTACGTATAAATGAGGAATATGTTCTGAAATCTGTGTGAATGGGCTTTGACTGTCAAGAAGAAATGGTGAAAGAATGTGCAAATAATCCCTGTAATTGGGGTGAATTGCGTTCTACGGGTTATTGAAAGAATCAAAATTTATGTGAATGTTGTCGAATTAGTGTCAAAGTTGTTTGCCTATGGTGAAGGCAATTAGAAGTGGCTGGAAATTACAGAGGAACCACTAGAGAAGCCGACAAGATTGAATATGTTGTGCATTAATTGTAATGTCAAACAGTCAGGGGTAAGCAGAATCATATAAAGAAACAGTGGAAGTGGTGTTTGTTAATTAAACTATGTTGAGGAATTTCACATGAAAGGCAGAGTTCATATATATATAAGCGCGATGGAACCTTGAGGGAGAAAGCAGCAGAATCGTGACGAGAGTGAACAGTAAAGGTGGGTTTTCGGTTTTGATCGCACCGCCTTCATCGGGCAAGTGGTAATTAGAAAATCAGCGTGATTCCATATGCTGGGCAACATGTGTCCCTGAGAAATTTTGGAAAACCACCCCTCATCGCGAGTTAAAGTTCATGCAGTTAACTCGAGCGATATCCGTCGGATTGTATGGAGCAAGGCTACGTGTTGTCCGCCGTTAGAAGTGGAAGGCTCGTTAGTGCGGGGCCCAATTCTAGTTTATATTGATCAGGACTATTCAAACTACGGTTGCGAGTTTAACTGAGGGCACATATAATGGTTGAATATACGAAGTCGGTGCAATATGAATTGTGTGATATATGGGTTAATATATGTACATGTCGAACATTGAGTTTGGATTGAACCAGGGTCAAGTTGTAAGATTGAATGTACAAGGTTGACTTCATACATGTATGCTGAAAATGAGTTGGTATGTGAATGTATAAGGTGGATGAATGAAAACCTTATGTAAATGCTTGGATATAACCAAAATTAATACGCAAGTGGGACCCCACATAAAATTCCGAGAATCATTACCCCAGCTGGTGGATATATTAAAGACCAAAGAGCAAAGTATATGTATATGTAGTGCCTTATACACAAAGGACCAAAGCATATGTGTGTGTGTGTGTGTGTGTGTGTGTCTGTAGCGCAAGATATAAATAACCAAAGGTTCTATCAAAAGCAAAGTACCACATGGTGGGACCCTCATCAATCGCATCGAAAAAAAAAGGTCGGCAGCGGCTCATATGAACAGAAAGTTGCGATTGCGATTGAAGCCTAGACCCGATGGGTTTATAAACCATGATTGATATGTGTTTTAGTTCCTGCATAACAGTGATCGCATCGGAGCATCGAAGCATAAGAATATCGAAAAATGCAAATGAAAATTGCGATTGTGATTGAGTTTCGAACCTGATGGGCGTATAAAATGTGATTTTATAGGTTTGAGTTTCAGCCTAATCACATCGGCACATTTAAACGAACAGTGGTCAATCGCATCGGAGTAAAAGTAGGACATCGAAACATACTATTGAAAGTTGCGATTAATCACATCGGCAATTTGAGCAGAAGAGTTAGAATTTAGAAGGCTGTGGGACCTAGAGTTTTTAAAGGTCAGCGTTGGTTGCTCAGTAATTAAAATCCAAGGTTTATTAAAAAGGTTTTATAATATTGCTGAGAGTTATTTATGATTGGATTAAAAGACAGTTGTACAGGCAGCAGTTATGTAACTGCAATGAACGGGAAAATGAATATAGTAAACCGAAAAAGAGAGGAGTGGCGGTTGTTGAAAAGAGAGAGGAAAACAGAGAGAGAGGGGAGTTGTTGAAATGACTCGAAATTTATACTGTAATTGAATGAATTTTTTTAATGATTTACATTGTTTGTGATGTAATTGGCAAGTCTCTGGAGAAAGAAAAAATCCCACTATAAAGTTCAAATGGATACATTTCTCTGAGTAAATTGATAAAAGAGAAGAGAATGCAGAATTGAAGAAAAATAAATAATCAAGCAAATATGAAGATTGGAGTACAGTAAGGAAACCAATCAAAGGTACAGAACAGAGCTGATATTCAAGGTAAATCAGCAAATGTTTCTTTTATGAAAAAGAGGGAGTTGAAGCTTCCTTGCAAGTTGTAGCTTGCAGAATTTGAGGTTGGAGCCTCCTGTAGGTTGGTGCTTACAAAAAACCAGTGGTGAGAGGGAGTTGGAGCTTGCCTTTACATCACAGCAATAATAAGATGTGGTTTTATCCCTTTATGGGTTTCCATGTATATCTGTTGTCTTTGTGTGTGATGCCTATGTGTTGATATGGTTTTTCAGTCTGCTTAATACTTACTGCTCTTGTCATAATTCTGCTGTTACATTATCTTAACATTTATGCACATATAAGTTTGGTTCCATATAAAATTGATCATGAAAGTTAAATTGTAATTAAGTTTAATTGAAAAGTTTTTAAAAATAATTGAAGGTGTTAAACTGATTCACCCCCGCGCCCCCCCCCCCCCTCTCAGTTTAACTAAGGTTTCAACAAAATCAATAGCTGACCATGTAAAATAAGAAAATATGGAAAATAAAGGTATGCATGTACCTGATGATACTAACTATCATGATTGGAAAGAAAATATGAAGATGATGTTTCTCTGAGCTAATGTTTGGAATTTAGATTGCAATGGTTATACTAATACTCCTCCATAAAAAAAAGATCTCCAGAAGAATAGACATGTATTAAATGCAATATTTAGTACAATATTCGATTCAGTATTAGATAAAGTTATGCATTATGAAACCACAAAGGAGGTATGGGATAATTTGCAGGCCATTCCTGAAGGAAAAGGAGAGCTAGTGACTAATGAGGTTTATTAATTAGGTAGATCAATAGGTAATATTGTTTCTTATACATTAAATGAATCTAATGATGTGTCGAAATATGAGAGAGATATTGAAACAAACCTTGTTATATTAGATGGAGTTACTAATTCAGAAGAAGACAAGTTAGAAGAAGTACTTAATTTTAGAAGAAAAATTACTTTTAATTTGAAAAAGGTTAACTGTCTTGAGAATAAGTTTCAGGAATAAAAAATAGGGACCATGTTAAATATGTAAATATTGCAACAAAATCTGAACAACTTAATGAAAGAGAATGAAATTGTGAAGGACTTGAAGCTAAAATCATATCTCTGAGATTAGATCTGGAAAATTCAAATAAACGAAATGAAGAGCTACTTCAAGTATTTGAAGAACAAGAGAATGGGCTTAAGGAGTATATTATCGAATAAATAACACAATTAGAAGAATGAAGAAGAGTGTAAGAAGGAATGAGGAAAAAATATATGGAAAAGGAAGATCAATGTCAGAGACTGAAGGCAGAAGTAAGTATTATAATAGGGAAATTAATAGAAAAGGAAAAACTTTTGAAATTCCATGAAAGTAACAAAATATTGGACAACCTTTTTAAAAATCAAAGATCCCCCTCCATAAAATCATGTCTTTGTTTTTATGAAATTGTTAAAGGTGAATATAGTTCATATGATTATACAAGTAACTCTAAGAATAACAAATAAAACTGTTGAAAAACCTGATAAACAATTGAGAAGTCAACCAAACCAGTAACCAAGGAAAGTGAATTTTCAAAGGAAATCATTTTCTCCCAATTTTAGAAACAAAAATTGATTCTCACCCTTGAAAAATGATATTGAATGCTTTATCTATCATAACTATGGACACATGGCAACCAATTACAAAAGAAAATTATTCATACCACAAGAAAATGGTTCTTACACTCGAAGATCATAATATCCCAGGTACTCAAGTTTCTTTAGTGGATATTTTTTTCTTGCAACATGTTTGGTCACAAAGCTATTGATTGCAATACAAGGAATATGAAACAATGATATTATGATTCTTTTTATCCCTTCTCTATTCATGTGAGATGTTATACTTGTAACAAGTTTGGGCATGTAGCAAAATAATGCATGAAAAAATCAATGAATTCATTCAGGTAACAAAGCACACAAAAAGACAAGAATATTTTTGGATCCACCAAAACCCCTCATACTAAGAAAAGGGAAGAAGGACAAGTAAGGTGTGGCCTTGATCTACGATTGTTTGATTAATAAGATCAATGGTACATAGACAACGAATGTTCCCATCACATGTATGGAAATAAAGAAAAATTTAACTTTCTAAAAAGCATTAATGGTAATATTATTATTGGGTGTGGATCCTGATTATCTTCTTGATTCATAGGTCTTGTTTTAGTTGCACTAGACACCAATTCCTAATGGGGTGGAAATGTCGCCCATAGGATCGCCGTCAGGAGGGTCCAGGGAGGGAATCAACGATTTTATGAGTGGGGGGGTCTAGGGGTAGTGCCCCCCAAAGAAATTTTTTGATAAAAATTTCCTTGTGAAATATTGTAATTCCATAGTCAATATGTGTTGTTCATTAGGTGAAATATACAATGCTAGAAGTTATGTTAATTTAGGGTTTTTTTCCCTAGAAGGAAACCCTCATTTTATATGAGGGAATTGTATTGCGGCTATGTATTATTATTTCTGTGCGAGAAGGAGAGGATATTGTGTGAGAGCGAAGAGGAAATTACAACGAATTTTTTGTAGGTTGTATCTCTTCATTTTTATAGATAATACAAAAGGAAGGCCTGGTTGTTTCTCCATGGATGTAGTCTAAATTGGTGAACCACGTATATTTGTGTCTCTCTTGTTTTATGTTTTTTTTTGTGTTTGTGATTTCACAATATTTTGTGTGTTCCATTGCTCTATTAATTAATTTCCAACAATTGTTCTTGGAAATGGTACATCTATAAAAGTACTAGGTAAGGGTAATGTTGATGTTGATATTAAAAATACATAAAAAACTACTGTTATATTGGTTGATGGGTTAAAGGATAACATTCTAAGTGTAAGTGAAATAATTGATAAATGGCATGTAATTGTAATCACATGAAATGGATGAAAAATTAAAAAAGAATACATTGGGAAAACTATAGATAAATTATTTAGAGATTTAGACAATTTATATGTGCTAAAGAAGAATCCAGGTATAAATAAGAGGTCTATCTCCTCTTCTTCAGATTCAGAGTAAAGGAAGATAGTCCCCACTAAAATCTATTGTACTTAATGCATACTTATAATAGGGACTGCAGAATTAAATGTATGAGAACAAATAATTACTATTAGGTCCACAATATCAATGGTGTATTTTCTAAGGGGAGATGTGCATGTGTATCTTGATGACGATTCCATATGTTGTTATGTTATTCTTTTGGTGATGTTTATATTATAGATGCTGCATCTGATGAAATGATTGTGATCAGGAACAAAATGACATATTGAAGGGGATTTATTTCCATGGAAATCAACAATTTATATTCTGTATGTGTTTCATGAAGGGAAGTCCCATATATACATGATTATTAACTTAGATAGTCATGTATGCTTCTCAGTGATGATAAAGAAGAAGAAAAAATTCAAGGGGATATTCTCATATGCTTCCATCATTTCATCATTGGAATTATGGTTATGAAATTGGTTTGCTATAGTATGTTGATTATGCTCTTTAGAAATGTGTGATAGAGTATCAGTTCATGATGAGTGATGATTTAGTTTTTGTTGTTGATTTGTCTCTTTGTTGTTTGGTGATAAGGATATAATGTGATCAAATTTGATGATGAAGAATTGGCACAGGTTTAGGGGGAGAATTTCCTATGCTTATAATAGTTCATTGTTGACATTATGGTCTCTTGAGGACTCCTTATTGCATGATGTTTCCTATGATGAATGGTTATTACTGTTGCCATTAGTCTTATTTCCTTGCTCACTATTGGAAGATATGTGTTGTTGTCACTATGCCATTGATTATCAATGATATTGTATATGATGAGGTTATTGATGTTGTTGTATAATTTTTGGTGCACTTGATGAAGAGGATATGTATGATATGGTCACTATTGATGTTGGTTGATGGATTGTGATGTTGTAGGTTCTCCTAGTTTTCACATACATTGTTAGTGAATGGAGAGAATATGTATAGGTTGTGTATAGTTTTTTGGTCTAAGGGATTGATATGATTTTGTTGCTTGAGAATTGTGGGTCTTACTATATGTGGAGAAAATGTGTTGACATTGATGACACGAAGTCAAGGGGATGAGTTGCTAATAGAGACTTATTGCACAATATTATGCTTCTGCTACAATTGCTCAGTATTGCTTGGATATATTGGATATTTTTCCACATGATGATGCTACATTATCTTATCCACTTGATTTCTTCTTGATGACGAGGATGTTCATGTCGCTATTATGTCATTTTATGTTGTTGTTTTCATATGATTATGTTGCAGATGCGTATTTGGAGCATGGTGGTTGCTGATGATTATCATGGTTTTTCCATAGAGTTTTCATTTATGACATCTATTGTTTCCCTAGAGACAGTTCTGTTGGAAATATGATGCTGAGTGTTGTCCTTGATGGCAACCCACTTGATGAAGATGATGGCAACCTACTTGATGAAGTTGTCCCTGATGGAATATGTCTTGATGAACTTGTTAAATGATGTAAATCTGATGTATATACAATGAATACAGAAGGTAATGATGGAAGGAATGTCAGTATGTGCTAGAACATGATGAAAAGAGTATGTCTCAAGGAATACACAGATTTGTCTAGACAAAGTAGCGTATGCACGCGGGAAATAACGTGCCAAGTCGCGTATGGGCAAAAGCGCTCTAAATATGTAAAACTAGGGGTAACCACCATGGTATTGACCCATTGTATTGAGTAATGATTCGTCTATGTGATCCCGTCCAGGAATACCATCGAAAGTAATGTGGTTTTGGCTCATGGTATTGAAAAAGGGTAAACCTATATAAGGAGAAGAAATTCATTGTGCAAAGAATGAGCATGAGTGCAAGATGTCTGAGCTTGAATGAATACTTCTCTCTGAATTATATCTGAATGGAAAGAGTTACAGTTGAATGATAGATCTGAATGCATGATTCACCAATGAATAAAATGATGAAGAAGGGTATCTAGATCTGAAATATATTTGTATTTGCTAGATCTGTTTATGGAATGCTTAGATCTGAGATGAGGCGAACATCTGTCTGAAGTAAAGGGTAAAATCTGTGTGATGTATCTGTTCTGAATAATTGCAATGACCTAAATGTCTGAATATATATATATGATTTGACAAGTTCACAAAGCGACGTATATCGCGGTTGGATCGCTAAAAGCACGGCGATATGGGTTGTGAAATGGGTTAGAAGTATGCAGTATCTGGCGAGTTTATATCATGGAAGCGGCGTATATCTGTGGGATCAGTGAAAAGGAAGCAGCGTATAAGAAGATTGGTTTGCTGAAGTATGATATCGTATCACGATCTGTTATCGCGTATTGTGCTATCGTTGATGACATGATTGAGCTCAAATGTATGGGTAGGTCGGTGAAAATATGATGAAACGTGGCTTGCAAGTTGTGTTCTAAAGAAGCTTGAATCGGTGAAAATTGATGAAAGCGTGGTCCATGGTGGTCATTGAGGTTGTCTTGATCGAGTCCTTTGCAGATATTCGGTGAAATTTGGTAAGCGAGATCGGGGGTATTAGCTCCCTTCAGTGGGGCGTAGCGAATCGGGGGTCGTACCTCCCTTCCAGGAGAGGCTGGTAAATGAGAGCAGGGGGTCGTACCTCCCTTCCAGGAGAGGTTGGTAAACGAGCACAGGTGGGTGCCTGCGTGCTGGTAGGAGGCTGCGCCAGCACATATGTTGTAAGATGTTTTCTCTATAATGAAATATTGAAGGTTGAGACAACGGTGGCGGTGGTTTTCTCCCGACTTGGGTTTCCACCTAAAATCCTGGTTTTCATGTGTGTTTCTTATGTGTGATGATTTATTCTATTCCTACTGCACATGTTTACAGTTTATTGAACATCTAATGAATGAATGATGGAATGATATAAGTGAATAATTAATGGCATAACAAGATCTTTGTGTATACACGAGTTTTATGAAGGATATCCGCGTGTATACGCTAGTTAGCTTCAGCAAAGTAGCGTATGGGTTTTAATGAATGGAAAAGTAAAAAGTTTTGATTAAGTCCTAAATCCTGGATTCACCCCCCCCCCTCTCAGTATTTTTCCCAACAATTGGTATCAGAGTAGGTCCTTCTGCAGAAGCTTGATCACTTGAAGGAGATCCGTTACAATGGGAAGGAAGCAAAAGAAGAAGGCTACTGAAAAGGAGATATCTTAGAAAACATGTACAGCAAAAAATGAAGAAGATAAATCAGGTATTGATAATTTTTCTTATGATTCACTTTCTGGTGCATGCAATGATGAAGATAGTAAAAGGAATGCTATGGATCTAGAAGAAGCTCTCAAGATCAAAGTTGAAGAAAAACAAAGATCACTTAAAGAGAAAGATTCTATCTACAAAGAGGTGATCTCCAGAATGAAAGAACAGATAAACGAGTATCAAGGGCTGTACGATGAAGTAACCAACTACAGTGAAAGACTTGAAGCAGAACTCATTGCTCACAAAATAAATCTGGAAGAATCAAATAAGAAGAATGAAAGACTTGAAGCAGAAATCATCTCTCTGAAAGCAGATCTCAAAGCATCGAATAAGGAGCATGAAGAACTTCTACTAGCATTTGAAGAACAAGAAAATGGGTTGAAAGAAGAAATCTTGAAACTGAATGATCAAGTAGAAGAAGGAAGAAGGGTTGAAGAAAGTATGAAGAAGCAATGCCAAAGCTTGGAGGTTGAGGTAAATATTCTCAAAGGTAAATTAGAAGAAAAAGATAAATTTTTGAGGTTTCAAGATACTACTAAGATTCTGGACAATATTCTTAGTAGTCAAAGGTCTCCCTCTATCAAACTTGGTCTCGGTTTTCATGAAACGGTTAAAGGAGAATCTAGTTCACAAGGAAGTGCTAAAGATTCAAAGGATATCAATGCAAAGCTTGAAGTGTTGAAAGAAGAAAAAGGTCAACCGACAATCATGAATTCTCAAAGGAAATCATTCAATAATGTTGAATGCTTTAAATGTCATAATCATGGATATGTTGCAGCCAATTGCAGAAGCAGATTGTTTCAGCCACAAACAAACAGAACCTACATATAAAGGTACTCTAATTTCTTCAAGGGATATTGTTTTTCATGTAACAAGTATGGACATAAAGCAACTGATTGCAAAAGAAGGAAGATTAGAAATACTCATTATGATTCTTATGCTTATTTCTCTGGACACATGAGATGTTATTCTTATAACAAGTATGAACATGTAGAAAAAGAATGCAGGTTGAACAAATCTGAGAAAGGTATGATTGTTAATAACTGTATTATTGACTCTGTATCAGCTTAATTTCTCAGTTTTAAATAATGATGATATGATACTTGGTTACTTATGTTGAAGATTATGGATGAGTCCTGTTTGCTTGCTGATAAAGAGTATTCGTTGCTGAGATGAAAGTCTTATAAATCAGAGATAAGGACAGATCATGCAGAGATTGTTGCTGATGACTTGCTGATAAAGGTATTCAGGTTGCACAAGTTAAGGAGGAGCACTGGTTCAGGGGGAGCAGCAGGTTGAATACTAATGATTGCATTGTTGGCAATATGACTACTTATTCTTGGTTATTGTGATACTCATGCTCAAATGATGATGACTTGGTATATGGTTTATTATGATGAGATTTTAATCCCTGTTTACTGAAAAGTATCTTTTCTGCTCACACATGGATGAGTTGGAAGACGTTTGATTCAGAAATAAATCATGAAGAGTTTTTGACTATGGTTGAGATATTTTCCCTACATATGTTACTTCATGTTAAATCTTAAAGATCATGGTGATATTGGACCACATGGATGATTGACACATATTTGAAGATGTTGTTCCGGTATGATAATTTCTCTTGGAAAGATTGTATTGATGCTGCAAAGAATCTGAAGGCTTGGTTACTAATGTGCTTATGCTACAACCGGTGGATGACGCTTGAAGACACAAACTACACTGTTCTATCTATCTGTATTCCAGGGAAGCATTCAAATATCTCAGAAAGAAGCTGAACACTGTATTTTTCTCACAGAGGATCAGATCTGGTTAAAATGTAGAAGGTGATATTGGATACGCGGGTTTCCTGAAACATAGTCGCGTATATACGCGAGTTCATGCACAGAAAACCACGTATGTCTGATTGCTGACGATTCTCTGTTTGGAGTCAGCTCTCTTCAGCACAGCTGCAGTGCTGTTTGGTATCTCTGATACTGTTTGGTATTTCTGGTGGTGTTCCAGTTCTCATAATTCTATTTCTAATGTTTTGATAAAGATGCTTTGATGATTTGTTGGTGAAATTGTTCAGGATGCACAAACTAAGGGGGAGCCTTAGTCATATGGAAAGGCTGTTCGGAACCACATTTTCAGGGGGAGCATTAGCATTGCTGAGTATAATGCTTTGTTGGCATTATGGTGGTTCTGCTATATGATATTTCTTGAGGATTTTCTGGTATTGATCATGGAAAGTCATATTTAATTTGATGAAAAGGTCAAGTTGTGACCTATGATGTAAAATTGTAATATTCAGTCATGTAAGGACTTGTCAAAATTTGTAAACCCACTTGGTTGGGTAGCTGAGTCAAATTTTGTAAACTCACTTGGTTGAGT
>CM076581.1:1638616454-1638819281 GCA_034641835.2 Pinus albicaulis | reverse complement strand
TCTCCCATTAGTTACCAAGAGGGGGGTGTATCCATGTTAAAAAGTACAAGTACTGACAGAGTGACTGAGAATTGAATAGCACTATTCATCCAGCAACGTGTCATTGTTTGAATGGTGTATCTTGAAATGATCGAGCACAGTCTTCCCTTTCAATCCCTGGTTAAAGAAAAGTTGGGTAAATTCCTTATAATTATACCCTCTGTACTGAGCGGGATGCTGTTCATCCACCATGGAGGGCGCAGGAGCAATAATGGCGTCCTCTGAAGGTCCATAAGATGTAGGGACCGATATACGCGCAGTGTATGCATTCGTTATTGCTCGGTGCTCCACACTCCTGAATTTTCCATTGCTCACCACCTA
Source organism: Pinus albicaulis (assembly GCA_034641835.2). Taxonomy (NCBI): domain Eukaryota; kingdom Viridiplantae; phylum Streptophyta; class Pinopsida; order Pinales; family Pinaceae; genus Pinus; species Pinus albicaulis. Next base: position 1,638,818,921 of record CM076581.1, on the reverse strand, counting down.
TTCATCATATTCATATAATTCACTTCAAATCACAATTAATACCAAAATATAACATCATTATTGAATCGAGGTTGTAATTAGTAATTACCTCGAGCTGGTCTCCGAGATTGATAACAAAGGCATTAGCAATGGGTTCTACAGACACCCACTTCCCTTTTCTAAGTACTTGCAAACCGCTGACATCGCCCTGCATCAGAACTGTGATGCCACCTGCGTCTGAATGCCTTCTTAAACCAAGGGTAACGTCTGGGTTTGGGCATGGTGGGTAGTAATTTACAAGTAACAGCTGTCTGTGCTCCCCAAAAATATTATTCAAATAATCACAGTGCAGTCCTAGAGCTTCAGAAATTGCAGCTAGCAGCCTTAAACACAGTGCCCTCACCTCCACAGCGTACTTGCCTGCAATCTCCCTGTTACAACCAAAACTTCAATATTATATATTAAGCCAAACAAGTTATTTAGCAGGTACATTAAGAATTTAAGACAAAGCCAAATTGATCTGAATAGCAATTTTTATCCTTTTAAATGCTAGAGAGCTCATAAATGGTATAAACAGGGGGAAAAAGAAAAAAGGATCTGGTAAGTGGGTACCTATAGGCTGCAGGCTTTCTAGGCCAAGAGTCGATGACTTCGTGTAATGGAAAACAAGGGTGCCTCAGATAGTCTCTCCAGTTAAGGACTTCATCTTTGTGAATATTAAAGCTTGTAGCAAGCCGAGCCAGTTGCTTTGGATCGTCTGAGTAGAGGTATGCTCGATCTTCCATCCGCATTTCGAAGAATTCTTTCGCGATTCCCATCATGTTTTTCATCACCATCTCTGCTACGCCATGGTTCACTATCTGATCATATCATGGTTCACGCATGTTCAGATTCAGATTCATATTGAACTTAAACTTGGAGATAAAAATTATTAAAAATTAATGTATGCGAGTCCAAGAATTAAAATTATTGAACCCATGGACAGCTTATTTGGCGATAGTATGAGATTCAAATCTCCATGCTTAAGTCCAAAAAAACAAAAACAAAATAAATCATAACTTGGGGCAGTGGAGATTGAAGGTTGTACCTGGAAAAAACCATCCTCCTCGCATGCACGTTGGATCTGTTGGATGACAGTGGTTCTGTTAGGGCCATCGAGGTGTTTCAGATCCACCACTGGAATGCTGTCACTCTGAAGATCCACTCTAGAGGACATGCATCTTTCTTTCCTTTTGATGTTATAGCGAATAGAATCTTTTTTCCAAACGCATCTTGCAGGACTTCTAAATGAAGTTGGAAATTGCAAGTTTGTATTAATGCACAAATTGCAATCTGTAGAGCCCCCAATGGAAACAGAGGCGAGGTGACCAAATGGTCGAAATAGAGCCGAGGAATCCATCTGATACAGCAAAGTTTTTGTGAATTGGAATAAAAAAATTGAAAAAAGAAGCAGCCTTTTATTGCCAAAATCCAGATTTTTCGTTCCCCAAAGGAAGTTGAAGGTCGCCGTAATAGTAGACGCCTCATACAACACGCTGGCGCAAATGCTTGTTCAACGGCAGTGCGGAAAAGGATGGGTAGATTTTTTTAACAGAAAGGATTGCCAATTTGGCGGTGAGAGGTGAGGCTATCGTGAGTTTGATACAGATTTAAGTGCACATGGAACAATTTTTATAGAAGAGATTCGGAGTGGCTTGACTTGTTAGAGTCGGAGTGAGCATTTGATGGGATTCAAGAGAATGAGTCATCAGCGCATGGTTAGACTTTGTCTTTTGTTTGAACATGAAAACATATTCTTATTATTAAGATTCTTGTTCATGAGGTCTAATCACCGACACAAACATATTCTTGTTCTTGCCTCACGAAGAAAGCCTAGGGATTTTTGAAATTTGAAAGGTATGGCCAAAATCCAACTGGCTGATAGAGATCGCCTACCTAAATCTATTTCTTGCTCGCTAACATATTTCGATAGAATATATTATGGAATTTTAAATATTATACAATAAAAATATATTTAATTATTATATAATATTTTTAAAAATATGTTAATATATAAAATTGATTTGTTCTATTATATAGACTAGATATTTTGAGATAATTTTTTTATATGGATATATGCAAAACAATAAATGTTGAGTAGTAGGGAATAAATACAAATTATTATGAGGCAATGAATATTGAGTGTAATGTAATGTTCATTATAGCAAAATAAAGAATAAAAAATTTAACTTTGTTATATTATTCTAAACATTTCATTTGTTTTATATTTTTTTCGAAAATTCATAAGGAAATTAAAGTTTATATTTATGTGAATCTTTAAATATATACAATCATTATAATTTATATCTAATTATCAATATTTAAATTTAGAGGTCTTAACCTATATAGTGACTCTTAAGTGAGCCTACTTGGGTAGTTGTGTTTTTTAATACTCATTAACCAAATTATTAAATGCTCGGAGGACAGGTTATAATGACAAATCTTACGCACCCGCTCGCTGATTTAATCATGCTGCATAAGTCTCGTCGGAGATTTTTATAATACAATTAAGGTCTACGACCTTGTACACGTTCTGGATTTTCTTTGCCATTTAAGGACATATGTCTGCTCACCCACCATTCGATCAAAATCTGAGGATCAATGGAGGAGGGTAATGTGGTACCCGCTTAGGGTATCGACCCCACAAACCCTAACCACCTTTACTCATTTCCGCTACATAGTTTCATCGGTGTAGCTCGTCTGCAACTTCCGCCGTGGCATGGAGACTATCATCAAGTAGTGACCATGCTCCAGTCCCGAATCGAATGCCTTGGACAAGACCTGTCAGGTAAACTAAATGATTCACAAGCTGCGACATAACTTTTAAGGTTGCATTGGATTTTTTTGCTAAGTCCCAATTCCTTTCTGGTTTATTGCTTGGCATAGTGTTAGACGCAGGGTTTATGAGACCAACCTTGGCAGTTTAGTGAGTACACATGGATTTAAATTGGGATTTCCATCTTTTCGTAGGGTTTGAAAGCCCATACCAACACCAAGGGCACTCCATTTTCTTCTGTAGAGTTCTTTCCACATCGACAGGTAATGGAGGTTCATGGTTTAGTTTTCCTTGATAAACACAAGTTGAGTTTTTCATTTATGCTCTAGCATTGTCGGGAGTTTAATCTTGTTTTTTTGTTTCCTCGTAGCTTTGCCCTCAAGCCTGCAGGAAATGTTTACACAGGTCCGCGACTATTCTCATCTATTTTTCTATTTACATGGCTCCACAAATTTAAATGGGTCATTGGTTAAATTCCTTGTTTATGTTTGTTTTGGTACAGGTAACCTCTTAGCCCGATGGCCGAGGGATACCTATCGCAATTTCCTCATTTCGAGGTTTTGTGCCTCTCATGGATTCTTCATATTGTATTTGCCATAACATGTACCATTGCTTTGTTTTCAAACTTGGGTCGTAAGGAGACCCGTTCTAGCTTTGGTGTTATGCGGCATAATGTTCACCCGTTCTTGGTTCGTGTGATATGGTCGTCGAGCCGACTCTGTCAGTCTTGTTTATACAAGGCTCCGCCTGTTCGACATCCTTGCATGCAATTTTCATGTTAATGTAGTGTATATTTGGTTTCCTATCCCAACTAATAGAAGGGTTTAATTTGCTATACACAGTGGTACATTGTTATATTGTTTATGAATCTTTATTGGAAGGTTTACTTGTTTTCTTCATTGTGTATTTAATTGGAACTCTTTCGCATACTTTCTCACGTGATGCTAAATTCAGTCCTCCATTTCAGCATTACATTTACCCTACTGGGTTTAACAGTGCAGACATTTTGTGCTCTACTGAACTTATAAAGTTATGAAATGGGTTTCCTTTCCTAGTAATTTTCGTATGTATTTAAATGGATTCGTGCCCTTTCAGCCGAGCAGTAGAATGATTTCTCCTGCTATATGCTATGTTTACTGTGGTTTACTTTCGTGATACAGTTTATCATTTTGGCATAATATTTTTAGTATCTTAGCTATGCATGCTATTTTTAGATTTTCCTATAAATGTGTTGTAAAGATCATTTATGTTCCAACAAAGTTTTCTTTTCTCCTTTAGGAACATTAATTCTGTATGATTTCTTACAATTTTAAGATGATGACTGGACCATCTAGGCCTCTGTCGATGTATATCATAGTTACGGAAAAACGATCAGTTCTGGGGTCTAGGGTTTCGACTTGGACCCTGAATTCACAGTTTGTTCTAGTTTGTATTTGAAGTTATATATATTTCCAACTTTATTTAGTCTAAAACTGTAGTTACGATCTTTCTGTGTATTACCTTAACAGTCAGGCTATAACTACAACTTATTCATATAGTCTTATTACACAGCCACATACATTTGATAGTTCTACAGTAAAGTCCAAAACATAATATAAAATAAATAGATATAATTTATATTTGGCATGCACAATGTAAAATCCTTCTTTCCATATTTTCAAGACACATTATATATATTGAAAGAACTCGGTCTAACAAACATTCCTGAGTTAGATATGTCTGACTAACATGTCTGCATTAAAATAAATATGTTTACTTATCTCGCTTCGGGCTTTGCTGATGATGTCCTCCCTACCATGAGAGAGGCAATTACGTCCTCATCTCCCCCCATGCTCTACACTTGAGATGAGTAGGTTGACAGAGATTCTGGAGGAGACCTCCAGACACCAAGTCCACTCTTCTTTTCCAGGAATTTCAGGAATGCCGAGTGTTTCCACTGGTCACCACCAACTCAGGAAATCATCATTGTCTCCCTTCATCTCCTTAGCCACAGAACAAAACCCCTTTTCCTCACTAGGATATACCTTCATCCTCAGAGAAAAAGGTAATTGTTTGAACTATTTTCTTTTCAACTACTTCTCAGTTCTTGGAATACTTTTATCATCAGCCTTTTTACTTTTTATGGAACCACTATTCCATGATTAATTTTGTTTAAAAAAAAACATAAATAATTCATGTTCATCATGTAATCTTTTCCTCAAAAGAAATAAATGTTTTAGTCTCTTAAAAATAAAATAGCATAACAACTAGTTAGCACTTAAGCCAGTTGTCACATGTAACAATTGGTCAATTACCTGAAGTTCTCTATGCAAAATTTTGGAACTACAGTAAGGTCATGTATTTCAAAAAATATTGGCCGATAAAAAAATAAAAAAAATTATGATGAGTGTGAAAGCTTTTTTTATGGGGATAAATTTTGGAGTCATTTTCAAAAAAGATTGGCTGATAATCATAATCTCTGATTTACATTTTTTATCTTTACAAAAACCTCAAAACAGGATTAGAAGAGACATTGTTCTAGAAACTATATTAAGAGAGCTTCCTCTTAAACTAAGGAATCATCATTGATAATGAGACGACCAGGCTATAAAATCAGTGCTTGTTTGGATAAGAGATCAACTTCTTCATTTAATTCCCTGAAAATATGTCTGAAAATCAACGAGGAGAATTTGGAATAGAGGTGTTGGATGGCTTTCAATACTGCTTGTAAATGTGGAGCCATGATTCAAGATCTCTGAGCAGCCCATTCCACAGCAACCTTGGAGTCACCAAAACACTGTAATTATGTAATTCCTTTGTTATGAGCAACAAATAAAGTAGCCCAGAAAGCTTCCAGTTCAGCTTTGTTTTTTGAACCTTGACTCGAAGCGAATTTGATCTTGAACTCCCTTCTTGAAGGGAGGAATAGCATGGCACCTGCACCAGCAAGTGGAGGGGAACCCTGGCTTGCACCATTGAAAAAATCCCAAAAAATAGAATGATTGATGATTGGAGGCTGGATGGTTCTTGATTTTTTTATTTTGGGCTGCCTTGAATGCTCCTTTTTCCACTGAATAATCAAAGAAGTTGTTAATTCTTCTGGGATATTTACCCCATTAAAAATGGCAATATTTCGAGCCCACCATATCCCATAAGCAAAAAGAGAGGGTAGTGCAGCATAAGAGCTTACCCCAGGGAGGTTCCATCACTAGTAAGCATGATCAAGGAATGAGTCTACATTGTCCAAGCGCGAAGAAGAGAAGTCTTTTGAGGCAGTAGACCAGACATATTTTGCATAAGAGAAAAAGAGAAAGAGGTGAGGCCCAGATTCAAAGTATGATCTACACAGCGAGCACATGCTCGGCCCATCCCATCCTCATTTTTGTAACTTTTCCTAGGTTAGAAGCTCATTTTTAAAGACCAACCATAGCACCAGCTTAGCTTTTAAGTTACCAGGAGATTTCCATATGAGATTCCACCAATCTTCCTTGTCTGAGACAAAGTGTTCCTCCATATAGGTCTTATAGCCTAATTTTTCAGAATATGCTCCAGATTTAGAATTTTTCATCCATGCTAGAGTGTCTTCGGCTTCTGGGTCTAAATGAATGAAGTTTTTCACCAGCAGAAGAACATAGGATGGCAATTCAAGGGAATCCTCCTCATCAAGTTGAAGAGAGGCTGCAGATTTCCAACCATTTCATCCCCAAGCCTGAGGAGATGAAGCAGTTGCATCAGCAATGGTGTGAATCTGATTTGAGCTCAGGATATTATGGAAACCTTTAGAAAGTTTATAAGGATTACCCACTCCAACCCATGGGTCCAAATAGATTTGAATCTTATCGCCTTTCCCAATGTTCCACTCAATCCAATCTCCAATCAAAGGATAAGCTTGGACCAGGGCTTTCCAGCAGATCGAGCCATTCTTATGATATTTTTTCTGCAAATGAATCCAATCTATGACCGACAAGCCCTTAAGGTATTTAGCACCTAGAATTCGGCTTCAGAGGGAAACTGAATTCACCAACATTCTCCATAACGATTTTGTTGCTAATGCTTGACAGAAAATGGGAAGATTTTTTATTCCCCAACCGCCAAGTTCCTTTGGCACATCCAAATACTTCCAATTAGATAAGGGGATACCTTCATCCCTTTTAAATGCATTCCATAAAAAGGAGAAACAAAGTTTCCTGATTTTATGAAGGATGCCTTTAGGGATGGCAACAATGGAAGCCCAATAAACCGGGATGCTCTAGAGGACAGATTTAATGAGTACTAAGCGACCGCCTATGGATATGCATCTGTTCGTCCATAGTTTTATTTGATTTTAAACTTTTTGGTAGAGCCATATCCAGTCCTTGAATCCATAAGAGTTTGGTTTGAGTGAGAAACCCAGATACTTAAACCCATCTGCCTAGTTAGACACAGGAAAAGGTAATAATGAATGGATTTCATTCAATAGGGAATCAGAGGATAAGTTATGAATAAAAAATGACTTTTCTGAATTTATCAGGATCCCCGTGGCCGTTTGAAACAGATCCAGACTCTTAGCAAGGGAGGAAGCATTATCTTTTGTAGCCTTGCCAAAAAGGATAATATCATCGACAAAGAGGATATGAGTCAGGATTTCATTACCAACAATGGGGATACCTTTAAAGGCACCAGAGCAGCAAGCTTGATTTATGATATGGCTCAAAACTTCAGCAATTAATAGAAGCAAAAATGGGGATAAAGGACATCCTTGACAAAGCCCTCTTGTAGGGTGAAAGAGTTTTGATGGAGCACCATTTATTAAAACTGCAAAGGAGGTTGATTGAATACAAGCCATGATCCAGTTGAAAAAATCCACATTCATTCCAATCTGTGTTAATAATAAATGGAGGAAAGTCCAATTGATCCTGTCATATGCTTTGGATAAGTCCAATTTGAGTGCAAAAGAGGCCTTTTAATTTAGCTGCACAGAATGTAATGCCTATTGAGCTAAGAAAACAACATCATGAATTTGACGATTTTGGAGAAAGCCAAATTGTTCTTTCAAGATGATAGAGTTGAGGATGGGCTTAATACATTGTGTAATGATTTTTGAGATAATTTTGTATATAAAATTTTTACAAGAGATGGGACGGAAGTCTCCAAAAGATAGGGGAGATTGCTTCTTTGGAATGAGCACAATGAACGTAAAGTTTAAGGAGCTTAGAACCTTCCTAGAAGATTAGGACTCCCTAAAAAATTTTAGCAGATTATCCTTCAAAAGATCATAGAATCCCAGATAGAATTCTATTGTCATCCCGTCCGAACCAGGACTTTTATCTTTATTAAAAGAGAGGAGAATAGATTTTAATTCTTCCTCATCAACCACCTTTGTAAGATTTGCATTCATCTCTTCAGAAATCAAGGTTGGGAACAACTTAAGAACTTGTAAGGTTTCCTAAATAGGACATCCTTTAGGAGTAGTGAAAGCATTTCTGAAATGTTGAACACCAGCACTAGCTTTTTCTTTGAAAGACCGAAATTTTATATTATTGGAGTTCGTTATTTCTCAAATAGTATTTATGTTGCGTCTGTGTGAAGCATATCGATGGAAGAACTTGGTGTTTTCATCCCCAACTTGGATCCAGATGGTGCAACTTTTTAATCTCCAAAGAGATTCTTCTTTTGAAAGAAAATCATGACGCTTATGTTCGAGAGTTTTTAAAGAGTATAAATCAGCCAAGGAAAAACAACCATTGGATTGGGAGTAGAGGTTGAAAAGCTCATGTTCAATCCTTTTTAAACTCACCAATTCATTAGAACGGAAGTTATGGAACCAGTTATTCGTTAATTTTTTTATATTTTCCATATTAGAGGCCCATTCTTTCATAAATGGGTAAGGGGAATCAGAGGAGATATGTGTCCAATTATTTGAGATAAGAGACTTATAATCCTCCTCCATAGGCCAAGCCAGACTGAATTTGAAGGGGGAGGGAGGTTTTAATTCAGGAGCGTTAATAGAGAGTTAAATAGGACGATGATCGGACAAACCCCCTGACTCGACCCAGGATTGAAATCTGAGAGGTTTATCAAAAAGGTCCTCTAAAATAAGAAATTTTTCGAGTATTTTGGCCACATCATCATCTCCTTTACGCATATTCTCCCACGTAGGAGAGAGATTATGTGGTTTAATATCCACGAGGGAGTGGAAGTCTAACAGGGAAAGAAGGACGGGAATCAGGGGGTCAACATAGGCTGACTCACCCCACACTTCTTGGGATGAAAGGGTGAAATTGAGGTCACATCCCATGATGAGAGGTCGAGGGAGATCAGGGAGAGAGGAAAATAGGGACGAAAAAAACAATTTTTTGTCTGAATAAGGGCCATAAAGGTTTAATAAGGAAAAAGAAAGCCTAGACACTTGGTCAAAGCACGATGAGAGAATATATGTGTGGTGGCAAGAGGAGGATAAGACAAAAATAGAAGGGCTGCAAGCTGTCAACAACACACTCACCAAACCAACAGGGTCAATGGAGGTAAAAGTCCAGTATTTTAGCCATTTTGAGAAATAATCCATGACTCTAGACCCCGGAAAATTTGACTCTTGAAGAAGAATTATGCTAGGAGAAACAGTTTGAACTGACTGCTTGAGGGCCAGTTTTGAAGAGGTGCTCCCAATACCCCTCACATTTATGGAGAGCAATATCATTTAGAACCCTTTGAAGGGTCTTTTCTAGCTCCAAGTGCCCTTTGAATGGTTTTTTTTTTGCCAGTATTGATGTCCATGGAGGCTTGTGATTGAGATTTAGATAAATGAGATTTTTGTCCTAGACTAATTTTGGGTGACGGGTGAGAGACCGGGCCACCTTTTATAGCAGGGACATTACCATTAGAAGAGCGGGATCGTAATTTGGAGACATAGGAGGGAGAGGGGATCGAGGATGGGCGAGGATGAGCGGGAGGAGAAGAAGACAAGCAGGGGAGGAGTGAGGAGGGGAGGATGGAGGGACCAGACCCGAAGAAGAAAGAGGGGATCTTCGGGAAGAGGGGGGGGGCAGGGGGAGAGTCATGTCTGTCCAACGAAACATCAGATAAAGGTAGTAAAATAGAGGAGAGAGGCGAATAGGAGCAGGGGAGCATACCTAAAGAGACTGGAGCGACAGCATCAGGCACTAGCTTAGTCGAGGCCTTTGGTGGCACCAAATCTCCATCCATAGTGGTATGGGCCACTGTGATAGATGTTGCTGGCTCAGCCTTTTCCATAAAAGCCCCAGGCGAATCCTGCTTGGTTTCAGAAGGAAAGAGAGGAATTGCATCATCGTTAACTACTTTCCTCCATTCTTTCTTGTATCTAGAGTGGGAGAGGTCAGGATGAGGGCACTAGGCCGCAAGGTGGCCAACTTGTCTACACAGGAAACATTGAAACGGTAGTTTCCAATAATCAAGTTCTAATACCACGAGTTGCCATGAATCTCCAGAGCTATTCCTTCATATAAACCATCACGAACGTCCAAATCAACTTGAATTTTTGCACACCTTCGATCTAATTTCAAGTCCCAATTGTCTTCAAGAGCAATGAAATTTCCTATCTTATTCTGATGGCCTCAAGCAGAGGGCGCTGCCAGAAAAATTGAGGGAGACCTGGTAAGATTACCCAAACCCTCTACAAATGTTGAGGCGCCTTATTGGCATTAAAATGGACGTCCCAATTTTGAAGTACTAAACCTGCATGCCCCAATTCCACACATGGTTTAAAAGCTTCAATTTATCATCAGCATTAACCAGTTTGAATAGTAACCATCCGCGAGAAATTTGGTGGAAGGACGGGACATAGCCCAATACCAGAAACCATTGTTCAGAAAGCCAAGCTTGAATAGCATTCGGGGAAGACATTCTCCCGCAAAAATGACCCACAAGAGCTTTATCCAAGTAATCAAGGATTTCTGAGATAGCAATGTCTTTTCCCACAATAAGTTTGATCGGATTATGTTTTTCACGAACACCCTTCCTGGCTTGCTTGATTTTACAATTAGATACAGGTGTGTTAATTCCAAGACACGTAGTACAATCACCATTAGTGTGGGCAGAGGCGCCATCATGCAAGGCTGAGGAGTGCGAAGGAGGATGATCAATCTGAGTACCTTGGGAAGTACAATGAAACGAGGTTACTCTTTTCATGAAGTCAAATCGTCCTAGGAGAACGAGTCACGCCTCCAGACTATAAATGAGATCAACATCATCAAGGTTCATGGTGAGGTTAGCTAAGACGCAAAGAAATCAACGGGAGACACGTGCAGGGCAGCTAGGGAAAGTAGAAGATAACATGTACAACCCTAGAACCTAAGGCCAGAGAAAATCTACCCACCACGTGAAAAAAGAAAGGGAAGTCACATTTGAGATTGCAGAGGCCCGAGGGCCACAGTGGTCGAAAAAGGACAAAAAAAATAGAGCCTTTCAAAAAATATATATTATGTGGATAGGAATGCCTATTTTAGAATAGGATTTTCAAAAGTTTAATTTAATTATAAAAAATTATTAGTCTATTTTAGAATAGGGTTTTCAAAAGTTTAATTTAATTATCAATAATTGTTAAGTTCATGGCAGAAGAGATTTAACCTCCATAAAATATTCTTTAAAAAACTATGATTTATTTTCAAAGTACTTATGTTGTTTTTGTTCTTTCAATTAAATCATTAATTAAAAAAACGTCATATGAACAAGTGTCACAAGAAATGAGTTATGATTTTTTGGGAATGTGGTAATGATAAACAATGACATTGGCCCATAGCATTGGAGCAAAGCTTATTTAAAGATCAAGAATATCCATAATAAAGTGAGGGTGAATCTCCATGGTTAACAATCTTGTTACAAGTTTAATTTTCAAGTGTATGTATGTTTAACTTCTATATTAATTCTTTTTGTTAATAATAATAATTATTTTAAATAAAATTATTATTTAATTAATTCCTATGACTTTATTTTAAAAATTTGAAATAGAGATGTATGATGAAATAAATATTTTGATACTTATGAACATTTAGCTACATTAGTTATATTATTTATTTAAAAGAATTATAAGATTGTAATAATTATTAATTTTTTTCCATATATATATATATATCATGATGAATTAACGTCCTCTAAGACCAATATGGTGTATGGGACTTTAAGAAAGTAAGAGATTAATTGTGTTTATTTAATATTTTATTTCTATGACTGAAAAGAAAGGAAAGAAGTGTTCCTAGATCACCATAGTTTTTCCAACTTAACAAGTCAAAAAGGTTGGTAGTGTGGAAAATATTTTGAAAATTAGAATGGATGTGAATAGGAACTAGGCAATCCAAGAGAAGGTGTTTCTCATCTTCAACCCTATTAGTATCACAAGGTGTTTTGTGAATTCTCCAACTATCCATTTCACTTTGAAGCTTATGAGAGTTAGTTCATATCTTGGAAATGTTTATTTTCTTCTTAGCACTCATCAAGACAAAAAGATAATTCTGGTTATTAAGATTGGGGTCTATCAGCACCTTATAATACCTTAGCTTTAATTTTCCTTCTAACTCCTTATCATCCCGCAACGTATCCTTAAATTTGGAAGAAATAATATTTTTAATATTATCCTTATTCTCCAAGATGATCTCCTCCTTTACCCCCCAATGGTCTAGCCAAGTCTAGGCATCCTTATGCTAGCCTCGCTTGAGCTAGATGTGGGGGTTTTGGCGACTGTTAAAAGAAATTTTGGGGAATCCCTTGGCTTCCATGTTGTATAACTTCTTCTGATACATGAGATACCTAATCATAACCATGTTTCTAATGGGGAAAAGGCTAGCTTCAATGAAGAGGATGTGGTAGGGATTATTTCCTTTGATCTTGAGGTTGTTGGTTATAAAATGGTTTTGGATTAACTTGATCTTTCTCTACTATTCTCTAGATATATTGCAACCCAAAAAACAAAATCCATTTAAAATAAAAAGGGTGATGAGAGTCTAAAAAAGGAACTGATTTCTGCTCCATACCTAAAGATATGTCGACTTACAATTGTTTTCAAGCCCATAATAAGCTTTACAACCTCCAATTATCATTTTCTCAATGTCGTAATCCTAGTTGAGATGACGACGAATCTCAATACCCAAATATTTGTATGAAGAAAATTTCTCTAGTAGTCATTATCATAATTGACCAAGTTTTGGATTTAATTATCATGACTTTAGTCTTGTCATTATTAATAGTCATGCCCATATTGGAGTAGCAATATTGGAGGATTTTAAGATGCTTGTCGAGATCATATTTACCATCACACTTACCTACTTACATCCTTTCTTTTTATTGCTTATATTAAAAATAAATTTAAAACATATACATGCTATCTAAACAAAAACTAGATCATGTATATAATAATGATCAATCATGCCTTTTACTTTTACTACATGTTAAACATTTCAACATAATCGAATTACAAGGTTTATATATTTATTATTCACTTAGGTAATGAACCTAACTATATAAAGTTGGCTATATAATGCGAATGACAGTTTTGTACATGCGTTAATTTCTTGGGTACGAAGTTTAGCCTTTTCATGTATTTGTCACAGAATATAAACCATCATTCGATTCCCAAGGTGATTAACCCGCAGTGGCACTTAATGTCTAATAGGAATTATATATTTGTTTATTTGATTGTCTGGTCTAGATTATTACACATATGATTAATGCTATGCCTCCGTGGTGCTACGATCTCCATCTGGCATGTTTGGCTGTCATATTCTGCGTCGTTGGATTGTTTCCCTTTGAGATTGATGAAGATCTGGCACTGGGGTGGGTTAGGGTAACTACCCGTTCACCAAACCCCTCTACCATTGTTTCATTGTTGCGTTACGCTGGAGCAAATCTCTTAGCTCTGCAACCGTAAGATATTGCGGTGATGCTCAGGCTATACCTTCGCGAGGAGGGTTTCGTTATCAGTTTGATTATGAATGGCTTCACCAGTCAAAGAGCATTGTGTGCCTTATTCGCCTTCTGTCTCGGCTCCATGGTTCACACAGGCCTCCGGAATCTCCGACGTTCTCCTCCATACACGTTCTTGGTAAGGTTTGCACGCCAATTTATTTTATAAATTATGTACAGAGAAATATGAGCATTTTTATCTACCTTCTTAGTTTTATTTCTGGATTTGCTAACTTACTCGCACTTGTTCTTGTTGTTTGTGCTCTGGTTAGGCATAGTTTGGATAAACGAGAACATTTTCAATGTGAATCTCATCGTCAGCTCGAATCCCTTGTCAAATGGTAAGGGCCTCTCACATTTCTTTTCTTATACTCAACCCATAATACTACATGTTGTAACTCTTGGCCTTCATTTGCTGAAAATTGCAGGCAAAGGATTTCTGGCTATTGGTTGCATGAGAAATTAAACGTTTAGTTTTTTGGTATGGGTTTTTGTTAAACTGTCTTTGCTTTTGGGCTCGGCCCTATCTCGTTATATGTCCATTGGAATCTGGTCCTCGATGACCTATGAACTGTATCATGAGGGTTTAAAATTTCAGAGCTACATCTTTGTTCTTTTTCTTTCAAATTTGTAGGTATACCTATGGATATTTTCAGTTATACAATGTTGTGCCTACACAATCGATTTTGTTCATGTTATGGGTTCTCCAGATTTTGCGCTGGTTTGGCTGTGTATGCATTTGGACTTCGATGTTTATATTTGAATGTTATGCTGCTACATTTTCTTTCCGTTGGAAGGTTTAGTTTATTCCATGGATTATAGACCTGGTTCGTTCTAGCTTCTGCATTTTAATAATCTATTATTTGCACAGACATCTGATTTCTACTTTATTACTTTGACAACATATGTCTCATAACAACTATTCACCAATAGTAGAAGATTAAGGAAAATAAAACTACTACTTCATCTTTTATTTACCACAGAGAATAAAAAAAGTGTTTTGTTCCTTCCTGTAATCTTTCTTTTTTTATGAAAACATATCATGTATTTTCAACTATTCCTAGAATGATTCTATTTTAGGTAATTAGGAACTTAGATGTTTATTCGTATAATAGCATTACTTTACTCTGTTATAAAACTTGCATTACCGAATATGAAGCATTAACAGTAAACTTAAACATATTATGTACCTACTTTAGAGTACAGGTTTTGCCTCAATAAATTTCGGTCCACCCAATTTTGAGCGAGGTAATTACTTCCTCTGCTCCCCCCTTGCTCCACACTAGGTTGGAGGTATTTGTCTGCAACAAGAAGTCTGACCTCAGGATTGAAAAATCTAGTCCTGCTTCTCTAGGGTGAGTTCCTTGAGTTCCACTGGTACTCCCACTAGCTCTGGACAACTTAGAACCAACATTCACTGCTTAACCCTCTAACTCTTCTGCAGAGAACCCCATTCCCTCCTAGGATTTTTCCTTAAATCCTTTTTGGGAAGGTAACTGTCAGACTGTCTCAACCTCTTCCTGTGTTTCTTGGAATATTTTACCACACAGCTACTTTCACCTTTTACTCAATAAAAATTATCATTTAGTTAAATATTTTAAATAAAAATCATGTATTAATGTTATTAACGAATGTATCATTTGTTTCTCATTCTAAATGTCTGTCATAATAACTCTTGTAACAACAAGTAAATAGTGAAGGAATGAAATAGGAGGTTATATTTACTCCTAGCTAGAAGAACAATAACAGCATCATAAAGGAGAATATTAATGACCATATAAGTAAGTCCAAGGCCATCATATCCTGTAGCTTCCAAACACTCTTCTAGCTTATCAATGTAATGCCAAAAAATTTAGGGGATTGTTGGGGCCCTTGTTTTTGAAATCTTGTTAGAACATTTTGAATTTTGACCTTTGAGCTACGGCAGCTGAGACACAATGCAGCATGACTCACAATGTTGAATACTGAAGAGTCGCGTGAGCTATCAAGGTGGCTTCCTAAGCATGAGATAGTCAAGAAAGAACACGCACAAGTACAGATGAAGAAAACACACAATAAGACAAAGGCAGAACACACAGAGCACAGAGAGAAGTCGGAAGCAGTCAAGAACCCTCATGAGGGAACTGATAGTCGCGATAGCGGGTGAATAAATAACAGTCACCCGACTGAAAGAAGGGGATGCTGCAGAGGTTGTGAGGCTCGCGACAGGAGAAGAAGCATAGAGCGACTGCGGGAAATCATGCATGACACTTCTATGGTTCCTAGTCTTCTCTATTCTACCTTTCTGTTCCGTAAGACATATGTATCAGAGTTGTAAGCTATCGCTGAAAATGCTATGTAATCATGTGCTTGGCCAAGAGATTAATATAATGAAAGGTTGTTGTCTCAATAAGAGGTTCACATGCATGTAATGTGTTTATGCTGGTTTAAAATTTTATTTGCTAATGTCTGAATGCTTCTTAAGTGCTCTTGCGTACATGACTCTATCTATATAATCGATGCATTATCCATCATGAGTTGCAACTTTGTTCCTTGCCATTGATCTCATCCCCTTCTGCATGTGGTTGCGGCACGCCTCGGGTGAGACTCACTGCTCTCCGGAGTAGGGTGAAAATGCCGGCATGATCCTAGACTACATCAGACCCCTTTGTTGGCCACAACTCTTGAACCTGGGTCTTGTCTGTGAGACCTGACTTCTCGCCAACAAATGGTTCCGTTGCCGGGACCTGCATGTTCTGAGGGGACCTAGATCATGGTATCGAGGATTTTTAAAGGAGAGATGCGGCGATGGTGGGATAATCATCTCGACCAGTTCATTGCTCAGCAAGCAGAGCTGACCAAGCAAAAGGAGGCGGCGATCAAGGAGCTCGTCCTTTTCTCTGACTCATCCAGTGATACGTACGAAATTTTCTGGGGAAGGTTCCCTACTGACCTTTACAATTGGTTGCGGAGATTATGAGCGACGGTGCCTCGAGAGGGCTTGCGGAAGATAAACCGCAGGTGGGCGCACGAAGATCTGGTGGCGCTGCATCGGGTGAACACTGAACTAACCCGCACGGTGGATTTTTGGGTAAGAACCACGTTGGAAGGATACACTGTGGAGTTTGCTACTGAGTGCTATCAATCCTTCTCGAAATCCGAGGTTGTCTTCCACTCAGGGCTAAGAGGGAAGCTGCTTAAGGAGATTCCACTGTGGATTAAAGCTCTGATGGTGGATGAAGGGTTAATTGAATTCCACAAAACAAGTATGGAAGCGTAAACCACCTGTGCTGGGGGAAGGGTTGAGGGGACTGATGCTACGTAGAATGTGAAAGTGGGAAGCGGGGAATGGATGTTGAGGCCGCACGCGAGTTGAGGGAGCGACGTGCGCATCGGCGGGCACAGATCGCCGATAGGTGGCGAAGAAGGGTGATGCGAGATTTGAAGAGACGGGAGATCGAGAGGAAAAATCAGAAGGAGGCGCCTCAGAGGATAGGAATTATGGATTTGGATACCCGGGAAGAAGACGGGACAGCGATGGAATTGCGGCGGGTGCATGGGAGCCCAGCGACGCGAGGAAGAGAGATGGTGACTAGCGAAGGCGACGGAAAGATGCAGCCCGAAGAGAGTTCCGATGACGAATGGCACGGCATGATGCAGCGGATGTTTCAAGAGGAGACGGCACTCACCCCTCCAGGCAGCCCTACTTCCCACATTTTGCATGGCCAGGATCCCTACCTTCCCCTGGTACTGTATCAACCTTTAAGTAATATTTTCATTCAGTTACAAGCATTGAGTCAGTCATACAGTAGTTCATCAGCGTCAGTAACGTCCGGTAATAGCAGCGTTACTAGTAGTGTTGTATTCCCTAGTGGAACCGTTACGCAACCAGGACCTGGAGGATTTATCCTGGTCAATACTCCGCAAGTACACATGGCTAGGTCTTTCACCCGGTATCCAGATTTCTCTGGCCGGGACAATGATGATGTAGAGAAACACTGGTATCTGTGCGAAGCCATCTGGAGGGCTCGGCAGACGCCAGATGCAAGTAAGTTAATAGAGTTCCAAACCACGCTCAGAGAGAGGGCTCTGCGATGGTTTATCAAGTGGTCCGAGGCTCATCCTAACCCCGTAATTGTGGACGTAAAGAAGGATTTTGTCCGCGAATTCAAGCTTCCCCAGACAGACTAGCAGGGCCTGTCCGAGCTGTGGGAAATTAAGCAAAAGGAAGGTGAGACCGCGTGGGAGTTGATGCAGCGATTCAAGGACGCGATTGGGAAACTCAGCTACCCAATCGATCCAAACCACCAAAGGGACTGGTTCATCAAGGCTCTGCTTCCCTTGACACAAACCCCTCTCACTCAGCAGAAGATTGATAATCTGCAGGATGCTTTGGAGCAGGCCATGAAGATTGAAGCCATGGCGAGCTACCCCCAGGAATACCGGGGGGGCCGGTCCCGCAAGATCCTTCTTTGATAGGGTTGCAACACCAGATCGCCAGCTTGAATGAAAAGCTCAAGGAGCTCCAGCCGGTGAGACCAGCGCGGCCGAATGTTTGGTGCACTCATTGCCTGGTCGAGGGCCACGTCGCAACCGAGTGTCCCCGGTTGCGTGGCGCAGGGGCAGGACCCTCGGTCGCGACAATCCAGGGGGGTCCACCACCTGGTGGTGGTGCGGCGATAAATCCGCAGGGGGTCTACCAGCCGCAACAGCCGTACGCGGGGTTCCCACCTCAACCGGGTTCCTCCACCATAGAGTACTGAGAGATTTGCCGGACGCTGGG
Source organism: Pinus albicaulis (assembly GCA_034641835.2). Taxonomy (NCBI): domain Eukaryota; kingdom Viridiplantae; phylum Streptophyta; class Pinopsida; order Pinales; family Pinaceae; genus Pinus; species Pinus albicaulis. Next base: position 1,638,800,475 of record CM076581.1, on the reverse strand, counting down.
GCATCCTCCTCGGATGTGCCCGATACTACAGAAGTACTCCACGGTCCCAAACAATGTGTACTGCGACTTTTGTGTTTCCATGACGCACAACACTGAGCAGTGTAGGGCGCTCGATGCTCTTGCGGATCGATTGGATCGTCCCTCCTACAGGGTGAACGAGGCCCCAAGGGGAAGAGGCGGCGGCATGCGGGGAGGCCGCATAGGCGGACGTGGTCCAGTGAAATGTTACAACTGTGACCAGGAGGGTCACGTGGCTCGAGAATGTCCCCTCCCGCGATGACCCTGGTGTTCCCAGTGCCGAGTGAATGCCCATGCCACAAAGGACTGTCCGGAGCTCATCAAGAAGTGGGAAGAACGGGCGAGGTAGAGAGGAGCGAATCTGATAAACTCAGAGCCGCGAGGGACCGCGACCCCAGACATTAGAACGTCGCGATCGTGACGAGGGGCAGGAAGAAAACTGGGGAGGATGCCCACGGGAAGGAGCTAGCACGAGTGGTTCGGCCGGCATCCCCGAAGATGTTAATCAGGCCCGAAGCCCAGAAGAAGTATTTCCAGGAGGCAGTTGAGGCGTTCACACAGCTGCGGGACGTGGCAGGTTTGGAGGAGCCCATGCTGCCAGAATCTGGGGCGCAGAACGTCACAGGTACTGTGATCGAGGACTGGCTCCAGCTATTCCTCAGGATTGTTGACAATGCTGCGCTGCGGCAGCAGCTCAAGCATGCTTTGGAAGGAGCACTACAGGGGCGCACAGGACTTAGAGATCTAGCGAACGCTGCCCCTCAATACGTGCAGTGCGTCAAGTGGAACAAGCAACGAATAGGTAAAGAATTCTAGCTTAACACGCAGGTTGCAGGATTCCAAATCAGCGATACCATGTTGGACTTGGGGTCCGACGTCAACATCCTGCCACGAAAGACGTGGGAGGCCCTTGGAAGGCCACGGCTGGCCTACTCGCCAATCCAACTCAGGATGGCGAACCAGTATTGTATTCTGCCAATCGGCCGGCTCGAGGGTGTCGAGGTCGACATTGCGGGGGTGAAGACATACACCGATTTTGAGGTTATTGATATCATGGGCGACAAGGATCCTTATCCTGCCTTACTCGGCATTGACTGGGATTTTGAGAATTACACCATCATCGACCTTAAAAAGGAGCTGATGATCTTTGAGGATGGGGAGGTACGGGTCACCCATCCCCTTGACCCGTATCAGGGCTCGCGATATACGGAAATAGTGGACAATCGGGAGGATGCTCAGATGATGGACCACCTTTATCAGATGACTGTAGGAAAGCGGGACGACTATATTAACCCGACCGTGACTGGCACTGTCAGTTGGCGGAGTGTGCAGAGCTCGGAGCTCGGATCCGAACTCGTGTGGGAAGACTGGCAGCAAGGGGGGTATGAGACCACCACGCGGAGATGTGCTACCATTGCCCAAGTCCGGTGGGTGGGGACTGAGATCCGCGGATATCCCACCCTGTCAAACATGCAAGCTGTCAATAATTTTATTACCAAGGTGGAATACATGGTCCCAGCTGAAAGCCGGATGCCACTTTTGGATGTGGCCTTGCAATCCACGTCGGCTCGGTGGTGGAAAAATCACCGCAACACTCTGTTGCGATGGGATTGCGTGGTGGATGCTCTGCGGGCACGCTTTAAAGAGGATGAAGGACCTCACAGTATGCTTAAGTATCACGGAACTTCCGACCCCCGACACCATTTGCGGGCCTGTGAGGAGCAATGGCGCAACACCAGGTACCCTGAGGAGCTGTGGATCCACAGGTTTATCCACTCCCTGGATACAATCCCCCAGGCCTGGTACCTGGAGGAAGATCGGAAACGGGGAACCCACTCTTGGCAGGACGTCACGGACAAGTTCGTTCGGTGCTTCTTGTTCGAAGGGGAGACGACGCAGGAGTCTCGGGCCCTACAGGCAATCAAGGAGGTCTTGTTTTTCCGCCATCTCGAGCCCGACGGGGGCCCGATTGTGTCACGACCTAAGGCCAGGCGCGAGTTGGTTTGCCAACGGGTTGACGGCGATCCGGATGATGATAGTCGGGAGGACCTCGGGCATCTCTATTTTGACGAAAAGGAAGGCGAGCGGAACATCAGTGAAGAGCCGATGACTGAAGGAGTCCATTTACAGCCACTAAAGACGAAGAAGCTGAACATTAGAACAGACGAGAAACCCAAGCTGGCAACGGTGGGAGATTACTGGGACGAGGAAACGACAAAAGAATTTTTTAGCCTCCTCCAGGAATACGAAGACTTGTTCCCGTCCTCGGTTGCAGACCTGAAGGGGATCAAGGGGGACCTTGGCGAAATGCGTATCGTGCTGAAACCAGAGGCCAGGCCGGTGAAGCACCGACCCTACCGGCTAAACCCACGTATCAAAGAAAAGGTCAAGATGGAGATCGAAAAGATGCTGGCTGCAGGTCTTATCTTTCCAGTAGAAGAAGCAGAGTGGGTGAGTCCCATTGTCATTCAGAACAAGAAGGACAAAGCGGAGATACGTGTCTGTGTAGACTACCAGAGTCTGAACAATGCCTGCATCCACGATCCGTTTCCCACTCCTTTCAGCGATGAAGTTCTAGATCATGTCGCGAGAAATGAAGCCTATTCCTTCACTGATGGGTTTTCGGGCTACCATCAGGTGCGCATTGCCGAAGAAGACAAAGAAAAGACGACATTCACCACTGAGTGGGGATCATTCGCATACCATGTTATGCTGTTTGGTTTGAAGAATGCACCGGCTGTGTTTTCCCGAATTGTAATTGCTGCTTTCCGGGAGTACATTCACAAGTTCCTGGAGATCTACATGGACGACTGGACCGTCTACAGCCTGTTGAAGAAACACGCCACCCTTTTGCGTATTATGTTTGACTGGTGTCGTCAGCTGCAGATTTCCTTGAACTTGAAGAAATGTATTTTTGCAGTTCCATTCGGCACACTCTTAGGCCACGTGGTGTGCAAGCAAGGGGTCTGTGTCGATCCCGCCAAGGTCGCGGTCATAGTTCACATGGAAGGCCCCAAAACCGTGAAGCAGTTGCGGGCACTGCTCTGGCACACAGAATATTACAGGCGGTTTATCCGCAACTATGCAAAGATTACGGCCCCTTTGGAGAAACTTTTGTGGAAGTCAGAAGCATTCCAGTGGACGGAGGAGTGTAGGAAGGCCCTTAACACCTTGAAGGAGAAGTTGGCGACGATGCCCATACTTGTTCATCCCGACTGGGATAAGCAGTTCCACGTGCATATTGATGCTTCCAGTATTGCACTCGGAGCCGTCTTGGCGCAACCAAGAGAGACAACCCTCGACCATCCGGTCTATTTCGCTAGCCGCAAGCTATCGAATGCGGAGAAGAATTACACCACGACCGAGAGGGATGCGCTGGCGATGGTGTACTCCCTCTAGAAGTTCCGCCACTATCTTCTGGGTGGAAAATTCAAATTCTTTACAGACCACTCCGCATTGAAGTATTTGGTGAATAAACCTGTTTTGGAAGGACGGATCTGTCGCTGGCTTCTACTCTTCCAGGAATTCACGTTCGAGGTGATTGTCAAGCCCGGCAGGCTGAATGTCGGTCCCGATCATTTATCTCGGTTGGAGACGGGAGAGACGAAGGCTCGTTGGACGATCAGCTGCCGGATGCCGACCTCTTCCGAGTCGAAGCAGTACCGGATTACTTGGCTGACATTGCCACTTATCTGACCACGGGACAATGCCCTCAGGACTACACCCCACTCCAGAAACGCCACCTGGTTGTCCGGGGCTGACTACCAATTGATCGCGGGGAAGCTATACAAATTGGGCCTCGATGAGGTGTTGCACAGATGCGTCCTTGACCACGAGCGGGAAGCGGTAATGTGGGAATGTCACAGCGGTGTTGCGGGAGGGCATGTGGGTGCGAAACCCACCGCAAGAAAGGTGCTCCAAGCTGGCCTATGTTGGCCGACAGTACATGCTGACTGTAAGGCCTACGTGAAGCGCTGCGATGTTTTCCAGCAGACGGGAAGGCCCTCTCACCGAGACGAGCTTCCGCTACACCCAGTGCATGTGTTGCGGCCGTTCGAAAAGTGGGTTGTCGATTTTGTAGGTCCCATCGCCCCGGTCGCCAGACACTCCAAGGCCCATTACATCATTACCGCCACGGATTACCTCACCCGGTGGGCTAAGGCGGCGGCGGTACGCGACTGCTCGGCAGAGACAGCTGCCTGGTTCATTTTTGAACACATCATCAGCCGGTTTGGCTGCCCACGAAGCTTAACCAGCGATCAAGGTACGCATTTCATTAATGCTACAGTCAAGTCACTACTGGACACATTTATGATTCAACATCACAAAAGCAGCCCATACCACCCACAAGCCAATGGTACTGTGGAAGCATTTAACAAAATTCTTGAAAAAGGCTTGACTAAGATTTTCAATGCTCAGCTCGACGATTGGGATGAGCGTCTCCCAGCGGCATTGTGGGCCTACCAGACCACGGTGAAACGCTTGACCAATCAGACGCCATTCCAGTTGGTGTATGGCCAGGAAGCTGTGATTCCCGCTGAGTTCACTATACCTAGTATTTTAATCGCTACGTCTCTTCAGTTCTCAGAAGAGGAGTCACTTCGGAAACGCCTCCAGGAGCTACATGAGCTGGATGAGGCCCGATTCTTGGCAGAATTCCACCAGAAGGTTCAGAAGGCCAGGCAAAAAGCGTGGCACGACCTCCAACTCAAGACCAAAGCCTTCCAAGTTGGCGGCAAAGTTCTCTTATATGATAGCCGGTTCCAGAAGTTTCCAGGCAAGCTCCAGATGCACTGGTTGGGACCCTACTTTGTCATTGAGATCCGCGACTCAGGAGCCGTTCGGTTGGCACAGCTGGACGGTACAGTTCTCCCTGGGTGGGTGAATGGCGCACGCCTGAAACCCTACCAGGAGTAGGTACCTTTCACTTCTCATCAATAACTCTCGCACCCGAGAGCACCCGTAGCGTAGCTTAGTCGAATAACTCTCCCGCAACCGGGATGAGCGTAGGGAGTCTTTTCCATTCATAGGTAGTCTGTCAATAATCGATTAGTTGCGGGGGACGCACCGTAATCGACTGTGGTCGGGGCGGCGCCCGTCCCGCATGTCATCCTTGTAGAATCCATCCACATGCCAGTATCAGTCCAGGTCATTTCCGTCAGTCCTTTTTGTCAGTCCGTAGGATCGCTCAGATTTGCATCATAAATTACCATAAGTAGGCAGTAACCGTACCATAATCATTTGCCATCATCCGCAGTTCCCTCAGCCGTCGCGTCTGCCCATTTCCCCATGCCGCCGTCAGCAACTGTCAGATTACACACAGGCATGCGATCGATCGCACGATTATCGTAGGCAAGAAGGCCAGCAGGAATTAATTGTCGTTATGGGGTCTCATCAACTCCGCTCGTGCCAGGTGATGACATAACTTGCATGGAGACCAACAACATGAGAATGCCAGACCAGTTCAATTTGGCAATTGCAGCGACACCAGAGCGGTTGAAGTCTCAAAACGCACCGCACCAAGATAGAAGCTCCAGGCGAATTCTCCAGGTTTACCAGCGCCGTGCCAAAATTCCAAGGGCTCTCCTCTCCGTTGCTGAACCAGTACTGGACAGTCGGATCCACAGGACAGAGTCGCTGGTTGGCAAATACGACAGTGCAGCATTGATAGACGCCAACCTGTCTAACCCGGTCGAATTCCCCTACCTCCATTGGCAGACATATATGGAGCATCACTACACACCAGGCAGTAGCTCAACCAACCGAATGCGGCCAGAGTACAGGGGCCTCCAGAAATCGTCCTTGATGAATTTAAGAACTCTTCCTGTCTTTGGGACTATAGGACCGGCCGTGCAATGCACCCAGTTCCTCCTCAGCCGAATTTAGAATGGGTCCTTGTGGCTAAACGAGGAGATCCCCATTCATGCTGAAGACATTCATCGCCTCACAGGGCTGTCTCAGAATGGCGCAGACATCTCCGCTCCCGGTCAGACATCTTCCAAGCACGCACAAAAGTCGGGTGATACAGACCTGTATACCAAATATGGCACTCGCCGGGGGGGAAGGGCACCAAAATTGATCTGATTAACAAGCCGGAGATTCGGTTCGCTTGCTATCTCATTGCTAGCAAGACGATGCGGCATTATACCAAAGGAGAGTGCACCTTGGATACCATCTCCATTGCGGAGCACTGTGTCCAAGGCACCAGGCTGAATTTGTGTTCTTTCGTGCTCAAAGAATTATTCATGGCATGCGAAGATAATTATAAGCGCACCACTAGTTTCATCTATGGTTACCTGATTGTAGCTTTTGCCATGTGGAAATGGCACATTCCTCCTGTCTGGCTGCCGGCAGAAACTACCACGAGCCAGCCCCTCGCGATGAAATTCACCCCGTGGCAGGTGTCCTCTGACCCCAGCACGAAACAGGTGAATGCAGAAGCGTTTCGGTCTTGGTACGGGCTAATGATAGATGTGGTGGCTAACCAGCAACGGGTGCCCAGGAACCTGTTGGACGACTATAGTGAGCAGGTATGGTTCGGGGTAAGCCACAGGCACACTTACCTCCGCCCCACTTGCATGCCGGAAGCCACCTTCCACATGGCACCGCTCAAATTCCAGCTATATGATGCTACCTTTCACCGCGAGGTCTGTTCGTGGCCGGGGGTCACAAAGCACATCCGCGACGGGATCCCCAGATACAACTTTGAGCGGATGCTGCCGGCGCAACGGCCTGCCGAGACGGGCGCGGCAGGGCCCTCACAGGCCACGGCGGGACCTTCTCAGGATGCAGCCGGGACCTCACAGGAACTCCCCGAATCACTGGTCCCCATCGTCCAACACTTCAATACTCAGGTACGAAGTCTCAACGTGGCGACCCAAGTTATTTCAAGCGGTGCCCCCTTGTTTCCTTTATTTTCTGAATTCCAGCTCAATTGTTCTCTTTCTTTGTCCCATACTGCCCCTCTCACTTCTCCCATCCCTACCAACTTATTCACTTCTACCAGCCCCATCATCACCCCAATGGGCGAAACGGGCTCGGGACCTAATCAATTAGACCCCCCTCCGTCCAAGCGGGCCCGCACCACCGTCACTGATCCAGTGGTGGACCTTACTGATGACGATCCGCCACCCACTCCACTCACAGGGACATTAATTCTGGAGGAACCCCTTATCGACCCATCAGAATTCATCAATATTCGCCTCCCCCACACCTCCACCACACCGTCCACCGCTCCCTCCACCGTCCATCCACCTGCCACTTCATCCGTTCCATCAAACTCATCTGCCACTGTATCCGACCCCCTTATCCGGGAACTCTTTGGAGGAGACCACGAGGCTGAAGTCACCTCCAGTACTGCGGCCGTAGTACCACCAGTCGACCCCGTGGCCACACCCCAGGGTTCTTTCTCTACTATATTTACCCGGCTGGCCAACGTTGGGGCTGACTCGATCAAGGCTCCACCTGAGCATGCTGAACCTCCCCCCACAGGCTAGACCACTCAGCAAGAACGACCAGATTCCGACATGGGAACCTCAACGCAGCAACAGACACCGGCGTCCCCTCCTGAGAATTCCAACATATCAGTGGCCAGTGGCCAACCTTTGCAGGAGCGACTGCCGGAGCAGGGCGCTTCCGGCAACCCCAACGTAGAAACATGGGGTACAGCCCAGTTGTACCTATTCATTCAGAGGGCGGCCCTGCAGGCCGAACAGCTTCATGCGGAGCTACAGCAGCGGTGCGATGAGCAGCACCACCAGATCATAGCGCTTATTGAACAGCGCGACCAGCTGACCAAGGAGAAGGCCTACCTGCAGGAGCAGGTCACCATTGTCACCCAGGCGTTCTCAGAACTATGGCCCGCTGTAAGGGCTCACCATGCCCCACTTCCTGACGATAGAGCAAAAAGCAATGTAGCAGTCCAGGCTTACCACATTCGGTCTGCCTTCACGGGTCTACGCAGGGAGAATCAGGAACTTCAAGCGGCGTTAGCTGCACGACCCGTGCTCCCTGACCCACAGATTGTATACTCTGAACAAGTGGCAGCCAAGCAGACCTAGGCAGCTCACATGCAGGCGACCCTTCACTCCGCGACGCGCGAGGCTTACGACCTCCTGCCAAGTCTGTAGGAGTGTTCACTCGCCCTCACGATCAAAACACAACCAATCTCTGCCCAGTTGCAACAGATTTCCAGGGAAATTCAGGAGACTGCAGATCCCGAGCGGTTAGATCAACTATATGCCCAGGCGGACGAGCTTGAGGTTCGAATGCACCAGACCGAGGCCAACTCAGCAACGGCCAGGCAGATAATTCGGGAACTCCATCCGCCCATTCAAGCCAGTGCCAAATCAATACAACAGCTAGCTGCAAAGGCCGAGACCCAGCTTACCACGATGTTCGGGGCTGTCCCGGTGAATATAGAGGAGGCCGCTGCCACCAGGATCATTGAGGAAGCAGACTTGCTAATGCAGGGATGACAGCAAGCGGTGTCGAACTTCACCGGGCTTAAAGATATAGCGCTCCACAGGGTCCCGGAGTTGGGGCCCTTGTTTGAACAGCCGCTTGGAGGTGCACAATAGGAAAGGGCACGAGACGAAGGCACATAGGCCGAACAGGGCACGAGATCTAGCGGGGCAATGGAGGTGGAAACTGTTATTTGTGATTGAATCGGGGACGAGTCAACGAACTGTGGTCAGGGCCTGTTGGGGCCCTTGTTTTTGAAATCTTGGTTAGAACATTTTGAATTTTGACCTTTTTGAGTTGCGGCATGAAGACATATGGCAATCGCGACCGCGTCGCAACTACTAGGAGTCGCAGAGCTATCAAGGTGGCGCGGAAGCATGAGATAGCTGAAGAAAGAACACGCTCAAGTATAGATGAAGAAAATACACAGCAGAAGACAGAAAGCGGAACACACAGATAACAGGAGAGAAGCTGGAAGCAGCTGAAGAAAAGACACAGGGAGGAACTGATAGTCGCGATAGCGGGTGAATAAATAACAGTCACCCGGCTGAAAGAAGAGAATGCTGCAGAGGTTGCGAGGCTCGTGACAGGAGAAGAAGCACAGAGCGACTGCGGGAAATCATGCATGACATCTCTGTGATTCCTAATCTTCTCTATTTTTGTTCCGTAAGACATCTGTATCAGATTTGTAAGCTATCGCTGAAGATGCTATGTAATCATGAGCTTGGCCAAGAGATTAATATAATGAAAGGTTGTTGTCTCAATGAGAGGTTTATATGCATGTGATGTGTTTATGCTGGTTTAAAATTTTATTTGCTAATATCTGAATGCTTCTTAAGTGCTCTTGCGTACATGACTCTGTCTATATAATCGATGCATTGTCCATCATGAGTTGCGGCTCTATTCCTTGCCATTGATCTAATCCCCTTCTGCATGTGGGTGCGGCATGCCTCGAGTGAGACTCACTGCTCTCCGGAGTGGGGTGAAAATGCCGGCGTGATCCTAGACTACATCGGACTCCTTTGTTGGCCACAACTCCTGAACCTGGGTCTTGCCCGCAGACTCGACTTCGCTACCAGTGGATAGAATACACCCTTGCTTAGCCCTGATATTGCATTTAATTTCTTGTGACCAACCCCTAGTGGTCCTAAGCTTGGCAATAACATTCTTGTATAGCCTAGTCACAACAACCCTCAACTCTACAGGAACCATTATCTCTTCTAGTCTCTTACATAACTTATCCCAAAGAACTATGTCAAAAACTTTTCTAAAGTCAACAAAACAATAAAAGAGAACAATCTTAATATATACGGATAGGTTATTTTGAAAATAAATAATGATATATTTATTATAATAAAATATTTGTAAACAATAGATTGTTAAAAAAACAAAATATTAAGCTTTTTTAATAAATCATTATAAATAAGATGTGTAATTACCTTCATATTAATTTGACATGTGACATATAAAAAATTATTAATCATATGAATTTGACATGTGTCATCTAAAATAATATTAATAGTAAAAACAATATTTTAAAGTTGATCATGAATCAAATACTTCAATATTTAAGTTGATTAGAATATTTTTATATTATTTTTTATATATAAATATAAAATATTTTTAATTGAGTTTAGCTTAAATGATTAGGTAAAATAATTGTTATCCTCCAATAAAAATTAAAATTTTGAAAAAAATAATCTATATGAGACTATTGCTTAATAAATAAATTTTAACTTAATTTATTAAAATATAAAAAATTTCTCAAATTTTTTCAATTAAAAGAAAATAAATCTTAAAAAATAATAATTTAAATTAACTTATAATAAATCAAATTAACTATATATATAAAAAATTTCTCAATTTTTTCCATTAAAAGAAAATAAATCTAAAAAACAATCATTTAAATTAACATATAATAAGTCAAATTAACTATATTAAATATATAGTTACATCATTCCCTACCCGATAAATTTATTTTAACTATAAATCTATTATATATCAATATGGATCCAAGAATAATACAAATATTTTCTAAATTTTTAAAATTTATTTACATAAAAAATAATAATTTTTCTTAAATATAACCAATAAAGTTAACTATAAATACTAGAAATAAAAATTATAACATATTTATACTTGATATAATCATTTTAAATTTATATATATATATATATATTAAAAGAAGGATTCTACACTGTTCAATCATTCTTTCACACATGAGCTGATAGTGGTCACTGTGTATCAAATTGGTTGTGTTATTAAAATTTCTGTATTGGCCATTAACCCTTTCCATAGTTTCAACATCTTCAAACTTCACTTAAATTAACGTGAAAAAATATACATGTAACATGGACATGTTATAAGAAGAGCTATACGAGGGGCTACAAAGTTTTTTGGAGGAGCTATAAAGTTATTTAAAGTTAGAATGACGAATTGGTTGCAATTTAGCTAGATTTTAATTAAAAGAAACAAAAAATTATAATTCTATATTTATGTATTTTATTTATTTTTAAGTTTGGTTTTATCGAATTTTAAAATATATTTTCAAAAATATAAAATTAAAATAAAAATATTTAACACAAATAAAAAAAATAGAAAATATTGTTATTAAGAGAACTTAACTTCAAATGATTCAGTTTTCTTAGTTTCAGTATTTATTTAAAAGAATGTGGGAGAATTGTGTAAACAATGGTGATGAGTTAATTTAATAATAGTTATAGATAGTCCTCACTACTAGTTTGACTGCTGAGTTATGATAAGTTCTCACCTTTTATGAAAAACACCAAATATCTTTTAATAAACAATTAACTAATAAATGTTTTGTAATGTGTCTAAGAGTAGCTTTTTCTACTCTCTCATAAAAAAAACTAACATTATCACTTTTCAAATCTTTCTATTTCCATATCAAAATATTTTTATAATTTTTTTAATCTAATCACATTATTAAAAAAAAATTAAATTTAAATTAAAAAAATATAATAATAATTTCACTTAACCACTTGAAATAACTCGAATGACCCATCTTTTATAAATTTCACATCTCACCCTTAACCACACTGAAAGAAAATACTTTCAACTTAAACTATTTTCAACTTAAACTATTTCTAACCAGAAGTAAAATAGAAAAAAATTCAGCCTGAAATCGGAAGAATGATAAAAAAACACATTCATCAGGTGAGAATGCATAATAGAGTCGATGAAGAACACGTTCACATAACAAGTTCTTAGATTGATGTGCAACATTGAGCTGCATGTTATTAGGGAGTAGTTTGTTAAAAGGCATCTCTATGTAACGTTGTGTTGCATGCATATACATTTAAATAATATTTCTGTTTAGTATTGAGTTGTGTGCATGTCATTAGTAGTTTGTTCAAAGGCAATTGCATTTGACATTGTTTTGCATGCATATGCATTTAAATAATATTTATGTCAATATAAACCAAGCCTATTTGATTTTTTGTTTTGCATTTTTTAAAGTTTTATAAATTTCATTTTAAAAAAAATATTATATTAAAATGATTTTTTTATTTTATTTTTAAAATTAGAAAATTTTATTTTTTAATTTTAAGGTTTATTTTTGAATGGTTAGATTTAAAAAATAAATATAAAAAATAAATTTGAATTTTTTTATAAAATTGACGCTTGTATTATAATGATAACAATTTGTACCAACTTTTTTTTTATTGCAATGTACGATTAAATTTTATAATTTTTTTTTGAATTTTGTAATAAAATAATACAAAGCATAATGTATAAATAAATTATATAAATGAGTTGAATTATATATATATATATATATATTTGTAAATCAATCATTTTTTATGAATTCATAAGAAGATTACATCGTGGATGGCACCATTTCAAAATTTCGAAGGCCTTACTTTTACTGGATTTATTGGCATTCAAGTATAAACATAAAAACATAGAGAAGAACTAAAGAAAACAAGAAGACCAGAAAATAATATCCCATAGTGACCAGAATTATCCAAAAATAAAAAAGTGTCTCAAATCATAGTTAGCATGTCATGTTACCCGAATCCAAGTGATTAGGATCTCTACTAGGGCATCGAAAAGCTTCATGCACATGTGATTCCATGTGTGCCATTCTTCCTTTGTAACTGTCCATCCGCTCATGAAGATGCTTCCGAAATCTACGAAGGGATATTTGTCGATCCACTATTTTCCATTAATTGTGTCATATATCCTGCTAAAAATTTATAACCTCATGATGATCATGTTGTTTGACTCTTGCCACTTTTTCCACTACCCCTGTCACGACTCGAATTTGAGCTTCCAGGGATTCAATGGGTGGTGGAAGATCCACATTCCCTCGTGCTACCTCTTGTGACTGTGCCAAACCTTCCTCATCAATTTGAGAAACTAGGTAGTCATCCCCCTGACCTTGTGGGCCCACCTCCCACTAGTCTAACCCCTATCCAATAGGATTTCGAGGTCCACCTGCACCACACAACTACAAGTACCACCTCACTACCCACTCCCCACAACTGAATAATACCACCATGTCAATGACCTTTCCATATGTTCCAAATGCTAGTTATCACAGTTACGTAAGCATTGTTAGGCATACTATGTCCATGTGATTTTCCACCTTCATTCAACAAAAATTTAAAACCCTGACCCCAAGCATCCTGACTGACGTGAATTAAACATCCAACCCACCAATGTCCACCAATAACCAACAAAGATTGCTCACAAGCTAACAACAAAAACTAAAGTAGCCTCTAGGCTCCAGAAAACCATAGGAAACTTGAGGCCAACCCAAGAGCTTCCCAGAAATAAAGGAGATGACAGAAAAAAATCCACCACAGCCACCAACTATACACATAGACCCCAACACCATCAACCTAAGATGCCTCATTCCCCCAATAAGACAAAGTCCAAGGCGACATAATAGAAATCGAAAATGAACATTTCCCGTAAGATTTAAACCATATTCTTCCAAAAAGTTCTAGATCTTTTCCATAGCAGATTATGCATGTAATATTTGTTTCCTCTACTTGTTAAGTCAGTTTGCATTATAAAATCTTGTCTTTCTGATCTAAAAATCTTGTTGACCATCTGTTATTTAACTAACCTCTCCACAAGAAACTTTCTATGTGCAGGGGTCTAATTTTCCTTGAATTTGGTTCTATCTTTTATGTTTATATGTTGTAGTTTTTCTTTAAGTAACATACATACCATAAAATATTTCACTTATATAATTTACACGGCACACATCCTTCAAATAATATAGAAACAGTGAGAAAGTGTAGCAAGCACGTACTGAGTTATCTAAAATAAAACGTTGGTCACTTTTCGTTAATCACATGAAATTTGAATAATAGTTGAATTATTCACCGAGATTATCCCGATTACACACTATTTAAGCTTCATGCATAATACATAACCTCTTCTACAATTGATCATCAATATGCGGAAATAGAAAGCAGTCGCATGCGCTCATTAAAACATAATCAAGCACACATATCAACATAGTATGTAATGGGGAAAGCAATAGCTGAAAACCCCCAACTATTTGTATAGTATAATGATAGAGAACATGTAACAATACATAGCACAATACTCCTCACAAGTACTCAGTACTATCTCCAAAAGGTTACACACAAACTAGCTGAGATTTGAACAAGTCATGGGTTCAAATCTTCTCCACAAGTCTGCCTGCCTCTACTGCGCAATCCAAGTGAGTAATGAATGAGATCCAAGTTCGAATCCCACTAGCTCCAATTGTGCAATCCTCATTGGCAATCTCCATCAATGTGTGTGCAAATCTCATGCACAGCCAATAGTCACAACTGATAGTAGACTCACCCTTTCACCCACCTCTAACACTCGTCTCCACTGAACTGTCCATGCATTGCAGTTAACTGATGTGTTCTTTAGTTGATTTATGAGTTAATAATTAGTGAATTAATTAATAATTAATTCACACCACTCATCACTAATGTATTTGTCAGTTAGACTAAATACAACTAGTTCAACTAAGTTAAACCGAACACAACTCCACCAACTGTCTCATCAACTCCACCAAACTCTGCCACATGAGTTCTAACCGAAGTCAACCATGCAATAGCTCAACTAACCCTTAGGAAAAGCGTATTTCCTTCTGTCAGCTGCATGTGCCACATCCAAGCATCAAACTGAAGTGCTCCAAGAGGATAAGAAAATGTTTATAGTCTAAATATTATTAAGGGTTAATAATATTTGACTGTTCTATTTTTAGCTCGACAGTCTAAAAATAGAAACCGTCCAATGTCTAAAAATAGAGGTCCATCTATTTTTACCAACTCGACCAATCATCCATAAATAGCATCCTGCAACTCATAGACCATGATCCCTATGTCTAAAAATAGACATAGTCTAAAAATAGACTTTGCGCCAAAAATAGCCTGCGGGCCCACTTAGTGAAGGCGACTCCTTTCCACTAAGCTCATCATCTTGTTGCAATCTCAACACTCCCTCTCAACAAGATATGGATTATCTGCAACCCCTATCCTACCCCTGTGGTATTCGAATTTGCTCCTGGTGAGCGCCTTCGTCAAGATATCAGCATCCTGATCCTCTGTGGGAATGTATGAAAGTAACATGACCTTCCGCTGCACACAATCTCTGATATGATGATACCGGATGTCAATGTGTTTAGATCTATCATGAAATACTGGATTAACCGAGAGTTTGATGCAACTCTGATTATCACAATAAATCACAATAGGCTCTAAGTGTGAATCGAACAACCCGACCAGGATCTTCCTCATCCATATAGCCTCGCATGCAGCCAAACTCGCTGCCATATACTCGGCCTCTGCTGAACTGAGTGCCACGGATCTCTGCTTCCTGCTGTACCAAGAAACTGCTGTCGACCCGACACTAAAAATCCCTCCAGATGTGCTCTTTCTGTCTTTTGGGCTCCCTGCCCAATCTGCATCCATGAAGCCACATAGCTTCACCTCATCCGACTGTCTGTACCATAATCCATATCCCGATGTGCCTCTAAGATAACGTAATACATGCTTCCTCGCCTTCCAATAGAGCTTGGTAGGCTTAACCATAGCTTTTGAAAGCTGGTTATCTTCATAGCATATATCGGGCTGTGTATTGACCAGATACATAAGCGACCCCACCAACTGTCGATAAACAGTGGCATCCACTACCTCCGCCAAAGTAGCATCCTCCTTCCTCCAACCACCAGGAAGAGGAGTATCAACAGGCTTGCAGCCATGCATGTTGAACTTCTCCAGTATTTCCTGGGCATACTTACCCTGAGAAACAAATAGTCCATCACTGCGCTGCCAAATTTCCAATCCCAGGAAATAATGAAGGAGGCCCAAGTCCTTCATCTCGAACTCTCTAACAAGATCCTCCTTGCATGAAAGTATCAACAGCTCATCACCCATCAAAATCAGATCATCTACATACGGTACGATGATCAACAGCTTCCCCTCCACCACAATCTGGTACAGGTTAGGATCCGCCTCACTCTTGGAGAATCCAAGCTCGGTAAAGTAGCTGTCTATGTGAGTGTACCAAGCACGAGGTGCTTGCTTCAACCTGTACAGTGCTCTCTTGAGTCGGCACACATGCGACTCACTGCTAAAAATCTCGAAACCTTCAGGCCGCTCTATGTACACCTCCTCCTCAATGACTCCGTTGAGGAACGCAATCTTCACATCCATCTGATGGATGTGCCACCCCATCTGCACTGAGAGAGCTAGGATCGTCCGTATGCAAGAGTACCTTGCGACAGGTGCAAAGGTCTCCTCATAATCGATCCCCTCGATCTGTGAGAAGCCACGGGCAACAAATCTTGCCTTGTACTTCTCCACACTCTCGTCAGCCGCCTGCTTCACTTTGTAGATCCATCACGAACCCACCACTGATTTCCCCTCCGATCTTGGGACAATCTTTCATGCACTGTTTCTGACAATCGAATCATACTCTTCCACCATGGCATATACCCATGCAGGGTCCTCCACAGCTTCCTCGAAAGAGGATGGCTCTGTCACAACACATTTTCTCACAAGAGCCATGTATTCAGTGTACCGATCTGGTGACTGTCTCTATCTGCACTGTGCTGTAGGTGGTCCTACAATCTTCTCTGCATCTTGAGCCAGTCGCTCAGCTTCTGTAGTGCGCTTGTGCCCTCTGATGATTGGCGCTACATGAGTGGTCTCTTCCACTCCATGAACTTCCTCTTGTGGCTGATCCACATCCTGAGACTCATCCTTAGGAACTAATAGCTCCTCATCTGCATGCAAGTGTGGCTCCCTCTCAAGCGAACACTTCATGGCTTTCTCCTCATGAAATTTGATATCCCGTCGCACAACAGTCTTGCGACTGTCTGTAAAACACACACGATAGTTGTCGGGTGTATCAGTGCACCCCAAAAATATCCCAACCTCTGAAGTCGGCTCCAACTTCTTCCTGGCATCCTTTGTCACATGAATGTAAACAGGTGAACCAAATATCCTCAAATGGGAAATATCAGGCCTCTTGCCAGAAAATGCCTCCTCCGGTGTACTCATTCCAAGTATCTTGTGAGGATAACGGTTCTGCACATATACTGCAGTATTGCATGCCTCCACCCACAAGTGAAGGGGTAGGCCCCGATCATGCAACATCACCCGTGCAACACCCACGATCGTTCTGTTCTTCTGCTCAGCAACCCCGTTCTACTGTGGGTTATGAGGTGCAATGAGCTCTCTCCGAATTCCTTCTGCGCTGCAAAAGTCCTTGAATTCAACAGATATGAATTCACCACCATTGTCACTCCTAAGCCTTCACATGCTTCCCCCGATTCCTTCTCAACCGTTTGAACTCACAGAACTTTGAGTATGTTCTCGCTCTTCTCTCGCATGAAGAAGATCCAAAGACTTCCGAGAAAAATCATCAACAAAGATCACATAGTACTTGTGCTTTGTCATTAAGCTACCGTATAAAGGTCCACACACAGGTGGAATTCTCTCAAGGATCGTCGTGGCGTGACTATCCTTCTCGTGAAAGGTGGCTTTCACATACTTCCCCAAGGTACACCCCTCGCATTGATCTGACTGCGCAAGAGTGCCCTTTGGAAGTCCCGTAGAAATCTGCTGCAGTATCTTCAAGGCTCCATGGTGAAGGTGGCCCAATCTCCGGTGCCACAGTTCGCCCTCATCATCCCGGCTCACCACTTCTCCCGCCTTGCATGCCATTTCTGCACAGCCATCTACTTGCAACTGATAAAGGTTCTTGACTCGAACCCCTATCTTCCAGGTTTCTCCAGTTTTCTTACTGCGCAGGAAAGCCTTTCCCTCGCTGAAGACCACATCATACCCCTTGTCTTCTAACATCGCCATAGAGATCAGATTCTTCATCAATCCTGGAACATGCAATACTTCCTTCAATACAAATGGTTTACTAGACTCCCTCTCAAAGGAAATGGTACCGATACTGGTCGCACTGTATCTACCATCATCGCCCATCTCGATGTGCACTCCAAGATCTTTCTCCTCCAGATCTGAAAACAAATCCCGATCTCTCAAATATGTGAAAAGACGCACCACCGTCCAAGAACCATACCGATCCCATCACACTTGAGACCAAGTAATGCAATCAGCGAAAATCCAGCTCAAACTCCGCGGCTAAAAGGCTCCTCCCACTCCAAATCCAAGAAATTTCTGTTTATTTTTCTCTTCTCATGACAATTTGTGGCATAATGTCCGATGCCGGTGACAATGAAAGCACTTTCACCTTGGACATGTCTTGCTTCTTTCCTTTCTCATGACCGGAATGAGAAGCTTTCTTGCTCTTTCCCTCTTTGCTTTCGCACTGTAAGTAAAATCTTCATCAGATGCCTTTGATGAAGATCTGTCTCTGGTATTCCGCCTTATCTCCTCTTGCACAAGATCCGACCAAAGTCGCTCCCATCCTGGAAATTTCTCCCGACCATTGACAGAATCCTGATAGGCATGCCAACTCTTAGGAAGACCAAGGAGAGCCAAGCTCACCAATTCCTCATCATCGACAGTCACCCCCACACTTCCCAGCTCATCCCTGCATTGGATGAACTTCGTGAGGTACTTCAGCATATTGTCACCTTTCTCCATCTTTATGTGTCTGAGTTTATCCTTGAGCGCCAACTTCCTCTGGTCGCTCTTGCTTTGGAATAAATCTGTCAACGCTTTCCACATCAAGTATGGAGAAGCTTTTCCATGCAGGCTAGATACAATGTGATCCTTCACGCCCTCCAACATAATCCTTCGACATTTTGCTGTCTTCTTTTGCCAAGCCTCAACTTGAGCAGCATCAGTAGGCTTTGGGACTTCAGCATCTATGAACTCCTTCAACCCATTTTCATCTAACACCGCCTCCATCCTGTCCTTCCATGCAACATAATTCGAGCTGCCCTCAAGGGCATACTCCAATCGCAATCCGTTGAAAGACATTTCAACTTCGACACCAAGAAAACTCTTCTGCAAATTCGAATTCCACCAGCTCAAAACTCAACCGCTTCTGATCTGTGAGAACAAGGTATTTCTAGCACAGAGATCGACTGTAGGAGCATTTAGTGGATATATCACCTTTCAAGGAAAGGATGGATCCAGAGGCTACCTGGCCCGCTTACAGACTCTGTCTACCGAAATAAATTGTAATCACTGTAATAGATCCGATGATCAATTTCGCTCTGATACCATGTAGAAATTTGAATAATTTGCTGAATTATTCACCGAGATTATCCTGATTACACACTATTTAATCTTCATGCATAATACATAACCTCTTCTACAATTGATCATCAATATGCGGAAATAGAAAGCAGTCGCATGCGCTCATTAAAACATAATCAAGCACACATATCAACACAATATGTAATGGGGAAAGAAATAGCTGAAAACCCCCAACTATATGTATAGTATAATGATAGAGAACATGTAACAATACATAGCAAAATACTCCTCACAAGTACTCAGTACTATCTCCAAAAGTTACACACAAACTAACTGAGATTTGAACAAGTCATGGGTTCAAATCTTCTCCACAAGTCTGCCTGCCTCTACTGCGCAATCCAAGTGAGTAATGAATGAGATCCAAGTTCGAATCCCATTAGCTCCAACTGCGCAATCCTCATTGGCAATCTCCATCAATGTGTGTGCAAATCTCATGCACAATCATGGTCACAACTGATAGTCACACTCACCCTTTCACCCACCTCTAACACTGGTCTCCACTGAACTGTCCATGCATTGCAGTTAATTGATGTGTTCTTTAGTTGATTTATGAGTTAATAATTAGTGAATTAATTAATAATTAATTCACACCACTCATCACTAGTGTATTTTTCAGTTAGACTAAATACAACTAGTTCAACTAAGTTAAACCGAACACAACTCCACCAACCGTCTCATCAACTCCACCAAACTCTGCCACATGAGTTCTAACTGAAGTCAACCATGCAATAGCTCAACTAACCCTTAGGAAAAGCGTATTTCCTTCTGTCAGCTGCATGTGCTACATCCAAGCATCAAACTGAAGTGCTCCAAGAGGATAAGATAATGTTTATAGTCTAAATATTATTAAGGGTTAATAATATTTGACTGTTCTATTTTTAGCCCGGCAGTCTAAAAATAGAAACCACCCAATGTCTAAAAATAGAGGTCCATCTATTTTTACCAACTCGACCAATCATCCACAAATAACATCCTGCGACTCATAGACCATGATCCATATGTCTAAAAATAGACATAGTCTAAAAATAGACTTTGCGCCAAAAATAGCCTGCGGGCCCACTTAGTGAAGGCGACTTCATTTGACTAAGCTCCATCATCTTGTTGCATTTTCAACAAAGCAAGATATTTTCGTTAAGCAAGATATTGTTTAAAATATATACAACTCTCTTCTGTAACTAAACAATATTTAATTATGTACATATAACCTGTAAACAATTCTTCATGTCCAGTTAATTTTAGATTAACACTACTTATCTAAAAAATGTATTCAACTATTGGTGTCCACCCAACCTTCAAGAGAGGCGATTACATCCTCCTCTTTCCCCCGTGCTCCATCTGAAGAAGTACAGGTTGATAGTAGATTTTCTGTTGTGACCACAGGACTCCAAATCTAATCAGTGCTAGAAAACTTCAGGAATTTCTGAGTATTTTATCCACTGGTCTCTACCAGCTCAGGAAAATCCTCACTCTTTCCTTAGTCGATGAACAGAACCCCTACTCCTCAATGGGATCAATCCCTTATCCTCATAGGACTAGGTAACTGTTCAAACTGTCAAACCACATTTCACTTCTTGGAAACATTTACCAACATTCTTTTAAATTTTACTTTCCATAACTAATTTTTATTAATCAGAACTTAAAAAGGAAAAATATTTTTTCCAGCAAAATTTTAATTGTCTCAGTCTTTTTCCTTAACAAATGATAAAAGTCATTTAACTAGTTAATCAACTAGTTAAGAGTAAATGCAATTGTTTACTCTAGCTCAGCAAATAGCTCTGGGTAAGCGTTGCGCACAAACCCTTCATCCTCCCAAGTAGCCTCATCCAGGCCGAAGTGCTTCCACTGCACTTTAACCTGGGTGATGACTCGCTTTCAGAGCATAATTTATCTTCGGTCAAGCATGTGTTGCGGCTCAACCAAAAACTCGTCGTCTGACTTTACCTAAAAACAACAAAGTTCCTTATTAAATTTTCATACAAGAATCATATTTCAAGTTATAATTTTTAATTATATCCTACCTGAATATTTTTCCAATGAATTACGTGCTACGAATCATAGACATAATGCTTTAACAGCGACACATGAAACACACTGTGTACTCATATGTGACTTGGTAAAGCCAGCCGACAAGCCACAGATCCTGTTGGTGTCCCGTGTTTTGATAGTTTGGCAAATCAAAAGACAAGGCAACATCAGAACCAATCTTTAGAGTCCCAGGATCTAGTCCTCCTATTCTCAGAGAGGGATATCTCGAATATTTGTTTTGCAAAGGTTTATCTTGTGTGCTTAGAGTATTGATTTTAGACTAGTTATTAAGTGCAGGTGTTTGTTTGTTTGGTTGGATTGAATTGATACAACAGAACATGAAAGGTCTAGGAAGGATACACATAATGGAGAAACATCTGATTCATTGGGCAATGGAGTCAAGAAAAGGTCATAACAAACTCATCAAAGGATATGGGATATCAAAGGCCAAATCTAACTTGGCCACAGAATCCTTTTGTTTTTGGAATGAGATGAACATTAATTACTTGGAAAGAGAGGTTTAATTCTCAACAAAGGGAATTTGAAAGCATAATTTGAACAATAAAGAGCTCTTTGATAGACAGGGCTAACCATAAATTCTACAAATCACACCTTTAGGCAAACAATGATTTCAAAACAACTTTTAAAATGAAATCTAAGATTTGGGGAACACCCTATTTCCTCAAATATTTTATTTCAAATGAATTAGAAAACATAAAAGATTCACCGATAATTGCAGTCATAGAAGAGGGAACACCTAATACATCTATGATCATAATTATAACGACCTTTAAGCCAACTATTTAAGCGAAGATAAAGGGCAAGATCAAAACCGACCTCTTTGATTCACTGTAAGCAAAGAACTTCAAAGGGAGACTTCAATAATAGTTTTTAAGTGGTAGCAGACAAGCAGGGAAAACCATAAATCATGCTGAAACCAACTGTTCAAACTATTAAGGAAATAAACAAGCATGAAGACTAAAGAGAAAGATTAAAGCCTCTAAAATACTTCAGCAGAAGAAAACATGAAATAGTGAAGGATGAACAGGTCTAAGGTGCTTCCAGGAGTCATTTCTTAGCCTAATACTTTCTATCCTATTGTGGTAAGAAATTATGGAACATAATGAAAATATGGGAAAACATAAGACAGTTCAGAATACTTCACCAACAACCAAGCTCATGGATCCAATGATAGAGCCTTCTCAGGAACAAGCATGCAACAACATCATCGAGATCTCCAAGACTTCAATTTGTTCTTCAACTTCAACAGACTATGTATTTACTTCAAAGAGTTTCAGTATTACAACTTGTGATCAAACAATAACCAACAACCAACAATTTCTCATCTTCTACTGAATTATTTATAGAAGGACGAGGAGGTGAGATCTGATAAAAGATCTCTCAAGGGAATTGATACAAATTCAAGACTTCTTGGCATTTGAGGGGCTCGATGGAGAAGTTTACAGGTGTATTGTTGTATTAACTGCTTTACAATTATGAGTTAAACTCAGTGGGAGCCTTTTTTTGACTTTGAGGCTCTGCGTAATGTTTGGAGTAACTCTGCAGATATTTCTGCATTTATTTCCTTGCAGAAGTAACTCCCTGACTACGCTAGAGGTGAATATCTTCATTTGATCAATAAATTCAGCCTCTGTATTGAATGCTTTGAGGCACAGGTGGCACTTATGGTAGCTGAGGAATCAATTTGCCTCAAATGTGGCGGTGGAAGCCTTTCTGTCAGTTAAACACTTATGATCTCTTTTAATTGTGTTTTAATTCTGGGAATTAGGCTTTTGATAAGCATTATTAGCCGTAATTCCAAAATTTGTCTTCAATCTTCATCTCTGCTGCGTTCTGTTCTTCAACACTGATACTCTTTTTAAATACGATTTTGGACCACAGTGTCTTGTTAATGTGTAGAGCCGCGGTGGGCCTTAAATGTATCAATTCTCATAGATCATTAACAAACAATGGAATAGAGCCTAGACGACGGTTTCCTTTAATGTAAAACAGGCATGGGAAACGTATTTCCCGGCCTTCGGCCTCTTTTTATTATATAATGGAAAATCATAAAAAACACCTGCAAAACACAAACGAAATTTATAAAATCCTGCGTAATGTGTTAAACTACTTCAGAAGGAGGGAGAGGAGCGTAGCCGTTGGATTTCGACACGTGGATGGTCCAGATATGATCGGGAGTTTGAAATTGGCAGGAGGAGAAAACGGGTGCGATGAGAAAACTCCGATGCGATTGCGCGATCGAAAGGGCCGAGGCGATTAAGCGATGGTCGTTGATCTAAGGACAAGATCAACGGTGGAGAAAGAATTGGGGGATTGACCGATCGGAGGGACAAACAAAATGCGTGCTATTAAACATTGTGATGCGACGAAGCACAAGCCGTCGATCTAAAGGTTAGATCAACGGTTGAGAATGAATCGGGGGAATCGCAATCGGAGGTCGGGAATGAGGTGATGCGATTGCGCGATCGGAGAATAGGCTGATGCGATTGCGATAATCAGAGAGAGGGCCGATGCGATTGCGCGATCGACCAATCGCAATCGGCGATAATGAAAATTGAAAACCGCACCAAAGAAAATCTCCGATGCGATTAGGTGCCCGGTTATGGGGCCTGTTTTAAAAAGACTTCCGATAGGCCTGGGCCTATGTATATAGGGGCTAATCGGGGTCGGGCCTTCGAGCTAGGGCTTTTCAATATACCCATTGAAATTCGCCGATGCGATTGCACATCGATCTTTTTAATCAACCCATTGATATATTTAACACTTGATTTGGGTTTTTAAGTCAAAACTTTTGGAAAAGTGGGTTTTTGGCATTTTACAAAGGAAAAAATAGATCGGGCATGGTTTATCCAATGGTTTAAGCGAAGAAGGCGGGCTCATAGGAAAATATATATAAAATATGATGCGATCGGGGGTTTTTCAATACAAACCTAATCGCAATCGGAACTTTTGAACATGGCACAAGACTTGTGCATTTGGATATTTCCGATGCGATAAGCGCCGTGAGGGACTTAGCACTTGGTTTTTATGGTAAGGGCATGTGGGGGGAAGTGGTTTAGGGGGCTTTAGCCAAAAGGGCTAAAGCCTGTAATCAAAAAATGAATTTTATGGTTTTTTCAATGTTTTTAAAGGGATTTGAAGGTTTCGGTAAGGTAAAAAAGTGGGTTTTCAAACCTTATAAAGTGGATTTTTATGAATGGAAGAAGGAAACTCATAAAAAATAGAGGAATTTTATGAAAGAAAGGAGGAGAAAATGAAGGTTATTTTTTTAGTGGGAGAAGGGGACAATGATGGTCTTTGCAACAGTGTTTTAACTTATGAAATTAGCAGAATTTCAGAGTATGAAATGGAAACAGCAAATGAAGATTTTGGACAGAGGCATGAGGCCTTTCAAGAGTCTTCAAGAGACGACAATTTTTAGCAATAAAATTTGTTTCTTGAAGGCTCAAAAAGTCTTAGCCACCTTTTGGTATAACAAATTTTATAGGTGGCTAACAGTGGCTCCACTTGGGGATGGTGTCTTCTTGAAGGCATCAAGAACTTCAGACTTGCATTTTCTGGGAGGCTGATCAGTTGCCTCATCCATTGGGTTGTCTTTCTTTGATTGAATGATCTTATTTTGCTCTGGAAATGCTAACAGCCATGGAAAACAATGAATCTCTCATCAACAAGCTTTTTCTCTACCCAATCTTACTGATCTAACATTTTTTCTTCATTAGAGTGCACTTGGATTGGCAAACTCTTTCACAACATTTTATTCTTTTGAAAGCAGGAAATCTGATCTATTTCTACTCCTTATTTCTTCCTGAACTCAGATTAAACATTTGAGTTCAGATGATTCTCTACCTAATCTACCGTCTGTTGGGATTAAACTGTCCAACATTTTTTCATTCTCTAATTTCTAAAACATAAATTTAAAAAGCATTCAAGTTAGGATTAAACAGTCTAACTTGATGTTGGTCTATGGCATAAAAAACAAGTTGCACATAGATTTTTATTTGCAAAAAATTAAAACAAAATGATGAAGGCTTAAGATCTAAAAATTCAAAGCACTTCCTTCATCTTTTTACAGCTCTGTTTTGACTTTATTTGAGTTGTTTCTCCTTTGCCATCTGGTTCAGATTTTGAGCTAATTAGAACCAAATTTTTATCCTTTTTTGACTCAGAAAACAAAACAGATTTGAGTCATTCTCTCTTTGAAATTTTAGGTTCAGATTTTGAGCATGTTTGAAGCTTTGATTTCTATCCTAAACTATCTACTGATATGCCAAGATTAAACATTTTGGCAAATAGAATTCACTATCCTATTAGTAGAAAATTTAAAGTTAATTAGTCAAGATTAGGCTGTATGACTAATTAGAAGTGTTTTTTTCAGGAGTGGCATTTAATCTTGCAAACTTTCAGATTTGTTTCTCTTTTGTGGTATGGGGCTATACCTTTCTTGTTTTACAATCTTCCCTCTTTTCTCCTTTTTATTGTTTTTTGGATTTTTATTTTTTCTTTCAAGACAAAAATCAACAACTAACTAACTGCTCAAAACTGAGCTTTATTGACATTCCTATCTAACCTATTATAATCTTGAAGTATTTACATGTTTAGCTGATGAACTCTCTTTTCCAGTACAACCAATCCAGTAAATGATTCCACGATTGGTCCTTTTTCATCTCCTTGGGCAAGTTGGACAAACAGGGCCACTCCCATTCCTTTTGTTTTTTAGCAGCAGTGCTAAATAATCTTCTTGCTTTTGGTAAAACACTGCTCCTAATGACCTTGATCCCTCCTTCAAATGCCTTCAATAAGTGAGCATAGGGATCTTTAAATAGTGCCTGGTTAAGAGTGTTTGGAAGATGTGTTTCAACCAGGATCATCTCTTTTTTCTCCACTGGATTAAGGCAAAGATTCTTATGAGAAAGAAAAACTTCCTTATCTTCATTATTATCTGAACTAGAGGATTCATCATATATTACAGGGTTGTCCTCTTGTAGTTCTGGTATGCTCTGATTCCATGGACTGTGCTTTTTGAAGAGATCATCATGTTCTTTGGTAGGGGTATCTCTTATTACTTCAATCTTTTTAGGAGGAAGCTCCTTATATTCATCCCGCTCAAGAAATTTCTCTTTCTTTTCAACCTCAACATTACAACTAGTAGATTGCTGACCCCCAATTATGTGAAAGCTATTTCTGATGAATTGGATGGGATGATGGCTGCTTTCAAGCTGATGATAATGAATTTCATGACACCAATCCACTGTTGGTTGCCCTGCATGATTAGATTCTATTTGGAGCTCATCATCATTAGTATACACAATTTCACCAATCAAACATATTGGGTTATCATTTTGTTCCTCTTTGAGCTTTTCTACAAGTTTATTTTCTGTTTCAAGACAACAAGATTTAGTAGATAAATGAGCAGAAGTGTTTTGTTCTAATAAAGAATTGAGGGTTGGCTGCTTTTTTAATATCTGATCAGTTTCTTCCTCTGTAAAAAGAGAAGGAATTTTCTCTTTTCTTTGGATAGAAGAACAACAGTCCTTTCCCTCTTGTGTTAACTGGTTTTGATGTTGGATGTCTTCTTGAGCCTCTTCTAGGGAATGATTACTTGTGCTTGTAGGGGAATTTTGAGAATTCTCTTCCTTTTCCCGATCTATCTCAATTTCAAACAACACCTCATGATTTTCATGGCAGTGACTTTGATTGTAAAGTTTATGAGTTGTTTCAAGTATATTGTCAGGATGCCATTTTTCTTTGATAATCTGAAATGAGTCATAACATAGAGGCAGAGACTCTGGTTGAGTTGTCTCTTGTCTCATTTCAGATTTTGTGAGTCCAAGATGGCTTATGTTTTCCTCAAGGCACTGCTCACTATTAGTTTTTGCAATCTGGTCATGAAGTTCTCTTAATAGCATGATACAATATATAGGTAGATAATTAGGAATTTGCTGACAACCTTTTTCATTGCTTTCTTTGTAATCTTGTTCACCTTATTTTATAAAATCTTGATCATCATCTATATATTTCTCATTGTCTAGGTCTTGTAACGATTGAGTTTGTTCTTGATTTAGAAAAAGAAAGGGTTGCTCCTGATTATCAATATTCTTATAATCTTTCAAAAAGAGATTAAACTCATGAATGGCTGTTAAAAGATCTTCAGGATGCATTTCTTCCAAAGCTTCCTCATTATCTATAATGTGTTGGGTGATGTTTTGTGATGGATCATAATATATTGCACCTAATGATAATGATGTAGTGTTTTCTTTATAGTTCTCATCGAACACATATTCAAGGTCTCTTAAAGAAAACAAACTACTAGATCTCAAGCATTCATACCAATCCCTAGCTTTTCCTTCTAATGTTGCCATGAACATTTTCATTAGGCAGTCTTCGTGCCATTGAACCTTGAACTTCCACACATGTGTATGAAACTTGATGAGATGGAGATGTAGCAAGGGGTTATCAACATTTTTGCCCTGAAAGGTAGGTAAGTTTTCTAACCAATCTACTTCAGGCATTTTGTGTGGGAATCCAGGGATATGCTCCCTGCTCATTGGGGCATACCTTCGTTGTATCCTTGGAATCATTTTATAAATCAAGAAAGAGGTCACTATGTATATTCAACCAGTTCAAAGTCTTCTACCAGTGGGGTCATTAGGTCTTTTGGATTTTTTGAGTCTCAGAGTATGGAGTCGCCAGGTGGAAGATTTTTAGCTCCTTAGGAGGTAAAATGTTTAATGGTCCACCACCAAGTTTATTGTGAAGCCAAACTGAAAATTTTTTTTGGGTTTTCTGAGTTATTTTGGTCTTATAGGTTAAGAGAGTGTTCTAAGTATGATTTAACACTTAGCCAGGGTGTCAAAAAGTACAGAGTTTACTCTTATGGCTTGGTAACTGAAATCTTCAAGGTTTGACAAGGCTTTATGAGAATCCTAAGGGTTACTTAGTTTTTCACTGATTCAAAGGTCCTATCATGATTACGATTATGCTTGGTAGTGCTTAAAGAAGGTTACTTATGTTTTGCTAGACAATGAGTGTTTTGTTTTTTGAAGATTTTACTCAAGGTCCCACCGTGATTGCCATTATGTTGGTGGCGATGAGGTGGATGATAATCATTGGATAGTCTTTGAAAATAAGGGATTTCTGGAGTCCTAAGGGGTACTTAGATTGTCACTGACTCAGAATGGTCCCACCGTGATCGCCATTATGTTGGTGTCCCTTGTTTTGATAGTTTGGAAAATCAAAAGACAAGGCAACATCAGAACCAATCTTTAGAGTCCCAGGCTCTAGTCCTCCTGTTCTCAGAGAGGGATCTCTCGAGTATTTGTTTTGAAAAGGTTTATCTTGTGTGCTTAGAGTATTTATTTTAGACTAGTTATTAAGTGCAGGTGTTTGTTTGTTTGGTTGGATTGAATTGATACAGAAGAACATGAAAGGTCTAGGAAGGATACACAGAATGGAGAAACATTTGATTCATCGGGCAATGGAGTCAATAAAAGGTCATAAAAAACTCATCAAAGGATATGGGATATCAAAGGGAAAATCTAACTTGGCCACAGGATCCTTTGGTTTTTGGAATGAGATGAACATTAATGACTTGGAAAGAGAGGTTTAATTCTCAAGGGAATTTGAAAGCATAATTTGAACAATAAAGAGCTCTTTGATAGACAGGGATAACCATAAATTCTACAAATCACACCTTTAGGCAAACAATGATTTCAAAACAACTTTTAAAATGAAATCTAAGATTCGGGGAACACCCTATTTCCTCAAATATTTTATTTCAAATGAATTAGAAAACATAAAAGATTCACCGATAATTGCAGTCATAGAAGAGGGGACGCCTAATACATCTATGATCATAATTATAATGACCTTTAAGTCAACTATTTAAGCGAAGACAAAGGGAAAGATCAAAACTGACCTCTTTGATTCACTGTAAGCAAAGAACTTGAAAGGGAGACTTCAATAACAGTTTTTAAGTGGCAGCAGACAAGCAGGGAAAACCATAAATCATGCTAAAACCAAATGTTCAAACTATTAAGGAAATAAACAAGCATGAAGACTAAAGAGAAAGATTAAAGCCTCTAAAATACTTCAGTAGAAGAAAACATGAAACAGTGAAGGATGAACAGGTCTAAGGTGCTTCCAGGAGTCATTTCTTAGCCTAATACTTTCGATCCTACTGTAGTAAGAAATTATGGAACATAATGAAAACAGGGGAAAACATAAGACAGTTCGGAATACTTCACCAACAGCCAAGCTCATGGATCCAATGATAGAGCCTTCTCAGGAACCAGCATGCAACAACATCATCGAGATCTCCAAGTCTTCAATTTGTTCTTCAACTTCAATAGACTATGTATTTACTTCAAAGAGTTTCAGTATTACAACTTGTGATCAAACAATAACCAACAACCAACAATTTCTCATCTTCTACTGAAGTATTTATAGAAGGATAAGGAGGTGAGATCTGATAAAATATCTCTCAAGGCAATTGATATAGATTAAAGACTTCTTGGCCTTTGAGGGGCTCGATGGAGAAGTTTACAGGTGTATTTCTGTATTAACTGCTTTACAATTATGAATTAAACTCGGTGGGAGCCTTGGTTTGAATTTGAGGCTCTGCGTAATGTTTGGAGTAACTCTGCAGATATTTCTGCATTTATTTCCTTGCAGAAGTAACTCCCTGGCTACACTGGAGGTGAATATCTTCATTTGATAAATAAATTTGGCCTCTGTGTTGAATGCTTTGAGGCACAGGTGGCACTTATGGTAGCTAAGGAATAAATTTGCCTCAAATGTGGTGGTGGAAGCCTTTCTAACAGTTAAACACTTATGATCTCTTTTAATTGTGTTTTAAGTATGGGAATTAGGCTTTTGATAAGCATTCTTAGCCGTAATTCCAAAATCTGTCTTTAATCTTCATCTCTGCTACGTTCTGTTCTTCAACACTGATACTCTTTTTAAATGCGATTTTGGACCACAGTGTCTTGTCAATGTGTAGAGCCGCGCTGGGACTTAAAGGTATCAATGCTCATAGATCATTAACAAACAATGGAATAGAACCTGGCGGACGGTTTCCTTTAATGTAAAACAGACACGGGAAACGTATTTCCCGGCCTTCGGCCTCTTTTTATTATATAATGGAAAATCATAAAAAACACCTGCAAAACACAAACGAAATTTATAAAATCCTGCGTAATGGGTTAAACTGCTTCAGAAGGCGGGAGAGGAGCGTAGCCGTTGGATCTGGACACGTGGATGGTCCAGATCTAATCGGGAGTTTGCAATCGGCGGGAGGAGAAAAGGGGTGCAATGAAAAAAATCCGATGCAATTGTGTGATCGAAAGGGCCGAGGCGATTAAGCGATGGCCGTTGATCTAAGGACGAGATCAACGGTGGAGAAAGAAATGGGGGACTGACCGATCGGAGGGAAAAACAAAATGCGTGCGATTAAACATTGTGATGCGATGAAGCTTAAGTCGTCGATCTAAAGGTTAGATCAACGGTTGAGAATGAATCGGGGGAATCGTAATCGGAGGTCGGGAATGAGGTGATGCGATTACGCGATCAGAGAACAGGCCGATGCGATTGCGATAATCAGAGAGAGGGTCGATGTGATTGTGCGATCGGCCAATCGCAATCGGCGGTAATGAAAATTGAAAACCGCACCAAAGAAAATCTCTGATGCGATTAGGCGCCCGGTTATGGGGCATGTTTTAAAAAGACTTCCGATAGGCCCGGGCCTATGTATATAGGGGCTAATCGGGGTCGGGCCTTCGGGCCGGGGCTTTTAAATCTACCCATTGAAATTCGCCGATGCGATTGAGCATCGGTCTTTTTAATCAACCCATTGATATATTTAACACGTGATTTGGGTTTTTAAGTCAAAACTTTTAGAAAAGTGGGTTTTTGGCATTTTACAAAGGAAAAAATAGATCGGGCATGGTTTATCCAATGGTTTAAGTGCGGAAGGCGGGCCCATAGGAAAATATATATAAAATATGATGCGATCGGGGGTTTTTCAATACAAAACTAATCGTAATCAGAACTTTTGAACACGGCACAAGACTTGCGCATTTGGATATTTCCGATGCGATAAGCGTTGTGAGGGGCTTAGCACTTGGTTTTTATGGTAAGGGCATGTGGGGGGAAGTGGTTTAGGGGGCTTTAGCCAAAAGGGCTAAAGCCTGTAATCAAAACATGAATTTGTATTGTTTTTTCAATGTTTTTAAAGGGATTTAAAGGTTTCGGTAAGGTAAAAAAGTGGATTTTCAAACCTTATAAAGTGGATTTTTATGAATGGAAGAAGGAAAATCATAAAAAATAGAGGAATTTTATGGAAGAAAGGAGGAGCAAATGAAGGTTATTTTTTTAGTGGGAGAAGGGGACAATGATGGTCTTTGCAACAGTGTTTTGACTTATGAAAATAGCAGAATTTTAGAGTATGAAATGGAAATAGCAAATGAATATTTTGGACAAAGGCATGAGGCCTTTCAAGAGTCTTCAAGAGCCAACAATTTTTAGCAATAAAATTTGTTTCTTGAAGGCTCAAAAAGTCTTAGCCACCTTTTGGTATAACAAATTTTATAGGTGGCTAACAGATCCTACCCTTTCCAAAATTTTGAAGAGTCCACAAAACCTGGGAGCAAAATTGGCACAAGAGGTCCACCGTAAGGTACTCCTCTTGGGTTTGATCCTCAGATACACATGGTGTCCTACTTCGAATTCCTGATAAGACCTCTTCTTATCTGCATAGATCTTCTACAGATCTTGTGCAACATTCAAATTTTGTCTTATCCTCTTTACTTCAGATTCCATTTCTGACAACATTTTTGGTCCCAACATTAGTTTTGTTTCATGGATACTCCAGTTTATGGGTGTGCGACCTGCCTCCCATACAAGGCCTCGAAAATACTCATCTTAAGGGACTCCTGATAACCATTATTGTAATAAAATTCAACAACATGTAAGTAGTCTTCCCATTTGGTTGGCTGTTGCATCACATACATGCGCAACATGTCTTCCAACACTTGGTTTACTCACTTTGTTTGACCGTTTGTCTGGGGATGATAAGTTGTACTAAATTTTATTTGGGTCCCCAAACCTGTAAACAGAGTCTTCCAAAACGCTGATGTAAACTTAACATTTCTGTCTGAGATAACTGTCTTCGGAATACCATACAGCTTGAGATTTCTCTCATGAAGATGTCTGCGATCTGTACAGTTTTGTAAGTAGACTGCACAGGTATAAAATGTGTAGTTTTATTGAATCTTTCCACTACCACCATGATGGAGTCATTTTTCCTTTTTGTTCGCTGTAAACCTGTAATGAAATCCAGGGATATGACCTCCCACTTCCATTCAGGTACCGGTATGGGCTGCAACAATCCCGCGGGATGTTGATGCTCCACCTTCACCTGCTGACACTCCAAACATTTATTTAAATACTCAGCAATATTTTTACGCATACCAAGCCAGAAATATACCTTTCTAATTGCAGTCAACATTTTCTAGTGTCCTGGGTGACCTGCATAATTGCTACGATGGTATTCATTCATTGTCAGCTCCTTTAGGTCCACATGGTTTGGTACATACACCTTACCTCTAAAATTTAGCATCTGATCATCATTTACTCCATACTCAGAAGTATTTCCTTTCTTTCTGGTCTCTTCCATTTGCTGCCATAGGAATTGATATTCCAGATATTTTTGTGCTGCTTCTTTTACTTGATCTAAGAATTTACTTTCAAGCTAATTGTAATATAGCTCATAAACACAATGCAGTTTTCTGATTAAGGCATCAGCTACCTAATTTTACTTACCTTTCATGTGCTAGATGTCTATATCAAACTCACTTAGAAAGGCATTCCATCTTGCCTATCTGGAGTTTAAATCAACTTGCTCGAAATAACTAGTCAAGCTGCTATGATCTGTTTTAGCACAAAAATTTTACCCATCAAATAGTGTCTCCATACCCGAAGCGCATGTACTATTGCTGTTAATTCTACATCATAGGACGAATATCTTTGTTCCTGTTCCTTCAGCTTCCTTGACTCATAAGCCACTACCTTTCCTTCTTAATATAAAATTGCCCCAACACCTTCTTTACTTGCATCTGTTCAAACTTCAAATTGTTTGTTGGGGTTAGCTACCCTCAACACTAGTGCAGTGGTCAAAAGTTGTCAAAAGTTGTTTCAATTTTTCGAAACTATTCAGACACTCAATAGTCCACTTGAAAAATTTTCCTTTTCTCTGCAAAGAGGTAATGGGAAAATCAATTCTGGAAAATCCCTTAATAAATCTCTGATAGTACCCAGCTAATCCCATAAAGGATCGAATGTATGTCACATTCTGAGGTACTCACCATTCCATAATTGTCTTGATTTTCTCTGGATCCACAGCAATCCCCTCTACTGAAATGACATGGCCTAAGTACTGGATTTATGTTTTAAAGAAATCACATTTGCTGAACTTAGCGTACAACTGGTGTTTTCTTATCATTTCCAGCACAATCCTCAAATGCTCCCTATGTTCTTCCTGGTTTTTAGAATAAATTAAAATGTCATCTATAAATATAAGTACAAAATTATCTAGGAAAATATGAAATATTCCATGCATTAACCTCATAAAGGTTGTTGGTGTGTTTTTTAACCCAAAGGGTAACACCACAAATTCATAATGCCCGTACCTGGTATGGAATGTAGTCTTGCAAATGTCTTCATCCTTGATTCGGATCTGGTGATATCCAGATCTGAAATCTATTTTACAAAATATTGTGGCCCCCTTCACTTGATCAAACAAATCATCAATCATGGGTAAAGGATATTTATTTTGACTGTTAAAT
The DNA here is from genome assembly GCA_034641835.2 of Pinus albicaulis. NCBI lineage: Eukaryota > Viridiplantae > Streptophyta > Pinopsida > Pinales > Pinaceae > Pinus > Pinus albicaulis. The sequence goes on along the minus strand of CM076581.1, from coordinate 1,638,766,385 downwards.
TGTTAAGATGTCTATAGTCCATGCAGATTCGCATGGTTCCATCGTTATTCTTTATGAAAAACACTGATGCTCCCCAAGGGGACACACTCGGACGAATGTAACCTTTTTCCAACAATTATTGTAATTGCATTTCTAATTCAATTAATTATGGAACACTCATTCTGTAAGGATCCCTTGACACAGGAGATGCTCCTAGCACTAATTCTATGGTGAAATCAATATCTCGCCTTGGTGGTAATCCAGTAATATTTTTTGGAAAAACATCCATAAAATCTTGTACCATTAGTATGTTTTCCATCATAGGTGTTTTTTCCTTGGAATTGGCATATCCCACCTGAATATCATAAATATGACATCGCTTCCTCATACATTTATTCAATTGGGATGATGTAATTGGACATATCTGTAGCGGCTTCTTGATTCCCTGAATCTCCTTGTTTATTCCATCTTGCATTCTGCAATAAATGAACTTTTCCTTGCAGTCCACTAAGGTCCAATGTTTTTCTAACTAATCCATACCCAGAAAAACATCGTAGGACCCTAATGGCAGTACGTTAAGGTCTACGTTTAATTTATGTTCTGAAATTTCCAAAGTACAGTTTGGAATTTTGGCAGTTGCCTTTTGTTTTGCTCCTGTGGCTAGCTGTACCAGCCACGAGTTTTTGAATTTATGCTCTTTAATTTACACATTTCAACTATTTTGGGACTACCATAACTTAGACTTGCACCTGCATCTACCAAAATAGAAACATATTGAGACAATAATTTACCTTCCAACTCAATCATCGTTGGCTAATAATCTGCCTATCGATCCTCCAACGTTGTGTTGATACGAGGAATGTTTCTTGCCACATCGCCTATTGTTGAAGCTTCCTGCAAGTTTGCAATTGTATCATTTCTTGCTCGCTATGGGCAGTTTTTATAATAGTGTGCCTCACCATACCCCCAACACTATATAGGTGGCTTGGTCACCTATCCTTGCTCAGGTTTGTTGGATGCCTCTATAGGATTCACTTCTGCTAGCCATCGAGTTCTTTGATGGTTTATGCCAAATTTTTTACTTAAAGAACTTCGTATGGAATTCTTAAAGTTATTGCCTTTGGCGCCTATGGAATTTGAGCTAATTTTATGTCCTTTCCTTGGCTGCCAACCATTTCCAGCCTCCCCTTTAGCCTTGGACTGCTGATAGCACATTCATGACTTATGAATGGCTTCGTCCATGGTTCTGGGATTTACAAATTTAATTCGCTCTTTCATATGTATTGGCAGGCTGATCAGAAATCTCTGCACCTTAGCCTTTTCCTCTCGAAGGTATGGAACATATCGTAACAGGGAGGTGAACTTGGTGATATACTCATCCATAGTCATCTGTCAAAGCGTCAAGTCATAAAATTCTTTAGCTTTCTCATAGTAGAAACGTTCTGTTAGATATTTGTCTTTAAAGTATTGCTGGAATGATTCCCAAGTGACATCTTGTTCCTCAATGCTGCGAAAATTCTTCACTTATTCCCACCACAGAGTGGCTTTGTCTCTTAACTGATATATGGCCAATCTGGCCTTCAAGTTGTTGTTGTACGCATACACCTGAAAGTATTTTTTCATGTTTATTAACCATGCCTCTGCCACTTCCTCAACTTCACCATCAAATGTTGGTGGTTTTATTTTCTAAAACTCCCCCTAAAGCTCTACTTTCTACTTCTTAACTTCTTGTTGATCTGACAAATTGTTGGATTCTGCTTCATTGTAGTTTTTGTTCTTGTTGCTTCACTGGGATGGGCTTCTTTCCACTTTGTTAGTTGTGTTGTCTCTTGTTTGTTGTTCATCACCTTCTTGCATGTCCCTGTCAGCGTTAAGGTGTTCCACTTCTTGGTTTTGCTTGTCTGACATGCTCTTTAGTATATTTTCCTGCTCTTGCATTAATCGTTCAATATCCCTTCGAACTTGTACAATCTCTTCCTGTAGTTCTTGTACTATATTCAACAACAAACTAGTTTGATGCTGCTGTTCCTCCAACAGTATACTTGTTTGCTGGTGCTGATCGACACTCAGCTAAACCCACATCTCCGGGCTCACTACTGGTTATGTTTGGGGTTCCCCGGATTCTTGGGGTGGTTGTTGCGTTATTCCCCTCCTCATGATATTTCCTGTTATACTTCTATTCTTTGCATCATTATACACATAGCGTAAATTTTAAGTTGAACCTTAGGGTCCCAACGTATGAACGCTACTCTGATACCACTTGTGACATACATACATAACATTTTTTTTTTACTTTAAACTTATGGATAAAATTCTAACCATACTACATTCCAATTAATCATATTCAACTCCATATAATTCCAAATCCCATGGTTTTTAAACAAGATTCTAACTTATTTATTATAACGTTAACATTCTACGCCTATGCACGTTAACTTTTGCCACGGTATTTGTTTATCATTTTCATATGTTATGATTTATAAGGTTTATACATATATCATTGAATTCTGACTCTAACACATGGATTTTAACGTTCTCCATTCACGGAAAATATTAACCAGAAACTTGTTTCATTGAAGTTTTGTTCACATGAACTTATAAAATAATTGCAGTATGTACAAGTGATTAATTATCTAGGATAGGTGTAATATCTCACATGATTTTGTGCGGATTTCGATGTTTTTGTTCTTTGGATCCTCGCCATTGATCTTGAGTAGATCCATGGTTCACATTTTAGGTGGGAGATAACTTGATATCCTCGAAAACCTTAAGGGTTTCCGTCATTTATTGATGTTCCGTGTTGGTTAATCCTCACTGTTCCTCTAAGATTTCTACTTCCACGGCAAGGGTTTGAGCTTCGGCTCTACGGAACCATATCTCATCCTGAAGCCTGAGCTAAACCGGTGACCAGGAGCTTGGAAGTTGCATCATGGCAAGAAGGGTCCTCTCTTCAATTGTTAAGGTGTATCCCTTAGTGATCCACCTCTGTCTCAAGGCACCTTCACGTGTTCCTCCACAACTCTTTTCTTCATTCAGGTAAACCTTTCATGATTTCAGCGTTGTTCTACTTTAACACATGGTTTTCCAACTTACAGCGTATTAACTCCTTGACAGCTTCCCTGTGCTTAACATATAATTTTTCCTCCTTGATGTTGAAGGGTTCCAGTGCCCAGAAATGCCGCGACGGGACTTCATTTACAGGTTTGCTTCATTAGGAGTTATGGTTATTCTTATATAAATTACGCAATGCATTTTAAAGGGAAACCCTTCTCATTCAATTTTCTCATTTTTTTGAGGATAGGTCAGTTCTTTTACTGATTTGATAAACTATTCAACTTCGTATGGACAAGAGGGAGTTTCCAGCTACCCTGGGTTCATGGCTAATAAGACTAATTCCTTCCAGTTACTTCAATGTTGCTCATCGACCCAGTTGTCTTATCTGCCTTAGGCATTCTACTAATTTTCATGACGGTTTTTTGTTTAGCCAAACACGTCTCTTCCTATAAAGTTGAATATCAGCTTGAATGCCTTATTTAGTTTTTTTTCTCTTTTGTAAAATTGTAAAGACATTTGAGACAAAATCCAGTGAACCCTTGTGGCTCGGATAGTCTTCTCATTTACTATTTTTGTAATCTAAATTTTAATGAGCATAAGTTGTAAGAATTCATTATACTTTCTTTCATAGGGTTTCGGTCCCAACCGAGTTTATAACTGTAAAAATTATACTGTAAATTCTTCCTTCTTTTTGGAAACAAATGCACCCTTTGGACTGTAAGAAAAATATTATTTTATGCACAGTAGCTGTCTATTTTTTTTTAATGGAAAATATGATAGTTTTACTTGCAACATTTAAGAATAAAAGTTTCTATATTTTCATTGTGTTTGCCTTCTATAATTTTCTTTTTTCGAATGGATACACATGTGTAAGTGTTCAACCTTCAGGTCTTTTCTCTGCTTAACTAGTAAATATATGGTTTACTGTCTTTATAGAAGTTAAATCTCTAGTTTACATAATCTTCTATATATTTCTCTCTTTAATAAGGAAGAATCTTTCGATGAATGGACCACCTACAACTTGTCCGTGTATAGTTAGTTAAAGAAGGCGACACGTACTGGGCTGGGGTTTCATCCCTATGCCCAGAACCGAAAGCCTACATGGTACTATCTGTTTTAAACCATATTCTTCCAAAAAGTTCCAATTATTTTCCACAATAGATTATGCATGTAATATCTGTTTCCTGTACTTGTTAAGTCTGTTTTCATTATATAATCTTATCTTTCTGATCTGAAAATCTTGTTGACCATCTGTCATTTAACTAATCTCTCCACAAGAAACTTTCTATGTGCAAGGGTCTAATTTTCCTTGAATCTGGTTCTATCTTTTATGTTTATCTGCTGTAGTTTTTGTTTAAGTAACATATAGACCATAAAATATTTCTCTTATATAATTTACACAGCACACATCCTTCAAATAATATAGAAACAGTCAGAAAGTGTAGCAAGCACGTACTGAGTTATCTAAAATAAAACGCTGGTCAATTTTCCTTCAACAAGATATTGTTTAAAATATACAGAACTCTCTTCTCTAACTAAACAATATTTAATTATGTATAGATGACCTGTAAACAATTCTTCCTATCCAGTTAATTTTAGATTAATAGTACTTATATGAAAAATGTATTCGGTTGTTGGTGTCAACCCAACCTTCAAGAGAGGCGATTACGTCCTCCTCTTGCCCCTGTGCTCCATCTGAAGAGGTACAGGTTGACAGTATATTTTCTGCTATGACCTCAGGACTCCAAGTCCAATCAGTGCCAGAAAAATTCAGAAATTTCTGTGTTTTTTCCACTAGTTTCTACCAGCTTAAGAAAATCCTCACTCTTTCCTTAGCCCATGAACAAAACCCCTACTCCTCACTGGGATCAGCCTCTTCTCCTCATAGGAGCAGGTAATTGTTCAAACTGTCCAACCACCTTTCACTTCTTGGAAACATTTACCAACAGTCTTTTAAATTTTACTTTCCATAACTAATTTTTATTAATCACAATTTAAGAAGTAAAAATAACTTTTCCAGCAAAATATTAATTGTCTCAGTATTTTTCCTTAACAAATGATAAAAGTCATTTAACTAGTTAATCAACTAGTTAAGAGTAAATGCAACTGTCACAAATTCCCCCCTGGAAGTCCTCAGTGTTTTACTCCAGCTCAAAAAATAGCTTTGGGTAAGCCTTGCGCACAAACTCTTCATCCTCCCAAGTAGCCTCATCTGGGCCGAAGTGCTTCCACTGCAGTTTAACCTGGGTGATGACTTGCTTTCAGAGCATAATTTCTCTCAAGACAAGTATGTGTTGTGGCTCAACCGGAAGCTCGCCGTCCGGCTCTACCTACAAACAACAAAGTTCCTTATCAAATTTTCATACATAAATCATATTTCAAGTTAGGATTTTTAATTCTATCCTACCTGAATATTTTGCCAATGAATTACGTGCTTCGAATCATGCACATAATGCTTTAACAGGGACACATGAAACACATTGTGTACTTGGATGTGATTGGGTAAAGCCAGCCGATAAGCCACAGGTCCTACCCTTTCCAAAATTTGGAAGAATCCACAGAACCTGGGAGCCAACTTGGCACAAGAGGTCCACCGCAAGGTACTCCTCTTGGGTTTTATCCTCACATACACATGGTCTCCTACTTTTAATTCCTGATAAGACCTCTTCTTATATGTGTAGATATTCTGTCGATCTTGTGCAGCCTTCAAATTTTGTCTTATCCTCTTTACTTTTGATTCCATTTCTGCCAACATTTCTGGTCCCAACATTAGTTTTGTTTCAGGGCAACTCCAATTTATGGGTGTGTGACACTACCTCCCTTACAAGGCCTCGAAAGGACTCATCTTAAGTGACTCCTGATAACCATTGTTGTAAGCAAATTCAACAAGATGCAAGTAGTCTTCCCATTTGGTTGGTTGTTGCATCACATACAGACGTAGCACGTCTTCCAACACTTGGTTTACTTGCTCTGTTTGACCGTATTTCGGGGGATAATAAGTTGTACTAAATTTTATTTGGGTCCCCAAACCTGTAAACAGAGTCTTCCAAAATGCTGATGTAAACTTAACATTTTTGTGTGAGATATCCATCTTTGGAATACCATGCAGCTTAAAAATTTCTCTCATGAAGATGTCTGCTATTTGTACAGTCTTGTAAGTAGATTGCACAGGTATAAAATGTGCAGATTTACTCAATCTGTCCACTACCACCATGATAGAGTCATTTTTCCTTTTTCTCCATGGTAAACCTGTAATGAAAGCTAGGGATATGACCTCACACTTCCATTCAGGTACCGATATGGGCTACAATAATCCCGCTGGATGTTGATTCTCCACCTTCACCTGCTGACACTCCAAACATTTATTTAAATACTCAGCAATATTTTTACGCATACTAGGCCAGAAATATACCTTTCTAATTGCAGTCAACATTTTCTAGTATCCTGGGTGACCTGCATAATTGCTACGATGGTATTCATTCATTATCAGCTCCTTTAGGTCCACATTGTTTGGTACATACACCTTACCTCTAAAAGTTAGCATATGATCATCATTTACTCCATACTCAGAAGTACTTCCTTGCTTTATGGTCTCTTCCATTTGCTGCCATAGGAATTGATATTCTAGATCTTTTTGTGCTTCTTCTTTTACTTGATCTAAGAATTCACTTTCAAGCTGATTGTAATATAGGTCATAAACACAATGCATATTTCTGCTTAAGGCATCGGCTACCCAATTTTCCTTACCTTTCAGGTGTTGGATGTCCATATCAAACTCACTTAGAAAGTAATTCCATCTTGCCTGTCTAGAGTTTAAATCAACTTTCTTGAAATAAATAGTCAAGCTGCTATGATCTGTTTTTAGCACAAAATTTTTACCCAGCAAGTAGTGTCTCCATACGCAGAGCGCATGTACTACTACTGTTAATTCCATATTATAGGCCGAATATATTTGTTCAAGTTCCTTCAGCTTACTTGACTCATAAGCCACTACTTTGACTTCTTGAGATGAAACTGCCCCAACACCTTCTTTACTTACATCTGTACAAACTTCAAATTCATTGTTGGGGTCAGCTACCCTCAAGACTGGTGCAGTGGTAAAAAGTTGTTTCAACTTTTCAAAATTGTTCTAACACTCAACAGTCCACTTGAAAAATTTCCTTTTCTCTACAAAGAGGTAATGGGAAAAGAAATTCTAGAAAATCCCCCAATAAATCTTCAATAGTACCCAGCTAATCCCATAAAGGATCGAATGTCTACCACATTCTAAGGTACTCGTCATTCCATAATTTTCTTGATTTTCTCTGGATCCACAACAATCTCATCTGGTGAAATGACACGGCCTAAGTACTGTATTTCTATTTTAAAGAAATCACATTTGCTGAACTTAGCGTACAGCTGGTGTTTTCTTAGCATTTCCAGCGCAATCCTTAAATTCTCCCTATGTTCTTCTTGATTTTTAGAATAGATTAAATTTCATCTATAAATATAAGTACAAAATTATCCAGGAAAGGATGAAATATTACATGCATTAACCTCATAAAGGTTGCTGGTGTGTTTGTTAACCCAAAGGGTAACACCACAAATTCATAATGCCCATACCCGGTACAGAATGAAGTCTTGCAAATGTCTTCATCCTTGATTCGGATTTGGTGATATCCAGATCTTAAATCTATTTTAGAAAATATTGTGGCCCCCTTCACTTGATCAAACAGATCATCAATCCTAGGTAAAGGATATTTATTCTTGATTGTTAACTTGTTAAGCTATCTATAGTCCATGCACATTCGCATGGTTCCATTCTTCTTCTCTACGAACAACACTAATGCTGCCCAAGGGGACACACTCGGACGAATGTAGCCTTTGTTCAGCAGTTCTTGTAACTGCATTTTTAATTTAGTTAATTCTGGAACACTCATTTTGTAAGGAGCCCTTGACACAAGAAATTATCCTGGAATTAATTCTATGGTGAAATCAATATCTCGCCTTGGAGGTAATCCAAGAATATTTTCTGGAAAAAAATCCATAAAATCTTATACCACAGGTATGTTTTCCATCATAGGTGCTTTTTCCTTGGAATTGGCATATCCCACCTTAATATCATAAATCTGACATCCCTTCCTCATACATTTATGCATTTGGAATGCTCTAATTGGACGTAGTTGTAGCGGCTTCTTGATTCCATGAATCTCCTTGCGTGTTCCATCTTGCATTCTGTAATAAATGATCTTTTCCTTGTAGTCCACTAAGGTCCAATGTTTTTCTATCCAATCCATACCTAGAAAAACATCGTAGGACCCTAATGGAAGTATTTTCAGGTCTACGTTTAACTGTTGTTCTGAAATTCCCAAAGTAAAGTTTGGAATTTTTGCAGTTACCTTTCGTTTTTCTCCTGTGGCTAGCTGTACCAGCCACGAGTTTTTGAATTTCTACTCTTTTAATTTAAAAAATTACACTATTTTGGGACTAACATAACTTAAACTTTCACCTGGGTCTACCAAAATAGAAACAGATTGAGACAGTAATTTACCTTCCAACTCAATCATCGTTGGCTGATAATTTGTTTGTCGATCCTCCAACGCCACGTTGATACATGGAATGTTTTTCACCACATTGGCTACTATTGAATCTTCCTGCAAGTTTGCAACTGTGTCATTTCTTTCTCACTGTGGGCAGTTTTTATAATAGTGTGCCTCACCACACCCCCAAAAATGTAGAGGTTGCTTGGTCACTTGTCCTTGCTCAGGTTTGTTGGATGCCTCTGTAGGCTTCTCTTCTGCTGGCTATCGAGTTCTTTTATAATTTCTGCCAATTTTTTTACTGACAGAACTTCATGCAGAATTCTTAAAATTATTGCTTTTGGCACCTTTGAAATTTGAGCTACTTTTTTGTCCTTTCCTTGGCTGCCAAATTTTTCCAACCTCCTCTTTAGCCTTGGAATACTGATAGAACATTCGGGCCTTATGAATGGCTTCATCCATGGTTATGGGATTTAAAAATTTAATTTGATCTTTCATATGTATTGGCAGGCTACTCAGAAATCTCTGCACCTTAGTCTTTTCCTCTCGAAGGTATGGAACATATCGTAACATGGAGGTGAACTTGGTGATATACTCATCCATAGTCATCTGTCCCAGCTTCAAGTCATGAAATTCTTTATCTTTCTCATCGTAGAAACGTTCTGTTAGATACTTGTCTTTGAAGTATTTTTGGAATGATTCCCAAGTGAGATCTTGTTCCTCAATGCTACGAACATTCTTCACTTCTTCCCACCACAGAGTGGCTTTCTCTCTTCACTGATATATGGCCAATCTGGCCTTCAGGTTGCTACTATACTCGTACACCTGAAATTATTTGTTCATGTTTATTAACCATGCCTCTGTCACTTCATCAGCTTCACCATCAAATTTTGGTGGTTTTATTTTCTAAAACTCCCCCTGAAGCTCTACTTTCTGCTTCTTAACTTCTTGTTGATCCGACAAATTGCCGGATTCTGCTTCATTGTAATTTTTGTTCTTGTTGCTTTTCTGGGATGGGCTTCTTTCCACTCTATTAGTGGTGTTGTCTCTTGTTTGATGTTCATCACCTTCTTGCATGTCCCTATTAGTGCTAGGGTGGTCCACTTCTTGGTTTTGCTTGTCTAACAGACTCTTTAGTATCTTTTCTTGCTCTTGAATTAATCATTAGATATCCCTTCAAACTCGTACCATATCTTCCTGTAGTTGTTGTACTGTATTCAACAAAAAACTGGTTTGATGTTGCTGTTCCTCCAACAGTCTACTTGTTTTCTGGTGCTGATTGACACTTAGTTGAACCCACATCTCTGGGCTCACTACTAGTTGTGTTTGGGGTTCCCCGGTGTCCTGGGGTGGCTATTGCGTTATTCACCTCCTCATGATATTTCCTGTTTACTTCTATTCTGTGCATCATTATACACACAGCGTAAATTGTTAGTTGACCCTTAGGGTCCCAGCGTATGAACGCTGCTCTGATACCACTTGTGACATACATACATAATTTTTTTTTGTTTTTTTCACTTTAAACCTATGGATAAAATTCTAACCATACTACATTCCAATTAATCATATTCAACTCCATATAATTCCAAATCCCATTGTTTTTAAACAATATTCTAACTTATTTATTATAACGTTAACATTCTATGCCTATGCACGTTAAGCTTTGCCACGATATTTGTTTATTGTTTTCATATGTTATGATTTATAAGGTTTATACATATATCATTGAATTCCGGCTCTGACACACGTATTTTAACATTCACCCTTCATGGAAAATATTAACCAGAAACTTGTTTCAATCGAGGCTTCGTTGGCATGAACTGATAAATTAATTGCAATATGTACCAGTGATTAATTATCTGGGACAAGTGTAATATCTCACGCGATTTTGTGTGGATTTCGATGTTCTTGTTCTTTGGATCCTCGCCGTTGATCTTGAGTAGATCCATGGTTCACATTTTAGGTGGGAGATAACTTGATATCCTCGCCAACCCTAAGAGTTTCCGCCATTTGTTGATGTTTTGTGTCGGTTTATCCTCACTGTTCCTCTAAGATTTCTGCTTCCAAAGTAAGGGTTTGAGCTGCGGCTCTACGGAACCATATCTCATCCTGAATCTTAAGCTAAACCTATGACTAGGAGCCTGGACGTTGCATCATGGCAAGAAGGGTACTCTATTCAATTGTTGCGGTGTATCTGATAGTGATCCACCTTTGTCTCAAGGCACCTTCACGCATTCCTCCACAAATGCTTTCTTCATTCAGGTAAACCTTTCATGATTCCAGTGTTGTTCTGATTTAACACATGGTTTTCCAACTTACAGCATATTAACTCCTTGACAGCTTCCCAGTGCTTAACATATAATTTTTTCTCCTTGATGTTGAAGGGTTCCAGTGATCGGAAATGTTGCGACGAGACTTATTTTACATGTTTGCTTCGTTACGAGTTATGGTTCTTCTTATATAAATTACGCAATGCATTTTAAATGGAAACCCTTCTCATTCGATTTCTCATTGTTTTGATGAAAGGTCAGTTCTTTACTGAGTTGATAAGCTATTCAACTTCGTATGGACAAAAGGGAGTTTCCAACTACCCTGGGTTCAGGGCTAATAAGACTAATTCCTTCCAGGTACTTCAATGTTGGTCACCGACCCGATTGGATTATCTACCTTGGGCGTTCTACTAATTTTCATGAGGGTTTTTTGTTTATCCAAACACGACTCTTCTTATAAATTTGAATATCAGCTTGAATGCCTTATTTAGTTTTTTTTCCTCTTTTGTAAAATTATGAAGACATTCGAGAAAAAATCCAGCCAACCCTTGGGCTCGGATAGTCTTCTCATTTGCTATTTTTGCAGTGTAAGTTTTAATGAGCATAAGTTGGAATAATTCACTATGCTTTCTTTCATAGGGTTTCTTCCGACCGAGTTTATAACTATAAAAAGTCTACTGTAAATTCTTCTTTCTTTTTGGAAACAAATACGCCCTTTGGACTGTAAGAAAAATATTCTTTTACACACAGTAGCTGTCTATTTTTTTTTAATGGAAAATATGATAGTTTTACTTGCAACATTTAAGAATAACAGTTTCTATATTTTCGTTGTGTTCGCCTTCTATAATTTTCTTTTCTCAAATGGATATACATGTGTAAATGTTCGAATTTCGGGTCTTTTCTCTGCTTAACTACTAAATATATGGTATACTATCTTTATAGAAGTTAAATCTCCAGTTTACATACTCTTCTATCTATTTCTCTCTTTAATAAGGAAGAATATTTCGGTGATCGGACCACCTACAACTTATACGTGTATAGTTAGTTAAAGAAGGCGACACGTACTAGGTTGGGGTTTCATCCCTATGCCCAGAACTGAAAGCCTGCTCGGTACTATCTGTTTTAAGCCATATTCTTCCAAAAAGTTCCAGTTCTTTTCCACATCAAATTATGCATGTAATATCTTTTTCTTGTACTTGTTAAGTCTGTTTGCATTATAAAATCTTGTCTTTCTAATTTGAAAATATTGTTGACCATCTATCATTTAACTAATCTCTCCACAAGAAACTTTCTATGTGCAGGGGTCTAATTTTCCCCTTGAATCTGTTTCTATCTTTTATGTTTATCTGCTGTAGTTTTTCTTTAAGTAACATACATACCATAAAATATTTCTCTTATATAATTTACACAACACACATCCTTCAAATAATATAGAAACAGTCAGAAAGTTGAGCAAGCACGTACTGAGTTGCCTAAAATAAAGCGTTGGTCACTTTTCCTTAAGCAAGATATTGTTTAAAATATATACAACTCTCTTCTATAACTAAACTATATTTAATTATGTACAGATAACCTGTAAACAATTCTTCATGTCCAGTTAATTTTAGATTAACAGTATTTATTGAAAAAATGTATTTGGCTGTTGGTGTCGACCCAACCTTCAAGAGAAGTGATTACGTCCTCCTCCTGCCCCCATGCTCCATCTAAAGAGGTACAGGTTGACAGTATATTTTCTACTGTGAGCTCAGGACTCCAAGTCCAGTCAGTGCCATAAAGATTCAGGAATTTCTGAGTGTTTTTTCCATTGGTCTCTACCAGCTCAAGAAAATCCTCACTCTTTCCTTAGCCCATGAACATAATCCCTACTCCTCACTGGGACCAATCTCTTATCCTCATAGGAGCAGGTTATTGTTTAAACTATCCAACCACCTTTAACTCCTTGGAAACATTTACCAAAAGTCTTTTAACTTTTACTTTCCATAACTAATTTTTATTTATCACAATTTAAAAAGGAAAAATAACGTTTCCAACAAAATATTAAGTGTCTCAGTCTTTTTCCTTAACAAATGATAAAAGTCATTTAACTAGTTAATCAACTAGTTAACAGTAAATGCAACTATCACAGTTAAAAATACATATGCTATTAAATTTTGGGTATAATATACTTAAAATATAATACATTAGTTTAGTATTTAATTTATTTATAATTTTAAAATAAAATGCAACTCTTGAGAAAAGGAGACCCCTATGCAAAGATGTCATTATCGTCATAGGTTGCATAAAAACCATGTCCATGCACTTATGAGAAGCCATGCAGGTGGAAAAAGGAAGATGACCACTTCCACCAAAGCCACACTAAAATAGTGAAGCCTCCATCTAATCAAATCTTGAAGTGCTTGGCAGCACTTTGGAAGCATATGTAATTTTTAGGACGGGTCATGATAGCGAGGGCCTTCAAAGTGTTGCGCCCATTTATTGCTTTTTTATCCTTGAACAAACAATAAAGGGCAAGTTGTCGAATTGCCCTAAAAAAAACTTGAGAAAATCCACGACCGACATCATGAACATAATTGATGAAATGAACTCTATGCCATGACTCTCCCACATCTCCCGGGATGAGAACGAGATTGGCAACATCATTTTGCACATCATTGCATGAGAGAGGAACCCTAATACTTCTGGCCATGTTTTTATTCATTAAATATAACAACTAGGATTTAACTAGATATACTTTAACCACTATATAAGAAAATAATTAAATCAAAAATATTTTAAAACATTAAAAACATTAAAAGTAAACTTTTTTTTGATAGAATACATAATTTTAAACTATATTATTAATGATTAAATTGTAAATTTATGTTATAAATAATAATAATAATAAAATCATATTATTTTTTATAATAATAAAAAAGTCTAACTTTTTATATATTAAAAAAAAAACCTCAAAAAAAAAAAACACAATCTTTTGAAAAAAAGGCATGCATATTGAATGAAAATACCTCTAAATATACTACAAGTAAATTTAATAAAATTCACTGCAATACTACATATAATTAATATATAAAATAAAATTTAATATTTAATAAATTATATAATTTTTTAAAATTTTAAATCTTTTAAAACTAATTTTATTTTATAAAACGTTACTAACGTATCATATATAATTAATACATGATATAAATTTAATATTAATTTTGAAAAAATACAATTACATTTAAAAACAAAAAAAAAAACCTCTATTTCTAATGTATAATTAAAAATAAAATAAAAATTTAAACAAAATATTTTTTTTTTATTTTTTTTAAGTGGCCATCAATAATAACACAGATTAATTGCATGAGTTGTCCACAAAACAAGGAAATAATAAATAATATGACACAGACTAATTGCATGAATTGTTTCGTTTATGCACAAGACAAAGAAACAATCATATTATAAATATTATAAATCTGAGTATATATATAAATGCTAATAACATTTGTAATATATAATTTTATTATATTATAAATTTAAAATAAAATTTTCATTGAAATATTAATATTATTTTAATGTTTTTAGGGGTCTTCCATGCATCATGTAGATAAGTGTGTCCTTAACTTTTTCAGATCCACCACTGGAATGCTGTCGCAGAAAGATACCTGAGACATGTCGGGTTGTTCACGGGGAGGCACAATATATTTGTTCTGCACCACGACATTGTTTATTCCATTGCACAGCAGTTTCTCAACCCCATTAGCTTCTGTCTCACTCTGAAGATCCACTCTGGAGGACATGCATCTTTCTTTCCTTTTGATGTTATAGCGAATAGAATCTTTTTTCCAAACGCATCTTGCAGGACTTCTAAATGAAGTTGGAAATTGCAAGTTTGCATTAATGCACAAATTGCAATCTGTAGTGCCCCCAATGGAAACAGAGGCGAAGTGCCCAAATGGTCAAAATAGAGCTGAGGAATCCATCTGAAACACCAAAGTTCTTGTGAATTGGAATAAATTTATTGCCAAAATCCAGATTTTTCGTCCCCCAAAAGGAAGTTGAAGGTCGCCATAATAGTAGATGCCTTATACAACACGCTGGCGCAAAAGCTCGTTCAATGGCAGTACGGAAAATGATTGGGTAGATTTTTTTTAACAGAAAGGATTGCCAATTTGGCGGTGAGAGGTGAAGCTCAGGGTTGGAATTTGGAATTTTTTATTTTTATTTTTTCAAATTTGTTTTTGACGTTTTGGATTATTATTCTTATGTTTAAAATTTGGCTTTTTATTATTGTGCCAGAAAATGGAAGTGTTATATTCACAGTAAAACCAAAACAAGTGAGTTCCTAGTTGAAATGAAACAAAAACAATAAAATCATAAAAAATTATCTACTAAAATTTTAAAAAGACTATGTATAATGGACATTGTAAAACAGATTTTTGTTAATGTTATTTTTAATCCTAAAAATACATCTCAAAAAAAGGTGTAAACAAAAATAAAATCAATGAAACTAAAAAGAAATTAAAAAAAAACCATTAAATGCACCTCATTTCATCTGGATAATTAAAATTGAAAGTAAAAAATAGAAATAGTCTACATTTTCACTGCCATGGAAGACTGATAACTGCTTTGAGACAAGAAATGTTAGTGCCTCGGTACTATTTCATCAATTGTCTTCCTCGATTCCTCAAGGTTATGGATTGCAGTATCTAATGCCCTTGAACAATGCTCTGCAACGCTGTATCAAAGCTAAGCTGAACCGTGAACCTATGAGGGTCACTGGTTAATACAAGTAAAGATCTAAAATCCCTGCATTAAGGGTGCATTTTTTGGGAAGCAAGACCATGTACAGTTTTTCTAATTGATAGCTGAAAACAAATTTAATTACCAATTTTTAGTGAGCCAAGAAAGATAACCTTCTTTTGATATTTGAATACAAATTTGCAAAGTGCAATTGTCTAAAAAAAATCAAATTTAAGAAAAAACAGGTAATAAAAAAATTAATAAATAATTGGTGAACAAAAAATAGAAATATTAAAAAATTTTGAAAAATTTGAAACGTCAAAATCACATTTTCCATAGCAACTTCCATAACAACTAACACCTCGGAGAAAAATGGAAAAAAAGAGGTAACCTTTTATTGCCAAAATCTAGATTTTTCGTGCGGAAGTTGAAGGTTCCCGTAATAGTAGACGCTTCGTACAACACGCAGGCGCAAATGGTTGTTCTACGGCAATAAGGAAAATGATAGGTGCATTTTTTTAACAGAAAGGATTGCCAATTTGGCGGTGAGAAGCGAGTTTGATACAGATTTTTAAGCGCACATTGAACCATTTTTATAGAGGAGAAAAGTGCATTTGTGTCAGGTTGCTTGACTTATTAGAGTCAGAGCGAGCATTTCATGGATTGAAGAGGACGAGTCATTAGCGCAGGGTTAGACTTTCTGTTTTGTTTGAACATGAAAACATATTCTTTTTATTATTCTTGTTCAAGAAGTCTAATCACCGATACAAACATTTTCTTGTTCTTGCTTCAAGAAGAAAGCCTACGGGATTTTTGTATTTTGAATGGTAGGGCCAAAATCCAAGTGACTGATAGAGATCGCCCACCTAAATCTATTTCTTGCTCGCTCACATATTCTACGAAATATATATTATGGAATTTTAAATATTATAAAATAAAAATATATTTAATTATTATATAATATCTTTAAAAATATGTTAATATATAAAATTAATTTGTTTTATTATATAGATGAGATATTTTGAGATGGGTTTTTCTTCATATTCTATATGAATAATAGAGAATATATGCCAAACAATAAATGTTGAGTAGCAGGGAATAAATACAAATTATTCAATGTTACATTGAGTGAGTGTAACAATTGACCAATTATTTGCAATGTTTAATGCAAAATGTTGGAAGTGAAATAAGGTTATGTATTTCAAAAAAGATTGTGAAACTTTAAAAAAATAGAGATTTGTATCAGTGTGAAAGTTTTTTTTATGGGGATGGTGAAGATTTTTTTGTTGCATCTTTAACATTTTTTTATAGACTATAATAAAGACAAAGTTTGGAGTTACTTTTCAAAAAATTTATATATTTTTACTAAATCTTATTAATATCTATCAATTTTTTTAATAATTATGCAGATAAGGATGTCTATTTTGGAATAGGGTTTTCAAAAATTTAATTTAATTATCAATAATTATTAAGCTAATGGTAGGGATTTAACCTCCATAAAATATTCTAAAATATTCTTATTAATATGTACAAATAAAAAACAATGATTTATTTTCAAAGTAGTTATGTTTTTTTTTTTGTTCTTTTAATTAAATCATTAATTAAAAAAATGTCATATAAACAAGTGTTACATGAAATTAGTTATGAATTTTTGGGAATGTGGTTATGATAAACAATGATATTAGCCCATGGCATTGGAGCAAAGCTTATTTAAAGATTAAGAATCTCCATGGTTAACAATCTTGTTACAAGTTTAATTTTCAAGTATATATATGTTTAACTTCTATATTAATTATTTTTGTTAATAATACTAATTATTTTAAATAAAGTTATAATTTAACTAATTCTTATGAATTTTCTAATTTTAGCAATTTGAAATAGAGATGTATGATGCAATAAATATTTTGATACTTATGAACATTTAGGGGCATTAGTTATATCCTTTATTTAAAAGAATTGTAAGATTGTAATAATCATTAAAAAAATTCCTTAATAATAATAATAATAACATTATAATTACATTTATATCATGATGAATTAACATCCACTAAGACCAATAAGGTGTATGAGACTTTAAGAAAGTAAAAGATTAATTGTGATTCTTTAATATTTTATTTCTATGATTGAAAAGAAATATGAAGTGTTCCTAGATCATCATAGTTTTTTCCACTTAACAAGTCAAGAAAGTTGGTAGTGTGGAAAATATTTTGAATATTAGAATGGATGTGCATAGGAGTTGGGCAATCCAAGAGAAAGTGTTTCTTATTTTCGCAAGGTGTTTTGTGAATTCTCCAGCTACCCATTTCACTTTGAAGCTTATGAGAATTAGTTCTTATCTTGGCAATGTTTATTTTCTTATTAGCACTGGTCAAGACAACAAGATAATTTTGGTTATTAAGATTGGGGTCTATCAACACCTTATAATACCTTAGCTTCATTTTTTCCTCTAACTCCTTATCATCCCACAACTTATCCTTAAGTTTGGAAGTAATAATATTTTTAATATTATCCTTATTCTCCAATGTAATATCCTTCTTTACCCCTCAATGGTATAGCCAATTTTAGGCATCCTTATGCTAGCCTCACTTGAGCCAGAGGTGGGGGTTTTGGCTACAGTTAAAAGCAATTATGGGGAACCTCTTGGCTTCCATCTTGTATAGATTCTTTTAATACATGAGAGATCTAATCATAGCCATGTTTTAATGGGGGAAAGGTTAGATTCAATCAAGAGGATATGGGAGGGAGTATTTCCTTTGATCTTGAGGTTGTAGGTTATAAATTTATTTTGGATTAGCTCAATATTTCTCTACGATTATCTAGATATATTGCAACCCAAAAACTCAAATCCATCTGAAATAACAGGGTGATGAGAGTCTCAACAAGGAACTGTTTTTTGCTTTATACCTAAAGATATGTCGACTTACAATTGTTTTCAAGCCCATAATAAGCTTTCTGGCCTCCAATTATCCTTTTCTCAATGTTGTAATCCCAGTTGAGATGATGATGAATCTCAATACCAAAATATTTGTATGAAGAAACTTTCTCCAAGTAGTTATTATCATAAATGAAATTATCATAGTTGACTTTTTTGGATTTAATTATCATGAATTTAGTCTTGTCGTTACAAATGGTCATAACCATATTGGAGTAGTAATCTTAGAATATTTTAAGATGCTTAAGGATTTTAATGATTTTAAGATCTCGACAAGAAATTTGGGATCAAATCACTCTGGCTTTGACTCACCAACCCTGGAGACACTCACGCATGGATCAAAGCACTCTGGCTTTGATTCACTAGCCCTCGAGCTCTAATACCATGATAAAAACACAATAATTGACTTTATTAATGAAACTGGGCAGCTCTCAGATGAGAGACTCCACATGGGGACTGCCACTGTAGAACATGTTAGTTCCCAAATCCACCTTAGGCTAAAATAAGGCAGAAGAAGGACAACACCAAACCACGCTCAGCCTCGTAGCTAGCCCTACGAGGACAGGAGAGGGCTCTCTCCGGATCAATCTCAATGAAAATATTCAAAGGGGCTTGATATGACTAAAATAAAAACTGATATTAGGCTAGATAAACAAATAGGAGGGTTTGATTTTGATTTTTAGGGGTTTTTGTTGGAAAAAGGGAAAAACAATTTTGGGCTTGAGGATGAGGCCAAAATTCTTGCAGAGTTCAAGCTGGGGCGAGGTAGGCAGCGGCTTTGATGTCTTAGATCGAATGAATGGATTGAAAAGACTACTGAGGATCTGAAGAGGGCAAGAGAATGCAAGGGTCCTCTTCAAACTGACGAAAAACATGTAAAACTAAACAAAATTTTAAGGCAGAGCACCAGCAAATCAATGAATTCTACCTCAAATACTCATTTGTTTAATTCAGAAGCATAGAGAAGGGAAATGGCATACATATAACATTAATGAAACTTACAAAAACATGAGAAGAACATCATCAAAACTCAGAAGCCACAAGGATCCCAACAAGTGCTACAAAACTCTGGTCTTTCCTTTGCCAAAAACTAAAAAATGGATGTACAATGAGGTGCCAAACTTTTCCCAAGTATCCAACCCTGAAAATGTCTCAGAAAATACAATATATAAACCATCCTAACCCCATCCCATGCCTCTAGGGGTCTAGCTCATCCTTCTAGGACCTGTTTCAACCAATTCTAAACATGGAGCTAAAATCTAGGCAGCCAAACAACTTGCCTCTATATGCTAGGAAACTGATCTATTCACTCAATTTTCACTTTTTAGTGAATGAATCCTCTAGAACAAGTAAAAACATGCCAAATTTACATCATAGTAATCAAATTACATCATGGTAGGTCAATCATCACATGAAAAAGTAAAACTAGTAAAAAATGGGCGAATTTCTGAGCTGAAGAGTGAAAATGAGGCAAAATTTCTCTATGCGCCTCGCTCAAATTCTCTATTCGTCGCGGCACTTTGGCGGTGATTTTGAGACACTTCCCGAAGTAAAAATTGAGCTCATGATAGCTTGTTGGAAAGCCCTGGATGTATGCTATTCAAAACAAGTAGAATTTTTCAATTTGGATGTCATTTGCCCCTCCGAAACCGCAATCTCCAAAGACTGGTTCCTTCTGGTGCAAAAAGTGGCAGAAAGGCCATTTTCAAGGTGTTTTCGGCCCTTTAGGTAGCCCAGAATTTGATGAAATGATTCGGCCATTCCTGAAAATACATAATATATCATGAAAAACCCAAAAATGCAAATTTTTCCTCCATAATATGTCTCAAATGTAAGCGCGTGTCGGGTGACGCGACGCGTCGGGCGGAAAAACATGTTTTGCAACCAAAATTTTCAAAAATGACAAAATCTTCTCCAAATTTGCTGAAATTTGGATTGAAGGTCTCCCATCATGTCTCATGCTCAGCCAAGGAATCTTCGACCAAGATTCAGAGTGGATCCACCCTTTTCCGACGTTTTAGTGCTTTTCTCAGCCTTGCCTTCAGGATCTTCATTTTTGCGCTGCAAACGTGTGTGCGGGCCCAATAGTGGTTTTTCATATGTCTGAGCATGTCTTTGTCTCTATTGGAATTCGCTAAGAGTTTCTCCAGATGAATGTTGACGTGCGTAAGGCAAGTCTCTCGCTCAAATGGTGTCATGTCACCTGGTCTCTTTCGGGCCAATTCACAGTCTTCACGGATTTGCCGCAACTCTATGAGTGTCTGCTGATCCTCCAGTTGTTTATTACGCTGCTCCAAGTAATCTATAACCCACTGATCTCTCTGAAAATTCACGGTCAAAGTATCAATCTCAGCCCTTTGTTCCTGGATGATTTCTTTCAGCTTTGAGCTAGGAGAGCTCGAATCAACATCGATAAGAAAAAAATCAGTATTTTGGCCTCCCGAAGGGCCCTCATCGTGCATAGGATTCTTGCCTCTGTCCTGTACCTGTGCTGATGTAGAAGGTGAGACCCCTTCCATGCCATGTGGAGATAGTACTCGCACTGCTGATGAAGGTAACGAGACCCCTTCCACCCCTGGTGGAGATAGTACTCGTCGTGCTACCGCAAATAAAGCTCTGTGGCCTCTCTGATATGTCACACACACTGGAACACTGATATGCTCTGTCTCAGGAATCTCAAACTGATGCGAAGGCTCTGCCTCATCATGAACAATCTCGGGAGGAGGTTGGGGGGCTGCAAAGAAGTCACGAGAAATGAACTCATCCCATGTGATGCCCTGCAAACCAAGCTCATGTACCACAATGATTTTGATGAGCGCATAATGATAAATGTTGTTATTGTGCTGCTCTGGAGTCTTCTTCCACATGAGGGTAGTCATTCGCTCTATTTCGGCACATGAAGTATGGAATATTCATCATTCGTACTCTCGTGAAATGCATCAAAAGTCTGATATGATATGCATAAAGGTGCGATAATCTACCCTCACAGCTGAAGTATCTAATGATGAGTTTCATTAATGGCGCATAGGACTCCTTCAGAAACCGGAACGGGAACACTCTTCTCAACTGCCTCAAATATCCCAGCCTGATGTAAGGTTCATAATATGCTCTGTCCAGCTGCTGTCTCTTATTCCACTCACCAATTTTCAGTATCCCGGTCACCTCAGAAATAGTCTCTGGTGTCAAAGCGAAGTTCACTCCAGCAAGATTTACATGACCATCATGCAAATGTAGGACAAATAAGCGAGCTAGCTCATGATGATCTTGAGTTCGGGCAATCATCTCACAATATTGGAAGCATGGCCCCGTAGTAGAAAACAATCCATTGCGAGCGGGGCGAGGGCACGGTGGTTGAAAAGAAGTGGGCTCCTCACGACATGCTGCCACTTTTATGAGATCTCCTCGGTACATTAAGCTCGGTAGATGAATCAACTGTCTTGCTCATATCCTGCTCATATGATGAATCTGTCTGCGACATGGTGTGAAATGTGTTATTCGAGTTTGTATGTTTGGTTGGTTAGAAAATGAGCAATTGGTGTATTTTTTAAATGCCAAATGTGTCACATATATGATAAGGTGCTATGAAGAGGTATCATAGTGAGAAAAGGACTGTCAAATGAGATATAAGTGTGAGGATAGTCACTGTTTGGGAAATTTAGGAATTTGGGGATTTATAGGTGATGGGAATGGGTGATAGTGATGGGAATGAGTCAATGAAATGGGAATATATAAATTAAATCAAAGACACAAGTTAGCCTTTGAATGTTATGGATATTAGATTTAGTCAATGGATAGTGAGTAGTAGGGTTTGAGGACTAACACACAAAGATCAAAAGGGCATGAGGGATATGGGACAGAGGGAGGAATCGTGATAACAATATGAAAACAGTATGACAATAGTGATAACAGTGTTGAGAGCACAAGAGACAATGGAGTGCACCAATTATCAAATTTTAATCACCTCTTTCAAACCCTATGGAGCAGATTTCAATGTGAGTATAGGGTTTTTTCTTTCACCAATTAAGCTCTTGAATTTTACCTTCAAATGACACCGAACAAGAATTTAAACTCAAATGGTAAGCGCACACAACTTACTTGGAGGCAAATGCACCAAAATGATTTGAGTTTGAGACAAGAAAGACATTTTTTAGGCCTATCAACCCTGTGCGCCGTGCGAAGGCCCAATGTGCTGCGGCCTTTGGGTGCGCCGCGCCAGAAGGGAAATAACATAGCGAATTTCGGCTCTATGCGTCGCCCGATTCCACTTCAAAACTCGACTTCTCTGCGAGATTTTTGAATGTCACTTGTTGCAAATGAATAAATAACCTTGAGAAATATTTTGAAAAGAGATGGTTTTGATTTTTACTTCTTCTAAACCCATTTTGTAATGTTTTTTGATTTTGGCACTTTGTCATTTAATTCAACTTCTGTCTTTTTGCTTCCTCACAGACCTTCTGAGCTCTATATGATGAAATTGGTTGATTTCTTGCAGGGATGTTGGCATTGATCCTTGGCAAAGGATGACCAGAGTTCGCATGGTGAAATAAAATCATGGTGGAAAAAATACATTTTATTACAAAAATAAATTCGACAATTTCTTATTCAAAACAGAGTTTTGAACAAGAAATGTCCTCGAATATGTTTGATGATAAATATTTTGAACTGAAAACTTATTGGAAACCTCCTCATGGCCTGCGGGCGTGATTTGACATTTCAGAAGACTGAACCCTAGACTCAGAAACTAAAATGACTCCTTTTGACCAAAATGGCATCTATTACTGCAAATGACTTGAAATGAACTTTGATGATTTTGGAAAAATTGTGACCAACCCAGCAGGTACAAACATGAGGGAAACAAGAAAAAACCAAACCCTTCCGTCAGTCAATGGCATGCCCCTAACGGAATGCAGATGAATGAGCGGAATGAGACACCTAAACAATGAAATGCAATAAGAGAAATGATCTCTGACGGAGGGCTGTAAAGTCTGACTCTAACATTGGCTCCAATGGGGATGGTAGCTCCTTGGAGGTGCCAAGAACAGCAGATATTTGGGAGAGCAGACCAGTGCCTTTGTCCATTGGGCTAATGGAATCCATTATTTTGACAAATCGACAAAAGACTGATAACTCAATTTATTGACTGAATTGATTTGACTAAAACTTTAACTTAAACTGACTCAACTTTTAAAACAGAAATGACTGAACCAAACCGACTAAACAAACTCAAATAAAAACTAAAATCCTTCTTCAGAATTATTGCCTTCACTTCGGGCCCCAGACTGAAGAAAAGACTACAGTGCACACTTACAATGAAATTGAAATTCATGATATGTACAATGACAATGATCAGCAGAAAACATCTTAAAAATGGTACCGCTTGAGCAGCCGGCCTTTTACCGGCCCTCCTGGACAGTCTTCACCATTTATCTCTTTCAACAGAAAGGCGTTCTGACCTCGATATGCTGCAATCTTGAATGGACCTTTCCAGAGGTTTTCAAACTTACCGTGTTTACCTTTGTCTTCATTCCTAGCATCCCACTTCAGTACCACTTCCTCCAACTGGAATTTATCTACCTTCGCTTTCCTGTCATAGATCTTTTTTATTCTTTCCTGCAACTTAAATGTGTTCTGGAAGACCTCTTCTCTCGTTTGCTGTAAATGAATCATCTAATTTATCCTTCTCTGCATATGGCTTTCTTCACTACCAGCCTCCTGAAGAAGCTTGACCACCGGAACAGCAAGTGAAGTAGGAAAGACTGTATCTACTCCATAAACCAACTCGAAAGGAGACATACTAATTGACTTCTTTTGACTTACCCGATCAGCCCATAACGCATTCACCAACTTCTTATGCCAACTTTTCTTATTGATGTCCAGCAACTTTTTAATGATATTGACTAGAGACTTATTTGAAGATTCCGCAAAACCATTACCTTGCGGATGATAGGCGGTTGAATGCCCCAAAATGATTTTATACTTTGCACAAAACTCAATCATCTTTCTTGATTTAAAAGCCGCTGCATTATCTATAATCAATTTACTCGGGCAACCAAAACGGGACAAAATGTTGTTCTCAAGGAAAGAAATAATTACCGAATCGGTGGCTTGTCTTGTGGGCACTGCTTCGATCCATTTCGTAAAGTAATCGGTGGCTGTTAGAATCCATCTATGCTGTCCTGAGGAAGGAGGATGGATTTCCCCGATGAAATCCAAACCCCACTGCTGGAAAGGGGCACTTACCTCAATAGGCTTGAGTGGAAATGGTTGTAATTTCTGTCTTCCTTCGAAAATCTGGCACTCATGGCAGCCTTTGACTATTTTATAGACATCAGCAAACAATGTGGGCCAATAGTACCCTGCTCTCAAAATCTTATTGGCAGTTGTCTTCCAAAAATGATGACCGCCGCAATCACCTTTGTGGAAATATTCCATTACCTTCTCCGCTTATTCCTCCACCAAAAAATTCAATAACACACCACCTAGATCCTTCCAATAAAGTCCAGAATTCAAAATACAAAATTTTGCAGCCTTCAGTTTCAAAGTCCTACCTTTGTTTCTAGTCATGCCGGGCGGTGATGACAAATTTTGAAGAACATAGACGATATCTGAATACCATGGGGAATCAACAAACATTTCCGATACCTGAAGTGGCGAATTCTCCTCATCCTCATCAGACATAGCAGCAATCATATTTATGTCTAATGCATGCAAATTCGATTCGGCCATAAGCTTTTCCAGCCCCTGTCCCTTGATAAGCTTCGTGGGCCTTATTTCCACATCATATTCCAGCAAAGCTGCGATCCACTTACCACGTCTTCCTTCCGGATCAGTCTATACTAAAACATCTTTCACGGCAGCGTTAGGAACATAAGCTAAAATATGGGAATGCAAAATGTATACCCGGAAATCCTTCAATGCCTTTACCAGTGCCAGAGCTTGTTTCTCAATGATGTTGTATTTTAGGGCTGCGTCTCTAATAGTTCGACTAAAAAACGCTATGGGCTTCTCATGTCCATCTCTTTTCTGCATTAACACAGCTGCCATGGTATGTTCTGAAGCAAAGGAAAACAAAATGAAATATTGGGTGTAATCCGGGTTGATTAACACCGGAGCTGAAGATAGTGCCAACTTCACCAAATTAAAGGACTTTACTGCATCTTCCGTCCACTTCACTTGGCTGTCCTTTTTCAACATATTTTTTATTTCTCTCAAATGCTCAGCAAGGTTAGGGACAAAACGACGCAAAAAGTTCATCTTACCATTAAAAGACTGAATCTCTTTCTTGTTCCTAGGAGGGTCAATTTGCTGGATTGCTTCAACACGTGCTGGATCAATACGAATGCCATCTTTGGAAATAATGTGACCAAGTAACTTACCTTCATCCACGGCGAATAAGCTCTTTTTAGGATTAAGTGAGACACCATATTTTCTGCACTTTTGAAAAACAACTTTCAAGTGATACATATGCTCTTCATCGGAATTGGAGAACACCATCAAATCATCAAGGTATATAACAAGGAAAACATCTTTTTCATTTGCAAAAGCCATGTCCATCGCCCGCTGGAAAGTTGCACCATCATTCTTCAAACCAAATGGCATCTTGGCATAGTGAAATGTCCCCCACGGAGTGGTGAAGGCTGTTTTGTCACGGTTGTCCTCATGAACCAAAATTTGGTTATATCCAGAATACCCGTCGAGTAATGACATCCGAGATGCACCCACTACTCGCTACAATATATGATCCATCTTAGGCAATGGATAATTGTCCTTCAATGACACCTTGTTCAAATTTCTGAAAAAGATACACAATCGGATCTCACATGTCTTTTTCCGCACTGGCACTAAATTGGAAATCCAATCAGAAAATCTGATAGGAATAATGATTCCTGCTTTGAACAACCTATTTACCTCCTTCTCAATTGATGGCAGCAATTTGGGATTGATTCTTCTTATCTTTTGTCTGAAAGGCTTCTGATTAGGCTTAATTGGGATAGTATGCTGGATTATATTGGTGTCGTACGTCTTTAAATCTGAGTAATCCCAAGCGAAAGCATCAGCAAATGAAGACAACAAACTCACATATTCAGCTCTTACCTCCGGTGACAATGATTTGGATAACTTTACCATTTTGGGGTTATCAGCTGTCCCAATATTTACATCCTCTACTCCTTTTTCAGTCGGTCGTAAAGTTGGTTTCTTGGCCACATCATCCTGATCGAAGAGTCCTTCTAAAGGTATCAAACCTTTAGGAATAATGTTATCTTTCAGCTGTAACACTTCCATTTGATTAACTTGAACATCATCACCATCATCAAATTCTACATCAATTGAGGTATCTTTGAAATTACCTTTATTCTGCAGAAAATCATTGATCTCATCATCATCTTGGAAAACTTGCCAACATCTTTGATTATCCGGTACGGTAGGACGGTGTTTCACATGGATTTCGAACTTATTACTTGAATTCATTGGGATCTTCAAGTTACTTACTGCCTTAGCAAGTGCATCTGCAATTCCATTTTGAATGCGAGGAATACAAGTCAATGTATATTATGAAAACTGCTTCAAAATATCAAGGACAACGTTCCGGTATGCCCACATCCGGGGATGTTTCGTTTGATATTCACCATTTACCTACTTAATCACCAATTCGGAGTCACCATAGACCGCAATTCTCTTAGCATTCAGCTTTCTAAGAATCTTTAGTCCAGCAATCAGAGCTTCATACTCAGCCTCATTATTCGAACAATCAAATGCTAATTTGTAAGAACATACCCGTACATTGCTCGGTACCTTGTTAGGAGTGGAAAAAGGGCTGCGTACCCAAATACCAATCCCAGCACCATCATTGCCCACTACACCATCGAAATCCATGGTCCATAGACCCTCTTCATCATCCTCTAAGTGCTGAAATTGTGCTAGCTCTATTTTTTCTGCTTGATGTCCACTATCTTTAGCTGATTGCTCAACTGTGCTTTCCGGTAGCTTCTTTTCCTTCTGCAAAACTTCTCTGAAATTATCGGTAATCTCTGGGATATCTTCTGCTTGAACCAACTAACTATCTACATCATTAAAACTATTAGCAAACAAAACAAAAGACTCTAGATCTGTATGTACATAATTAATCGGATGATTAACTGGTTTCTCCTTGGTCGTAATCATATATTTCATTTTTTGTTCCCGGTACAACTTTCTCATTTGGCCAAACACGGGAATCGTCACATAGGAGAAATATAATTGTAATGTCCCTTTTAACTTTGCTCCCCAAGATCTGGAAAGCAACATACCAAATCTCGGAGGAATGTCTGCTACAACAACGTCCATCAAAACATTCTTTGTAGGAATCTGATCCAGACTTACAACCAAGTCTTTAATGAGCCCAATACATCTCACCCTGCTAGAATCAAATGAATAAAGATCATGGTACTTCCTGGTAATGTCTAAACCCAACCTCTCCATGATTGCTTTTGGCATAAGATTATGGGAAGCACCGAAATCGAACATGGCATTATGCAATACAAACTCATGCAATCAAAGACTGATATAAAATGGAGGTACTTCGCTGTCCGGAGACTCACCATCTAAAGCTGGTCCAAATATCAATTCCGGTTGATCATCTTCAATATTCACCATATCAGACATGGGATCGAAATTAAAAATTCTAGAAACTTGACCTTTATAAGTGTTGTTTCTCATTAGTTCAGTCAAGGGGATGGATACCTTCAATTTTGAAAATTCATTCTCCAAACTAAAAGCTGAAGTCTTTTCGATCTCTTTGGCTAGAGCATCTTTCTTTTCAACCTTCTCTCTCGATGTAATCGACTGATTTTATTTTTCTGCTGATGATGACTTGGTGGCAGCGGGATCAACTACTTCTTTTGCTTTCTTTGGTGCAACAGGTGAATCATTTTTAGGCGCTGAAAATTTTTCCTCTTCTGAATTAGATTGACTGGTACATCTCTATTTCTAAGAGAATATTGCTTCTGCTGGGCTGACAATGCATTCATGTATCCTCTCTGATACTCATCCGACTCCTCCTCAAGAGCTACATCATTAGCTAGGATAAAATCCTCATCTCTTTGTACCGTTGAACATTCTGCATACTCTTCATCTTCGATGATATAAATGGGAAAATCATCAGGAGTAAAGAAATGATTTTGCTCCCCCACTACATCATCTTCATCATCTAAATCCTGACCAACAAAATTCTGCTGAAGAGGTGTCTTTACTTGTTGCTGGACTGCTGGTTCGTGTGCTCGCTGTAATCGTTGCTTAATCCTGAATTGGGGCTGCTGTTGACCACGGAAGTTTGGATTCCGAACTTGTGGTTCGGGCTTATCAAGAGTGAGCCTTTCGAACATCTTTCCCATTTCGCGAAGTATCTGATCTGTAGATGTAGAAGCTTCTTCTTTTATCACAACTTTCTTCTCGGCTTTCAGTCTAGCTCTCTTATCATTCAAGTTTGCCTCAACGCTCACAACAATATTCTGCATGTCCTCTAAAGTAGGTGGATCTCTATCTCGTAATGAATAGGCCATCTCCGGATCAAAACCATCCGGGAATTTTAACAAAGCTGACTTCTTAGAAGGCCTCAAATCATCAGGAATTGCATTATAAACCATATTAAATCTGATAATATAGTCTTGGATGGACTCACCAGGATTGCGCTTGATCTTTGTATACTCATAAGTGATTTGCAGCGGATCTTTCTTCATCTCCCACCGATCTAGAAACTGTCTCTGAAGCTCTTCTAATGTATTAATACTTATGGGCTGTAAAGCTCTGAACCATTTACGTACCTCACCTCCAAAAGTTTGGACAAACAATCTCATGGAGACATTCTCTTCATCAATTTCATGTAGGTCCAAAAAGTCTGTCATTCTATCAATATGCTGCTGAGCGGGCACACTTTGAGGAGTACCATCAAACAAAGGAATTTTACTCTGATAATCTGCAGGCATAGGATCCAAATTTGCTGGCAAAACAAGAGGTGTGAATCTAGCAGCCATGGCTCTTGGTGGATTTATGATCTGTCCTGGAGAAACGGGTGGAGTAGGAGAAGTAGGTGTTCGGGGTGTATGTGGTGGAGATGGAGGAGGAACTACTGCTGATTGCTGATCAGATATCGATGGTTGCACTGGAATGGTAGGAATAAAAGAAAGCTCAACGTGAACTTGTGAATCAGAAGTAACTACCGATGGACCAAGAGTTTCAGAAGCAGATTCAATAAACTCAGGAATATTCATTTCCACAATAGAGTTTTGAAGGTTCAGAATGTAATTATCAATAGATCTATTAGCTTGTTCAACCTCAAGGTACTTGATGAACTCGAGATTTATGAAGGTAGAACCAGTAGCACTTTCAGATTTAGTTTCAAACAAGGACAACTCGAACTGATCATCAAACTCAATATCTTCAAGGCACTCAAATACAGTCAGGCATGAATGAGATTTCAACAAAGGGATCACGGGGCTTTCACGACGGAGGATTCTTGAAATCAGATTGGGATTCTCATACACTGGAGGCGGATCAGGATCGGGATTTGATCTAGTATGTCTTCTGGAAGCCAGTGTGTTGATCTATTAAAAAATCAAAGGACAAAACGATCTATTCAGCCTATCGAATTCTAGACTCAATCATCCAAAAGTCCAGAACGATGTAATATACTGGGGTAACTCACAAGGAAAATGTCATGTTCACAAGCTAAACCGGAGATCGACTGAAGCAGCATTTATCTACTTCCGCTAATGCAAGGCAAAAGCGTTTCGAAAGCTACCTGGCGTGACTTCAGACTCCGTCTGTAACTTATGAAACAAATAACATCAACAAGCAAACCATTTTCTCCCCAGTATGGTCGCCACTATGTTAGTTCCCAAATCCACCTTAGGCTGAAATAAGGCAGAAGAAGGACAACACCAAACCACGCTCAGCCTCATAGCTAGCCCTACGAGGACAGGAGAGGGCTCTCTCCAGGTCAATCTCAATGAAAATATTCTAAGGGGCTTGAGATGAAGATAACAACAACTGATCTTAGGCTAGATAAAAAAATAGGAGGTTTGATTTTGATTTTTAGGGGTTTTTGTTGGAGAAAGGGAAAATTAATTTTTGGGCTTGGGGATGAGGGCGAATTCTTGCAGAGTTCAAGTTGGGGCGAGGTAGGCAGCGGCTTTGATGTCTTATATCAAATGAATGGATTGAAAATACTGCTGAGGAGCTGAAGAGGGCAAGAGAGTGCAAGGATCCTCTTCAAACTGACGAAAAACATGTAAAACTAAACAAAAGTTTAAGGCAGAGCACCAGCAAACTAATGAATTCTACCTCAATTACTGATTTGTTTAATTCAGAAGCATAGAGAAGGGAAATGGCATACATATAAAATTAATGAAACTTACAATAACATGAGAAGAAACATCATCAAAACTCAGAAGCCACAAGAATCCCAACAAGTGCTGCAAAACTCTGGTATTTCCTTTGCCAAAAATCTGAAATGAATCTACAATGAGGTGCCAAACTTTTCCCAAGTATCCAACCTTGAAAATGTCTCAGAAAATATAATATATAGACCATCCTAACCCCATCCCATGCCTCTAGGGGTCAAGCTCATGCTTCTAGGAGCTGTTTCAACCAATTCTAAACATGGAGCTAAAATCTAGGCAGCCAAACAACTTGCCTCTATATGCTAGGAAACTGATCCATTCACTCAATTTTCACTTTTTAGTGAATGAATCCTCTAGAACAAGTAAAAACATGCCAAAATTAAATCATGGTTTCAAAATTACATCATGGTAGATCAAACATCACATGAAAAAGTAAAACTAGTCAAAACTGGGCGAATTTCTGAGTTGAAGAATGAAAATGAGGCAAAATTTCTCTATGCGTCACGCCACTTTGGAGGTGATTTTGAGGAACTTCCCGAAGTCCAAATTGAGCTCATGATAGCTCGTTGGAAAGCCCTGGATGTCTGCTATCAGACCCAAGTGGAATATTTTAATTTGGATGTCATTTTCCTCTCCAAAAATGCAATATCCCAATATTGGTTCCTGCTGGTGCAAAAAGTGGCAGAAAGGCCATTTTTGGAGTGTTTTTGGCCCTTTAGGCAGCCCGGAATTTGATGAAATGCTTCGGCCATTCCTGAACATACATAATATATCATGAAAAACCAAATTTTTCCTCCAGAAGATGTCCCAAATGTAAGCGCGCGTCGGGTGGCGTGACGCGTCGGGCGGAAAAACCTGTTTTGCAGCAAAAAATTCAAAATGACAAAATCTTCTCCAAATTTGCTGAAATTTGGAGTGAAGGTCTCCCATCATGCCTCATGCTCAGCCAAGGAAGATTTGGCCAAGATTCGAAGTGAATCCGGCCTTTTTCGACGTTTCAGTGCCTTTCTCAGCCTTGCCTTCAGGATCTTCATTTTTGCTCTGCAAACGTGCGTGCGGGCCCAATAGTGATTTTTCATATGTCTGAGCATGTATTTTTCCATATTGGCCTTCGCCAAGAGCTTCTCCAGATGAATTTTGACGTGCGTAAGGCAGGTCTCTCGCTCAAATGGTATCATGTCACCTGGTCTCTTCCGGGCCAATGCACGGTCTTCACGGATTTGCCGCAACTCTATGAGCATCTGCTAATCCTCCAGTTGTTTATTATGCTGATCCAAATAATCTATAACCCACTGAGATCTCTGCAACTTCATGATCAAAGTATCAATCTCAGCCTTTTGTTCCTGGATGATCTCCTTCAGCTTTGAGCTAGGAGAGCTCGCATCAACATCGATCAAAGTGAAATCAGTATCTTGGCCTCTCGAGGGGCCCTCATCGTGCATAGGTTTCTTGCCTCTGTCCTATACCTGTGCTGATGTAGAAGGTGAGACCCCTTCCACGCCATGTGGAGATAGTACTCGCGCTGCTGATGAAGATAACGAGACCCCTTCCACCCCTGGTGGAGATAGTACTCGTCGTGCTGCTGCAAATAAAGCTCTGTGGCCTCTCTGATATGTCACACACACTGGGGCACTAATAGGCTCAGTCTTAGAAATCTCGAACTGATGTGAAGGCTCTGCCTCATCATGAACAATCTCGAGAGGAGGCTGGGGGACTGCAAAGAAGTCACGGGAAACGAACTCATCCCAGGTGATGCCCTGCAAACCAAGCTGATGTACCGCAATGATTTTGATGAGCGCGTAATGATAAATGTTGTTATGTTGTTGCTCTGGAGTCTTCTTCTGCACAAGGGTATTCATTCTCTCTATGTTTCGGCACATGAAGTATGGAATATTCATCATTCACACTGTCGTGAAATGCATCAAAAGTCTAATATGATATGCATAAAGGCGCGAGAATCTACCCTCGCAGCTGAAATATCGGATGATGAGTTTCATCAATAGTGCATAAGACTCCTGCAGAAATTGAAATGGAAATACCCTGCTCAACTGCCTCAAATATCCAGGTCTGATGTAAGGCTCATAATATGCTCTATCCAGCTGTTGTCTCTTATTCCACTCCTCACCAATGTTCGGTATCCCAGTCGCCTCAGAAATAGTCTCTGGTGTCAAAGTGAAGTTCACTCCAGCAAGATTTACATGACCATTATGCAAATGTAAGACAAATAGGTGAGCTAACTCATGATGATGTTGAGTTCGGGCAATCATCTCACAATACTGGAAGCATGATTGACGCTGAAAACAATCCATTGCAAGCGAGCAGGCCTGCAATTGGGTCAAAGAAGTGGGCTCCTCCCTGACATGCCTGCCACTTTTATGAGATCTCCTCGGCACATTAAGCTCGGTAGATGAATCACTATCTTGCTCATATGCCTGCTCATATGATGAATCTGTCTCTGACATGGTGCTGAAATGTGTTTGTCAACTGTATGTTTGGTTGGTTAGAAAATGAGAAATTGGTGTATTTGTTTTAATGCCAAATGTGTCACATATATATCAAGGTGTTATAAGAAACATCAAAGTGGGAAAAGGACTGTCAAATGAGTTTCAAGAGTGAAGACAGCCACTGTTTGAGGGACTTAGGAATCTGGGGATTTATAAGCAATGGGAACGAGTGATAATGATGGGGCAGTCAATGAAATGGGAATATATAAATGAAATCAAAGACACAAGGCAGCCTTTGAATGTTATGGAGATTAGGTTTAGTCAATGGATAGTGAGTAGTAGGGTTTGAGGACTAACACAAAAAGATCAAAAGAGCATGAGGGATATGGGACGAAGGGAGGAATCGTGATAACAATATGACAACAATATGACAATAGTGATAACAGTGTTGAGAGCACAAGAGACAATGGAGTGCACTAATTATCAAATTTTAATCACCTCTTTCAAACCCTATGGAGCAGATTTCAATGTGAGTATAGGGTTTATCCTTGCACCATTTAAATACTTGAATTTCACCTTCAAATAACACCCAACAGGAATTAAACCCAAATGGTAAGCGCACACAACTTACTTGGAGGAAAATGCATCGAAATGATTTGAGTTTGGGACAAGAAAGACGTTTTTTGGGCCTGTCGACCCTGTGTGCCGTGCGCAAGCCCAATGCGCCATGGCCTTTGGGTGCACCGCGCCAGAAGGAAACAACACAGCGAATTCCAGCTCTATGCGCCGTGGCCCGTGGGTGCGTCGCGCCTATGCCCAATGCACCGTGCTGCCTTCAACACACAGTCGGCCTCCCTCAAAACACAGATTTGCTCTTCCACTTCAAAAGTCGACTTATCTCTGAGATTTTTTGAATGTCACTTGTTGCAAATGAATAAATAACCTTGAGAAATATTTTGAAAAGAGATGGTTTTGATTTTTACTTCTTCTAAACCCATTTTGTAATGTTTTTTGATTTTGGCACTTTGTCATTTAATTCAACTTCTGTCTTGTTGCTTCCTCACAGACCTTCTGAGCTCTGAATGATGAAATTGGTTGATTTCTTGTAGGGATGTTGGCATTGATCCTTGGCAAAGGATGAACAGAGTTCGCATGGTGAAATACAATCATGGTGGAAAAAATACATTTTATTACACAAACAAATTCGACAATTTCTTATTCAAAACAGAGTTTTGAACAAGAAATGTCCTCGAATATGTTTGATGATAAAAATTTTGAACTGAAAACTTATTGGAAACCTCCTCATGTCCTGCAGGGGTGATTTGACATTTCAGAAGACTGAACCCTAGACTCAGAAACTAAAATGACTCCTTTTGACCAAAATGGCATCTATTACTGCAAATGACTTGAAATGAACTTTGATGATTTTGGAAAAATTGTGACCAACCCAGCAGGTACAAACATGAGGGAAACAAGAAAAAACCAAACCCTTCCGTCAGTCAATGGCATGCCCCGAACGGAATGCAAATGAATGAGCGGAATGAGACACCTAAACAATGAAATGCAATAAGAGAAATGATCTCTGACGGAGGGCTGTAAAGTCCGACTCTAACATAACACTCTCCCACAAACACATTACAAAGCGTGAATATATAGTCTTCAAACAAATAGGGAAGTTAGAACAACTTACTTAAGGAATATGAACTAATTACTAATCTAAGGTTCTAGTGAACTGAATCTCCTAAATTACATTCTCCATTATCTTCAACATGATAAAAACACATGAATTGACTTTATTAATGAAACTGGGAAGCTCGCAGATGAGAGACTCAACTTGGAGGTTGCCACTATAGAACGCTCTCCCATAAAGACATTACAAAGTGTGAATATATAGTCTTCACACAAATATGGAAGTTAGAACAACTTACCTAAGGAATAGGAACTAATTCCTAATCTAAGGTTCTGGTGAACCGACTCTCTCCTAAATTACATTCTCCATTATCTTCAATACCCCCCCTTAATGGAGAAAGGTTTCACTAATACTCCTAACATCTCCCTAAATGACTCAAATTTAATTCTTCCAAGAGACTTAGTAAATATGTCAACAACATTATCACAAGTATTACAATTTTCAATATGAATTTCCTTTGACTGAACCTTTTCCCTAAAAAAATGAAACTGTGTATCAATATGCTTTGTGTTTTTATGAAACACTGGATTATTTGAAAATTTTATGGAGCTCTGCTTGTCACATCTAATAATCCTTGTATCT
Organism: Pinus albicaulis; assembly: GCA_034641835.2. Lineage (NCBI taxonomy): Eukaryota > Viridiplantae > Streptophyta > Pinopsida > Pinales > Pinaceae > Pinus > Pinus albicaulis. The sequence continues at coordinate 1,638,730,819 of CM076581.1, read as the reverse complement.
TTCTATTCTTCTTCGGCATCCTGGAGAAGTCTCCTCAACCAAATTGCCTCACATGTTGTTGCACATATTGCTTGATACTCAGCTTCTGCTGAAGACAAGGATACACTATTTTGCTTCTTGTTGCTCCAAGCAATGACCCCGAAACCAATGTTGAATCCATAGGTTGTTATGGATCGTCTGTCGTCTAGATTTTCGGCCCAATCAAAGTCTGAAAAACCTGTCAATCTAACATCAAACGAATCAGTATATATAATACCAAAGTTTAAGGTTCCTTGGAGGTACCTTAAGACACCTTTTGTTGCAACCCAATGACTCTCAAGAGGCTTTGACATGAATTGGATCAATACACTGACTGCATAAGCTAGATCCGACCTAGTTGTAGTCAAGTAAATTAGACTCCTAAACAATTTTCTATACAATGTTGCATCTGCCTCCTTAGAACCATCATCATTATGAAGTTTGCTATTTTTTTGTAAAGGCACTGCTGCAACTTTGCACTGATCCATCCTGAACTTTTTCAGTAAACTCCTGACATAGTTACCATGTGACATAAAAGTCTGGCCTGAATCTCTCCAGACTTCAAGGCCCAAACATTAGCATAGCTCTTCAAGGTCTTTCATCTAAAAAACATGTGACATCTGATCTTTGATTTCTTTAATGAGTTCATCAAAATTTCCTGTAATGATAATATCATCTACATATAAATAAATCAAAACAATTCACTCCTATTTATTAAACATGGTATATGGATTAGGATCATTCTTTCTTATTTTATAACTATGCTGCAGAAAAAATGAACCAATTTTATCATACCATGAACTGGGTGCCTGTTTTAGTCCATACAATGCTTTCTTCAATCTACAGACTAAATGTTCTTTCCCCTGTTTAACAAAACCCTCAGATTGCTCTAAATACACTTCTTCTATTAGCTTCCCATTTAAAAAAGTAGATTTCACATCTAGCTAGTGTATCATCCAATGATGTTTGGTAGCTAAAGCAATTAACATTCTGATTGTATTTAGTTTAGCTACAAGCGCGAAGGTTTCCTCATAGTCTATACCTTCTTTCTGCGAGTACCCCTTTGTAACCAGCCTAGCTTTACATTTATCTATACTCCCATCTGCTTTAAATATAGGTTGTAACCTATGGGTTGTTTTCCTTCAGGTAATTCAACTAAATCCTAAGATTTTTTTTTTAACTATTGATTCATATTCCTCTTCCATGGTTTCCCTCTATTCATTATATTGATTGGCTTCTTTATAACTAGACAGTTCAACAACATTTAACATACTAGTTATAAACGCAGTTTCCCTATATCTCGTTGGAAATTGAGTTTTCCTACCTAATATCCTTAGTGGTGGAGTGGCTTCAATCCTGTTTTGATCGTCCCTTTGCAGATTTGGCTTGGCTAGTTCATTTGTACCATCTACTTCTTCCTTTTTCTATTGTTGATGCTCATGGTTGTCCCTTGTTTCATCACTCTCCTTCCATCAGCAAAGGAATGTCCCATTATTCATTGTCTTGATCACATTTTCTATTATAAACCTTATCATGAAATACTACATCTCTTATTGCAAAGACTTTATGAGTAGAGGGATCAAATAATTTATAAGATTTAGCCTCAGTAGAATACCTAAGAAAATTTCATTTAATGGCCTTTGAATCCAATTTATTCCTATCCTCCTTTGGAACATGAGCAAAAGCTTTGGAGCCAAAAACTCTGAAATGTTTAACTGCAGGCCTAAAACCTAATAAAGCTTCAACTGGAGTTTTAAACTCAAGAATTTTTGTCGGACTACTGTTCTTCAAATATACTGCAGTATTTATTGCTTCTGCCCAAAAAATATTAGACAAATTCTTACCTTTTAACATGTTGCAAGCACACTCCACAAGGGTTATGTTCTTCCTCTCTGCAACCTCGTTCTGTTGAGGAGTGTGAGGTACTGTAAACTACTACAGTATCCCATGGTATTTTCAATGCTTGATGAAACCAACCTTCTTATATTCTCCCCCTTGGTATGAGTGGAGAATCTTGATGATTTACCTGTCTGCTTCTCAATCATGCTTTTGAAATGTTTAAAGTATTCAAATCTATGGCTCTTTTTACTGAGAAAATATACCACATGAATCTCATGCTGTCATCAACAAATAATAAGAAATAATAAGCACCTCCCAATGACCTCGTCTGCATTGGACCACATAAATCAGTGTGGACTAACTCTAGTATATCTCTCTTCTTTCTATTTACATTTACAGGAAACTCATCTCTGTGCATCTTCCCAAAAGCACATGCTTCACAATCAACATGAACATTCTTTCAAATAGGGATGCCATTGACCATACCTCTCTTTTGAAGTTGCAATAGATCATTGAAATTAATATGTCTGAAAATCTGATGCCATAAGTCTTCTGTAGGCATACCTGATGATGTCAATGCTTGGTGTGGCGCACTTCTCACATTCAGCTTGTACATACGTCCCACTCAAATCCCTGATGCAATTTTCTTCATATATTCCAAAAGCTATTTAATAACAGAATAAGACTTAAAAAATTCTACCTTAAGATTCTGATCTATTATCATAGAAAAAGAGATCATATTCTTTTTTATTCTAGGTACATACATTACATTTTGGATATGTCTAATATTTCCATCAGGCAATATTATAGGAACATTACCATACCCTTTGATTTAGTACCCTTTATCATCAAAAAGGTATATTTTTGCACCACTATTGGTTTATTTGAAGTTTTTAAACCACTGTATGTTACCTGTCATGTGAGTGGAAGCTCTTGAATTCACAAACCACGTATCTTCTTCATCATTCTCATCAGAATCAACCATAAACAGTCTGAGGTCCTGATTATGATCATCATCAACAAAGTTTCTTGCATGCCTCTTATGTCTATGTTGAGTTTCATCAAGCCTCTTTTTATGACAATTCTTTGCAATATGACCAACTTTACCACAATAGATACATTTGGTTCTGGAATTGTTTCTATTTTAAGACATACCTTGAGATGGCTTTCTTTGTGGTGTACCTCCACCTTTCTATCCTGCATTTTCCTTCCCTCTGAAGGGATTCTTCTTCCCCATTAAAGCAAGATATAAACTCTGGGGTTTCAGAGTCATCTACATTTCTTCCTCTTGCATCAGGATCACGATCAATTCTTCAAATTTGGGGGCTTTCTCTCTTGCATTCAATCCTGTGATCAACATTTGATAGTTATCAGTCATATCATTCATGGTAATCGTGACCATATCAGTATTTGACACTACCTCCCCTATGTCACCGAGCTTATCTTTGAGGTCCTTGATGCGAGAGATGAACGCATCTACTAATTCTTTCTCCTCCATTTTAATGGAGAGAATTTTTGATCTCATACAGATCCTTGAGGGTTGTCCAGATCTCGTTTGTTGATTTACACTCTCTGATGTGAGGGATAATGAAATATTTCACTGAAAATTTCAACGACACTTTCACCTTGTTCTCCCTCTTCTCCTAATCCTGATTTGTCACAGCTGATCCACCTCTTGTAGTTGTCAGTTTCAATTCATCGCCATTTACAATCGCCCATGCACTTTGCGCCTCCACCAAATTCTGGAACTTGAATTTCCAATTTGAATAAATTGGAACCGTCGAGATTATTGCTCTCGTTCAAATATACTTTGACCATTTAGTTATTAATCTTGACAAAAGAGACTCCAACCTCCAACAATTTAAAAGAAAAACGAATCTACCCCAGATCTTGAAAGAAGTAGAAACAAGTAACTTATTTTTCTTTAAAAAAAAACTTTTCAAATGCTGCCAAACACCTTTCCTCTTAAAAAAAATTTATTATAATTCAAAGGATGTCAACCTAGAACGACTTAAAGATCTTTGATCTTTGATCTTCACTGGGTATTTAAAGAATTGAAATATAAAATCTGCAACCACGCCCATTCGTACTCTGCCTACGCCTCCTCTGCTGACACAGATAAGACCGCACTCTCGACATATGCGTGAGCGAATGCTCTTGCAGCGATTAAAATCGATCGAGATCTCACGGCTCCTTTATCACGGGATCCAACGGCGCTCCTCTGGCATGAGTTCACAGTGTCCTATCCCGGCAATAGAACCACAACTACTTTACCACAGGCTGCCACGACCATCGTGGGCTACATAAACATCCTATCCATGTGCATATGAAAATAAATGTATATGAAATAGAGAAGATGGCCAAAATCCACGACGATTATACTGTAGAAATTATATAACTGATATGTTATACATCCGAGATTCTCCTGATCACACACTATTTGACTTCATGCATAATACAGAATCTCTTCTACCATTGATCATTAATTGCGGAAATTAAATCAATTGCATGCACACATTAAAACCATAAAAATTCACACATATGAACACAGTAATTTATGGGAAAGCTTAAAGCTGAAAACCCCCAAATATCTGTATATTATATGTCATAGAGATCATGTAACAATCATCATACAAAGCTTCTCACAAGCTCTAAGTAAAATCTCCAATTGCTACACAATAATCAGGTCCAATCTAGCAAATCTCATGCTCCAATCTCTGCCACTTGCTAGCCTGCCTCTACTGCGCAATCACTGCTGAAGAATAGCTCTGAATGAACTCGAATCCATCCTATATTGACCACACAATCCTCATTGGCACCTCCAATGAATGTGTGGTGCAAACAATGCAACACTATAGTCACAACTGATAGTCACACTTGCTCTTTCACCTACCTCTCCACTGGTCTCCACTGAACTGTCCATGCACTGTAGTTAACTAATGTATTATTTAGTTGATTAATGAGTTAATAATTAGTGAATTAATTATTAATTAATTCACACCATTCTCACTAGTGTATCAATCAGTTAGAATAGATATAACTAGCTCAACTGTGTCTAACTGAGTTAAACTGAACACAACTCCACCAACTACTTCTACAACTCCACCAAATTCTGTCACATGAGTTCTAACTGAAGTCCTCCATGCAATAGCTCCACTTAACCCTCAGGAATAGTGTAATTCCTTCTGTCAGCTGATGTGCCACATCTGTGCACTTAACTGATGTGCTCCAAGAGAATAAGATAATGTTTATAGTCCAAATATTATTAAGAGCTAATAATATTCAACATATCTATTTTTAGACTGGCAATCTAAAAATAGATTCCACCCAATATGTCTAAAAATAGAAGTCCATCTATTTTTCCAACTTGACCAACCATCCACAAATAGCATCCCAAAACTCATAGAATATGATCGACATGTCTAAAAATAGACATAGTCTAAAAATAGACTTTGCGCCAAAAATCACCTGTGTGGGCCCCACCTAGTTTAGGTGATCATTTTCCAACTAGGATCAGGAATGATGTTTCAGGATGCCTCCTTCACTATTTCTTGTTGCAATCTTCAACATATACCAATGCCAAGGATACTATACTTATGTCTTTATAACTCTCAACTAAAGATTATAAACTAAAAGTTAAAATAATACTATACTTGTGTCTTTATAACTCTCAACTAAAAATTATAATAATACTAACTTTTTGTACTCTTGACATAATCCTCATCAATTTGTATAACTTTCAACTTAAAAAAATATATATTTATACTAGGCTCATCTTCAACTAAAAAAATGTATTTATACTAGACTTATCTTCAACTTAAAAAAATTATATTTATACTAAACTTATTTACTAATATAAACCTCAATTAAAAATTATATTAATACTAAACTTATAGAAGTGTGTTAAAAAAAAAATTACAAAACCAAATTTACATATCCCTTTAATTATCAAAATAAAGAACACAAATTATATATAATGCAAAACCAATCTTATTACACATTCTTCTAATTAAAAAACAAAAAACAAAAAATTATTATTTCACATATCATTCAAAATTTCACACACATGTTCCCATAGAAACTTGAAAGTTGAAGGAGCTTTTATTATTTCTCACATATATATTATCATACAAACTCACACATATAATAACCCTAGAAACTCATGTATGTTATTAAGGTTCTAAATGAACCTTTTCTCCGACCACTTTAACCTTCCCTCCGACGAGTACCAAGAGGTGGATGTATCGATGTTAAAAAGTACAAGTACAGAGAGATTGACTGAGAATTGAAGAACGCTATTCATCCAACAAGGTGTCATTGTTTGGATGTCATATCTTGAAATGATCGAGCACACTCTTCCCTTTCAATCCCTGGTTAAAGAAAATTTGAGTAAATTCCTTATAATAATATCCTCTGTACTGAGCGGGATGTTGTTCATCCACCATGGAGGGCACAGGAGCAATGATGACGTCCTCTGAAGGTCCATAAGATGTAGGGACCGATATACGCGCAGTGTATGCATTCATTATTGTTCGGTGCTCAACACTCCTAAATCTTCCATTGCTCACCACCTATTCATCATATTCATATTCACTTCAAATCACAATTAATACCAAAATATAACATCATTATTGGTTGTAATTAGTAATTACCTCGAGCTGGTCTCTGAGATTGATAACGAAGGCATTAGCAATGGGTTCTACAAACACCCACTTCCCTTTTCTAAGTACTTACAAACCACTGACATCGCCCTGCATTAGAACCGTGATGCCACCTGTGTCTGAATGGTTTCTTAAACCAAGGGTAACATCCAGGTTTGGGCATGGTGGGAGGTAATTTACAAGCAACAACTTGGTCACTTGTCCTTGCTCAGGTTTGTTTGATGCCTCTGTAGGCTTCTCTTCTGCTGGCCATCGAGTTCTTTTATGATTTCTGCCAAATTTTTTACTGACAAAACTTCGTCAGAATTCTTAAAATTATTGCTTTTGGTGCCTTTGAAATTAGAGCCACTTTTCTGTCCTTTCCTTGGCTGCAAAATTTTGCCAACCTCCCCTTTAGCCTTGGACTATTGATAGCACATTCGTGCCTTATGAATGGCTTCATCCATGGTTCTGGGATTTACAAATTTAATTCGCTCTTTCATATGTATTGGTAGGTTGCTCAGAAATCTCTGCACCTTAGTCTTTTCCTCGCGAAGGTATGGAACATATCGTAACAGGGAGGTGAACTTGGTGATGTACTCATCCATAGTCATTTGTCCCAGCTTCAAGTCATGAAATTCTTTAGCTTTCTCATCATAGAAACGTTCTGTTAGATACTTGTCTTTAAAGTATTGCTGGAACGATTCCCAAGTGACATCTTGTTCCTCAATGCTACGAGCATTCTTCACTTATTCCCACCATAGAGTGGCTTTATCTCTTAACTGATATATGGCCAATCTAGCCTTTAGGTTGCTTCTGTACTCGTACACCTGAAAGTATTTGTTCATGTTTATTAACCATGCCTCTGTCACTTCATCAACTTCACCATTAAATTTTGGTGGTTTTATTTGCCGAAACTCCCCCTGAAGCTCTACTTTATGCTTCTTAACTTCTTGATGATCCAACAAATTGCTGGATTTTGCATCATTTTAATTTTTTCTCTTGTTTCTTCGCTAGGATGGGCTTCTTTCCACCCTATTAGTGGTGGTGTCTCTTGTTTGATGTTCATCACCTTCTTGCATGTCCTTGTCAGCACTAGGGTGGTCGACTTCTCGGTTTTGCTTGTCTAACAAGCTCTTTAGTATCTTTTCCTACTCTTGCATTAATCATTTGATATCCCTTCGAACTCGTACCATCTGTTCCTGTAGTTGTTCTATTGTATTCAACAACAAACTGGTTTGATGTTGTTGTTCCTCCAGCAGTCTACTTGTTTTCTAGTGCTGATTGACACTCAGCTGAACCCACATCTCTGGGCTCACTACTGGTTGTGTTTGGGGTTCCCCGGTGTCCTGGGGTGGCTATTGTGTTATTCCTCTCCTCATGATATTTCCTGTTATACTTCTATTCTGTGCATCATTATACACACAGTGTAAATTGTTAGTTGACCCTTAGGGTCCCAACGTATGAACGCTACTCTGATACCACTTGTGACATACATACATAATTTTTTTTTTTTACTTTAAACCTATGGATAAAATTCTAACCATACTACATTTCAATTAATCATATTCAACTCCATATAATTCCAAATCCAATGGTTTTTAAACAAGATTCTAACTTATTTATTATAACGTTAACATTCTATGCCTATGCACATTAACCTTTGCCAGGGTATTTGTTTATCGCTTTCATATGTTATGATTTATAAGGTTTATACATATATCATTGAATTCCGGCTCTGACACATGTATTTTAACGTTTTCCCTTCACGGAAAATATTAAACAGAAACTTGTTTCAACCGAGGCTTCGTTGGCATGAACTGATAAATTAATTGCAGTATGTACCGGTGATTAATTATCTGGGACAAGTGTAATATCTCACGTGATTTTGTGCATATTTCGATGTTCTTGTTCTTTGGATCCTCGTTGTTGATCTTGAGCAGATCCATGGTTCACATTTTAGGTGGGAGATAACTTGATATCCTCGCCAACCCTAAGGGTTTCCGTCATTTGTTGATGTTTTGTGTCGGTTTATCCTCACTGCTCCTCTGAGATTTCTGCTTCCACGGCAAGGGTTTGAGCTTTGGCTATCTCATCCTGAATCCTGAGCTAAACTCGTGACCAGGAGCTTGGGCATTGCATCATGGCAAGAAGGGTACTCTATTCAACTGTTGCGGTGTATCCGATAGTGATCCACCTCTGTCTCAAGGCATATTCATGTGATACACCTGAAATTATTTGTTCATGTTTATACACCATGCCTCTGTCACTTCATCATCTTCACCATTAAATTTTGGTGGTTTTATTTTCCGAAACTCCCCCTGAAGCTCTACTTTATGCTTGTTAACTTCTTGCTGATCCGACAAATTGCCGGATTCTACTTCATTTTAATTTTTTTTCTTGTTGCTTCACTAGGATGGGCTTCTTTGCACCCTATTAGTGGTGTTGTCTCTTGTTTGATGTTCATCACCTTCTTGCATGTCCTTGTCAGCGCTAGGGTGGTCGACTTCTTGGTTTTACTTGTTTGACAAGCTCTTTAGTATATTTTCCTACTCTTGCATTAATCATTCGATATCCCTTCGAACTCGTACCATCTCTTCCTGTACTTGTTCTACTGTATTCAACAACAAACTGGTTTGATGTTGTTGTTCCTCCAACAGTCTACTTGTTTTCTGGTGCTGATTGACACTCAGCTGAACCCACATCTTTGGGCTCACTACGGGTTGTGTTTGGGGTTCCCCGGTGTCCTAGAGTGGCTATTGTGTTATTCCCCTCCTCATGATATTTCATGTTATACTTCTATTCTGTGCATCATTATACACACAACGTAAATTGTTAGTTGACCCTTAAGGTCCCAGCGTATGAACGCTGCTCTGATACCACTTGTGACATACATACATAATTTTTTTTTTTTTACTTTAAACCTATGGATAAAATTCTAACCATACTACATTTCAATTAATCATATTCAACTCCATATAATTCCAAATCCAATGGTTTTTAAACAAGATTCTAACTTATTTATTATAACGTTAACATTCTATGCCTATGCACATTAACCTTTGCTAAGGTATTTGTTTATCGTTTTCATATGTTATGATTTATAAGGTTTATACATATATCATTGAATTCTGGCTTTGACACATGTATTTTAACGTTTTCCCTTCACGGAAAATATTAAACAGAAACTTGTTTCAACTGAGGCTTCGTTGGCATGAACTGATAAATTAATTGCAGTATGTACTGGCAATTAATTATCTGGGACAAGTGTAATATCTCACACGATTTTGTGTAGATTTCGATGTTCTTGTTCTTTGGATCCTCGCCGTTGATCTTGAGCAGATCCATGGTTCACATTTTAAGTGGGAGATAACTTGATATCCTCGCCAACCCTAAGGGTTTCCACCATTTGTTGATGTTTTGTGTCGGTTTATCCTCACTGTTCCTCTGAGATTTCTGCTTCCACGGCAAGGGTTTGAGCTCTGGCTATCTCATCCTGAATCCTGAGGTAAACCTGTGACCAGGAGCTTGGGCGTTGCATCATGGCAAGAAGGGTACTCTATTCAACTGTTGCGGTGTATCCGATAGTGATCCACCTCTGTCTCAAGGCATCTTCACATGTTCCTCCATAACTCTTTTCTTCATTCAGGTAAACCTTTCATGATTCCAGCGTTGTTCTGCTTTAACACATGGTTTTCTAACTTACAGCGTATTAACTCCTTGACAGCTTCCCAGTGATTAACATATAATTTTTCCTCCTTGATGTTGAAGGGTTCGAGTGGTCGGAAATGCTGCGACGAGAATTCTTTTACATGTTTGCTTCGTTACGAGTTATGGTTCTTCTTATATAAATTACACAATGCATTTTAAAGGAAACCCTTCCCATTTGATTTTCTCGTTGTTTTGATGACAGGTCAGTTCTTTTACTGAGTTGATAAGCTATTCAACTTCGTATGGACAAAAGGGAGTTGCCAACTACCTTGGGTTCGGGGCTAATAAGACTAATTCCTTCCAGGTACTTCAATGTTGTACACCAACCCAGTTGACCTATCTGCTTTGGGCATTCTACTAATTTTCATGAGGGTTTTTTTTATATCCAGACACGGCTCTTCTTATAAAGTTGAATATCAACTTGAATGCCTTATTTAGTTTTTTCGCTCCTTTGTAAAATTTTAAAGACATTCGAGACAAAATCCAACCAACCCTTCGGCTCAGATAGTCTTCTCATTTGCTATTTTTGCAGTGTAAATTTTACTGAGCATAAGTTGTAATAATTCACTATGCTTTCTTTCATAGGGTTTCTTCTGACCGAGTTTATAACTGTAAAAAGTATACTGTAAATTCTTCCTTCTTTTTGGAAACAAATGCACCCTTTTGACTGTAAGAAAAATATTATTTTACGCACAGTAGCTGTCTATTTTTTTTTAATGAAAAATATGATAGTTTTACTTGCAACATTTAAGAATAACAGTTTCTATATTTTCGTTGTGTTCGCCTTCTATAATTTTCTTTTTTTGAATGGATATACATGTGTAAATGTTCGACCTTCGAGTCTTTTCTCTGCTTAACTAGTAAATATATGGTTTACTGTCTTTATAGAAGTTAAATCTCCAGTTTACATACTCTTCTATCTATTTCTCTCTTTAATAAAGAAGAATCTTTCGGTGATCGGACCACCTACAACTTGTACGTGTATAGTTAGTTAAAAAGGAGACGTGTACTGTGTTGGGGTTTCATCCCTATGCCCAGAACCGAAAGCCTGCGTGGTACTATTTGTTTTAAACCATATTCTTCCAAAAAGTTCCAGTTCTTTTCCACAACAAATTATGCATGTAATGTCTGTTTCCTGTACTTATTAAGTTCGTTTTCATTATAAAATCTTGTCTTTCTAATTTGAAAATATTGTTGACCATCTATCATTTAACTAATCTCTCCACAAGAAACTTTCTATGTGCAGGGGTCTAATTTTCCTTGAATCTGTTTCTATCTTTTATATTTATTTATTCTAGTTTTTCTTTAAGTAACATACATACCATAAAATATTTCTCTTATATAATTTACACAACACACATCCTTCAAATAATATAGAAACACTTAGAAAGTTGAGCAAGCATGTATTGAGTTGTCTAAAATAAAACGTTGGTCACTTTTCCTTAAGCAAGATATTGTTTAAAATATGTACAACTCTCTTTTGTAACTAAACAATATTTAATTATGTACTGTAACTAAACAATATTTATTTATGTACAATATTTAATTATGTATAGATAACCTGTAAACAATTCTTCTTGTCCAGTTAATTTTAGATTAATAGTACTTATCTAAAAAATGTGTTCAGCTGTTGGTGTCCACCCAACCTTCCAGAGAGGCGATTACGTCCTCCTCTTGCCCCCGTGCTCCATCTAAAGAGGTACAAGTTGACAATAGATTTTCTGCTGTGACCTCGAGACTCCAAGTCTAGTCAGTGCCATAAAGCTTTAGGAATTTTTTAGTGTTTTTTCCACTGGTCTCTACCAGCTCAGGAAAATCCTCATTCTTTCCTTAGCCCATGAACAGAACCCCCTACTCCTCACTGGGATCAATCTCTTATCCTCAGAGGAGCAGGTAATTGTTCAAAGTGTCCAACCACCTTTAACTTCTTGGAAACATTTACCAACAGTCTTATAACTTTTACTTTCCATAACTAATTTTTATTAATCACAATTTAAAAAGGAAAAATAACTTTTCCAGCAAAATATTAAGTGTCTCAGTCTTTTTCCTTAACAAATGATAAAATTCATTTAACTAGTTAATCAACTAGAAAACAGTAAATACATGTCACATTTAAAAATACATATGCTATTAACTTTTAGGTATAATATATTTAAAATATAATACATTATTTTAATATTTAATTTATTTATAATTTTAAAATTAAATGCAACTCTTGAGGAAAGGAGACCCCTATGCAAAGATATCATCATCATAGGTTGCATAAAAATCATGTCCATGCACTTATGAGAAGCCATGCATGTGGAAAAAGGAAGATGACCACTTCCACCAAGGCCACACTAAAATAGTGAAGCCTCCATCGAATCAAATCTTGAAGTGCTTGGCAGAACTTTGGAAGCATATGTAATTTTTAGGATAGGTCGTGATAGCGAGGGCCTCCAAAGTGTTGTGAAAATAATTGATGAAATGAACTCTATGCCATGACTCTCCCATACGCTTGGCGAACTTTGGAAAGCATATGTAATTTTTAGGATAGGTCGTGATAGCGAGGGCGTAATTTTTAGGATAGGTCGTGATAGCGAGGGCCTCCAAAGTGTTGTGAAAATAATTGATGAAATGAACTCTATGCCATGACTCTCCCACATCTCCGAAGACCAGAACTAGATTGGCAACATCATTTTGCACACCATTGCATGGAAAAGGAACCCTAACACTTCTTGTCATTTTTTTATTCATTAAATATAAAAACTAGGATTTAACAAGATATACTTTAACAACTATATAAGAAAATAATTAAATTAAAAATATTTTAGAATTTTAAAAGTAATTTTTTTTTGAAAAAATAGATAATTTTAAACTATATTTTTAATGATTAAATTGTAAATTTATGTTATAAATAATAATTAAAAAAAATCATATTATTTTTTATAATAATAAAAAAATGTCAACTTTTTGTATATTAAAAAAAAAAAAACTCAAAAAAAAAAAAAACACAAAATCTTTAAAAAAAAAGCATGCATATTAAATGAAAATACCTCTAAATATACTACAAGTAAATTTAATAAAATTCACTGCAATATTACATATAATTAATATATAAAATAAAATTTAATATTTAATAAATTATATAATTTTTTAAAATTTTAAATCTTTTAAAACTAATTTTATTTTATAAAACGTGACAAACGTATCATATATAATTAATACATGATATAAATTTAATATTAATTTTGAAAAAATAAATTACATTTAAAAAAAAATCTCTATTTCTAATGTATAATTAAAAATAAAATAAAAAATTAAACAAAATATTTTATTTTTATTTTTTTAAGTGACTATACAGACTAATTACATGGGTTGTATAGTTTACTCACAAAACAAAGAAATAATAAATAATAACACACAGACTAATTACATGAGTTGTTTAGCACAAAATAAAGAAACAATCATGTTAAAAATATTTAAAACCTGAGTATAGAGGTAAAAATACTAATAACATTTGTAATATATAATTTTATTAGATTAAAAATTTGAGTATATAGATAAAAATGCTAATAATATTTGTAATATATAATTTTATTACATTATAAATTTAAAATAAAATTTTCATTTAAAAATATTTAAATATTAATATTATTTTAATGTTTTTAGGGGTCTTCCATGCACCATGTGGATAAGAGTGTCCTAAGTGTTAATGGTAACTTTTTAACAATTCATAATACTAGTTTAAACATATAAATGTTAATGGTAATCTTTTAACAATTCATAAAACTAGTTTAATCATGAAATATGTTAATAAATGAGAAAAAAAAAATCAAATTTTAAAATTGAAAATCAATTACATAGTTTAAAAACTGTTAATCATAAAAATTATCACAAATTTTAAACATATACAATATCAATTAAAATGTTTAAAGGAAAATACTTTCTAATTTATATAAAACTAATTTTGTATAACTTTATTGGAATTTTATACATAATATTTTTTTTCTTTTTCTAAGTAATACTAATTCTATTATGTATAAAAAATCACTGGTACAAAACTGCCACAGTGTCATCTGTGAAAGCCTGAACACTGGGCTTGATAGTCATGCTAAACAAAAGAGTCTGGACTGCCCTGGGAGGGAAACCAGTCCTTTAAGAAATAGTTTGGCCGCCCTTGGAAGGGAAACCGGCCTACAGTTCACACAAAACAACCTAGCAAAGAAATATATGCTAAAAATAACATTCAACTTTTCCAGCTGAGCCTTGAGACAAGTAAACAAAAAATTCCAACAATGATTGAGCAAAAGTACCAAAGGAAGTTGTAGGCCAGGAGAATCACTGATCATGAGCCGGGGACGGAGGTTCCTCCACAACTCTGCACCAATATTCATCTCTGCTATCATCCATATCTCCTTTGAGAACACCTTCCTTGTCAGCAACCACTTCCAGCTTGCGCTCCTTGTCTTTGGAAGGTTGAGCGATATCTGCAAGCAAATCTAAGCTTTTGGAGATATTCTTGACAGGAGAGGGCAGGGGAAAGGCAGCAGGGGAGGGGTCAAGGTGAGGAGACTCTTCTTTAAGAGTCACAGTGACAAAGGCCGTAACAATGGGTCTATCTAGGGAACATTCAAAGCGGAAGTCAGCTCTCTGAGAGGTTTGATGCATGGGGAGGCTGGCAGACACATGGGAGACTGGAGGAATTGCTGCTCTGGGAGGGTCAACAGAGGGGGGAGGAGTAGGCTGAGCAAAAAGGACATTTTCAAAATGGCAGGCACGGCCTCTGAAGCTGCGCGTCACCAGAGGATGGTTTCGCGTCTCTTCACCTGAGCAAGACTCTGAAATCGAGCTATAAGAGGGACGAGAATGGGAAGCACGGCTCCCACTGGTGCCACGCCAACACCTCATTCTGTGGCGAAGGCCCGGCATAGTAGCAGGGGCAGGATGGTAATACCTATGACAAATGGAGCAGACAAGAAGCCCAGGAAACCCACAGTTATCCGCAGGGCGAGCACAGTGAAGAGAATTGACACCACAGAAAAAACTTTGAGAGAAATGATGCCTCGACAACGTTTCTAAGCAGCTAAGGAGAGTGCAGCGACGTCCTGTTTGTGTGCGAGCACTGGGCTCAGCACAACCAGGAGGGCATGCACCTCTCAAAGGAGGCGGGGAACCACAACTGTTACTGTAGGAAGCCGAACAATCAAGAACAAACGCCATCGCTGAATGAATGCACATAACGCATTGATGAAGCATCTGAGCAGGTGGAGTAATGACTTCTCAAGTTGGCGGAGTAATGAGCTCGTTAATGCATGTACAGGGGGCCACATGGCCACCCCACGTGAGCTCCTTCGGGAGTCGCGTAGGGATCGACGTCCCATCACCCCAGGCAGACATCCGCATCCGAAAGAATTTTATACATAATTAATATAAAACTTAAAGTTTTAAAATACATATATAATTATCTTCTAAATATAATATATTAATTTAATATTAAATTTATTTATAATTTTAAAATTAATTTATCTACAATTACACTTTTGTATAACTTTTAACTGTAGTACTAGACGTATGTCGTCATAAATCTCAACTAAAAATTATATTAATACTATACTTTTATACTCTCAACTAAAAATTATAATAATACTATATTTTTATGCCACTAACATAATCCTTACCAATTTGTATAACCTTCAACTAAAAGCACTTATATTGATACTAAACTTATCTATTAGTATAAACTTCAACTAAAAAGTATAGTGATATTAGATTTATCTAAATTTATCGAAATGTGTTAAAAAATGAAATTAGAGTGATACTAGACTCATCTAAGTGTGTTAAAAAAGTACAAGACAAAATTAACTGCGGATTCCTTTAATTATCAAAATAGAAAACAAAAATTATATATAATACAAAAGCAATCTTATTATAAATTCTTTTAATTAAAAAGACAAAAAAATATTATAACACATACCATTCAAAATTTCATTTTTTATTACACACATATATTAAACTGAAGCAGGTTTTATTATTTCTCACATATATATTACCCTACAAACTCACGTAGCTTATTAAGGTTCTGAATGAACCTTCTCTCCCACTAGTACCAAGAGGTATCGATATTAAAAGTACAAGTACGGAGACATTGACTGAGAATTGAATAACCTTCATCCAAGAAAGTTGTCATTGTTGGGATGACGCGGTATTTTGACCTTCATCCAAGAAAGTTGTCATTGTTGGGATGACGCGGAGAGAAGTTGGGTAAATTCCTTGTAATTATACCCTCTGTATTGAGCGGGATGCTGTTCATCCACCATGGAGGGCGCAGGAGCAATAATGGCGTCCTCTGAAGGTCCATAAGATGTAGGGACCGATATACGCGCAGTGTATGCATTCGTTATTGCTCGGTGCTCAACACTCCTGAATCTTCCATTGCTCACAACCTATTCATATTCACAATTAGTACCAAAATATAACATCATTATTGGATGGCGGTAACTGTAATTAGTAATTACCTCGAGCTGGTCTCCGAGATTGATAACGAAGGCATTAGCAATGGGTTCTACAGACACCCACTTCCCTTTTCTAAGTACTTGCAAACCACTGACATCGCCTTGCATCAGAACCGTGATGCCACCTGCGTCTGAATGGCTTCTTAAACCAAGGGTAACATCAGGGTTTGGGCATGGTGGGTAGTAATTTACAAGCAACAGCTGTCTGTGTTCCCCAAATATATTATTCAAATAATCACACTGTAGTCCTAGAGCTTCAGAAATTGCACCCAGCAGCCTTAAACACAGTGCCCTCACCTCCACAACGTACTTGCCTGCAATTTCCCTACTAGAACCAAAGCTTCAATATTATATATTAAGCCAAACAAGTTATTTAGCAGGTACATTAAGAATTTAAGACAAAGCCAAATTGATCTGAATAGCAATTTTTATCCTTTTAAATTCTAGAGAGCTCATAAATGGTATAAACAGGGGGAAAAAGAAAACATGTGGTAAGTGGGTACCTATAGGCTGCAGGCTTTTTAGGCCAAGAGTCGATGACTTCGTCTAATGGAAAACAGGGGTGCCTCAGATAGTCTCTCCAGTTAAGGACTTCATCTTTGTGAATGTTAAAGCTTGTAGCAATCCGAGCCAGTTGCTTTGGATCGTCTGAGTAGAGGTATGCTCGATCTTCCATCGGCATTTCGAAGAATTCTTTCGCGATTCCCATCATGTTTTTCATCACCATCTCTGGTACGCCATGGTTCACTATCTGATCATATATATCATGCTTCAACCTCATTCGGATTCATATTCATATTGAACTTAAAGAAAAAAATTATTAAGAATTAATGTATGAGAGTCCAAGAATTAAAATTATTAGACTTATGGGCAACTTATTTGGGATTCAAAGTTCAAAACTCCATGCTTCAAGTCCAGAAGAACAAAAACAAAAAAAATCATAACTTGGGGCAGTGGAGATTGAAGGTTGTACCTGGAAAAAACCATCCTCCTCGCATGCATGTTGGATCTGTTGGATGACAGTGGTTCTGTTAGGGCCATCGAGGTGTTTCAGATCCACCACTGGAATGCTGTCGCAGAAAGATACCTGAGACATGTTGGGTTGTTCCTCGGGAGGCACAATATATTTGTTCTGCACCTCGACATTGTTTATTCCATTGCACAGCAGTTTCTCAACCCCATTAACTTCTGTCTCAGTCTCAAGATCCACTCTGGAGGACATGCATCTTTCTTTCCTTTTGATGTTATAGCGAATAGAATATATTTTCCAAACGCATCTTGTAGCACTTCTAAATGAAGTTGGAAATTGCAAGTTTGCATTAATGCACAAATTGCAATCTGTAGAGCCCCCAATGGAAACAGAGGCGAGGTGACCAAATGGTCGAAATAGAGCCGAGGAATCCATCTGATACAGCAAAGTTTTTGTGAATTGGAATAAAAAATTTGAAAAAAGAGGCAGCCTTTTATTGCCAAAATCCAGATTTTTCGTTCCCCAAAGGAAGTTGAAGGTCGCCGTAATAGTAGACGCCTCATACAACACGCTGCCGCAAATGCTTGTTCAACGGCAGTACGGAAAAGGATGGGTAGATTTTTTAACAGAAAGGATTGCCAATTTGGCGGTGAGAGGTGAGGCTATCGTGAGTTTGATACATATTTAAGTGCGCATGGAACAATTTTTATAGAAGAGATTGGTCCAATTGTGTCAGGTGGCTTGACTTGCTAGAGTCGGAGGGAGCATTTCATGGGATTCAAGAGAATGAGTCATCAGCGCATGGTTAGACTTTGTCTTTTGTTTGAACATGAAAACATATTCTTATTATTATTATTCATGTTCATGAAGTCTAATCACCGATACAAACATATTCTTGTTCTTGCCTGACGAAGAAAGCCTTGGGATTTTTGAAATTTGAAAGGTATGGCCAAAATCCAACTGGCTGATAGAGATCGCCTACCTAAATCTATTTCTTGCTCGCTAACATATTTCGATAGAATATATTATGGAATTTTAAATATTATACAATAAAAATATATTTAATTATTATATAATATTTTTAAAAATATGTTAATATATAAAATTGATTTGTTCTATTA
Source organism: Pinus albicaulis (assembly GCA_034641835.2). Classification (NCBI taxonomy): domain Eukaryota; kingdom Viridiplantae; phylum Streptophyta; class Pinopsida; order Pinales; family Pinaceae; genus Pinus; species Pinus albicaulis. The sequence continues at coordinate 1,638,712,026 of CM076581.1, read as the reverse complement.
TATAGACTAGATATTTTGAGATAATTTTTTTATATGGATATATGCAAAACAATAAATGTTGAGTTGTAGGGAATAAATACAAATTATTACGAGGCAATGAATATTGAGTGTAATGTAATGTTCATTATAGCAAAATAAAAAATAAAAAATTTAAGCTTACTATATTATTCTAAGCATTTTCTTTGTTCTATATATTTTTCGAAAACCCACGAGGAAATTAAAGTTGTATATATGTGAATTTTTAAATATATACAATCATTATAATTTATATTTAATTATCAATATTTAAATTTAGAGGTCTTAACCTATACAGTGACTCTTAAGTGAGCCTACTTGGGTAGCTGTGTTTCTTAGTACTCATTAACCAAATTATTAAATGCTCGGAGGACAGGTTATAATGACAAATCTTTCACACCCGCTCGTTGATTTAATCATGTTGCATAAGTTCTGTCGGAGATTTTTATAATACAATTAAGGTCTACGACCTTGTACACGTTCTGGATTTTCTTTGCCATTTAAGGACATATGTCTGCTCACCCACCATTCGATCAAAATCTGAGGATCAATGGAGGAGGGTAATGTGGTACCCGCTTAGGGTATCGACCCCACAAACCCTAACCACCTTTACTCATTTCCGCTACATAGTTTCATCGGTGTAGCTCGTCTGCAACTTCCGCCGTGGCATGGAGACTATCATCAAGTAGTGACCATGCTCCAGTCCCGAATCGAATGCCTTGGACAAGACCTGTCAGGTAAACTAAATGATTCACAAGCTGCGACATAACTTTTAAGGTTGCATTGGATTTTTTTGCTAAGTCCCAATTCCTTTCTGGTTTATTGCTTGGCATAGTGTTAGACGCAGGGTTTATGAGACCAACCTTGGCAGTTTAGTGAGTACACATGGATTTAAATTGGGATTTCCATCTTTTCGTAGGGTTTGAAAGCCCATACCAACACCAAGGGCACTCCATTTTCTTCTGTAGAGTTCTTTCCACATCGACAGGTAATGGAGGTTCATGGTTTAGTTTTCCTTGATAAACACAAGTTGAGTTTTTCATTTATGCTCTAGCATTGTCGGGAGTTTAATCTTGTTTTTTTGTTTCCTCGTAGCTTTGCCCTCAAGCCTGCAGGAAATGTTTACACAGGTCCGCGACTATTCTCATCTATTTTTCTATTTACATGGCTCCACAAATTTAAATGGGTCATTGGTTAAATTCCTTGTTTATGTTTGTTTTGGTACAGGTAACCTCTTAGCCCGATGGCCGAGGGATACCTATCGCAATTTCCTCATTTCGAGGTTTTGTGCCTCTCATGGATTCTTCATATTGTATTTGCCATAACATGTACCATTGCTTTGTTTTCAAACTTGGGTCGTAAGGAGACCCGTTCTAGCTTTGGTGTTATGCGGCATAATGTTCACCCGTTCTTGGTTCGTGTGATATGGTCGTCGAGCCGACTCTGTCAGTCTTGTTTATACAAGGCTCCGCCTGTTCGACATCCTTGCATGCAATTTTCATGTTAATGTAGTGTATATTTGGTTTCCTATCCCAACTAATAGAAGGGTTTAATTTGCTATACACAGTGGTACATTGTTATATTGTTTATGAATCTTTATTGGAAGGTTTACTTGTTTTCTTCATTGTGTATTTAATTGGAACTCTTTCGCATACTTTCTCACGTGATGCTAAATTCAGTCCTCCATTTCAGCATTACATTTACCCTACTGGGTTTAACAGTGCAGACATTTTGTGCTCTACTGAACTTATAAAGTTATGAAATGGGTTTCCTTTCCTAGTAATTTTCGTATGTATTTAAATGGATTCGTGCCCTTTCAGCCGAGCAGTAGAATGATTTCTCCTGCTATATGCTATGTTTACTGTGGTTTACTTTCGTGATACAGTTTATCATTTTGGCATAATATTTTTAGTATCTTAGCTATGCATGCTATTTTTAGATTTTCCTATAAATGTGTTGTAAAGATCATTTATGTTCCAACAAAGTTTTCTTTTCTCCTTTAGGAACATTAATTCTGTATGATTTCTTACAATTTTAAGATGATGACTGGACCATCTAGGCCTCTGTCGATGTATATCATAGTTACGGAAAAACGATCAGTTCTGGGGTCTAGGGTTTCGACTTGGACCCTGAATTCACAGTTTGTTCTAGTTTGTATTTGAAGTTATATATATTTCCAACTTTATTTAGTCTAAAACTGTAGTTACGATCTTTCTGTGTATTACCTTAACAGTCAGGCTATAACTACAACTTATTCATATAGTCTTATTACACAGCCACATACATTTGATAGTTCCACATACATTTGATAGTTCTACAGTAAAGTCCAAAACATAATATAAAATAAATAGATATAATTTATATTTGGCATGCACAATGTAAAATCCTTCTTTCCATATTTTCAAGACACATTATATATATTGAAAGAACTCGGTCTAACAAACATTCCTGAGTTAGATATGTCTGACTAACATGTCTGCATTAAAATAAATATGTTTACTTATCTCGCTTCGGGCTTTGCTGATGATGTCCTCCCTACCATGAGAGAGGCAATTACGTCCTCATCTCCCCCCATGCTCTACACTTGAGATGAGTAGGTTGACAGAGATTCTGGAGGAGACCTCCAGACACCAAGTCCACTCTTCTTTTCCAGGAATTTCAGGAATGCCGAGTGTTTCCACTGGTCACCACCAACTCAGGAAATCATCATTGTCTCCCTTCATCTCCTTAGCCACAGAACAAAACCCCTTTTCCTCACTAGGATATACCTTCATCCTCAGAGAAAAAGGTAATTGTTTGAACTATTTTCTTTTCAACTACTTCTCAGTTCTTGGAATACTTTTATCATCAGCCTTTTTACTTTTTATGGAACCACTATTCCATGATTAATTTTGTTTAAAAAAAAACATAAATAATTCATGTTCATCATGTAATCTTTTCCTCAAAAGAAATAAATGTTTTAGTCTCTTAAAAATAAAATAGCATAACAACTAGTTAGCACTTAAGCCAGTTGTCACATGTAACAATTGGTCAATTACCTGAAGTTCTCTATGCAAAATTTTGGAACTACAGTAAGGTCATGTATTTCAAAAAATATTGGCCGATAAAAAAATAAAAAAAATTATGATGAGTGTGAAAGCTTTTTTTATGGGGATAAATTTTGGAGTCATTTTCAAAAAAGATTGGCTGATAAAAAAATAAAATAAAGATTTGTATGATGAGTGTTATGGGAATAAATTTTGGAGTCATTTTCTAAAGTTTGTATATTTTTTAATAAATTATATATATATATATATATATATTCGTGGAAAAAAAATATTTATTCATATAGAATAACAGGCTAGCCCTAAAAACATGGTTTTTACAATGCTCCGTGAGCTGCATAGTTCCAAGATCAGACTTATAATCTCTGATTTACATTTTTTATCTTTACAAAAACCTCAAAACAGGATTAGAAGAGACATTGTTCTAGAAACTATATTAAGAGAGCTTCCTCTTAAACTAAGGAATCATCATTGATAATGAGACGACCAGGCTATAAAATCAGTGCTTGTTTGGATAAGAGATCAACTTCTTCATTTAATTCCCTGAAAATATGTCTGAAAATCAACGAGGAGAATTTGGAATAGAGGTGTTGGATGGCTTTCAATACTGCTTGTAAATGTGGAGCCATGATTCAAGATCTCTGAGCAGCCCATTCCACAGCAACCTTGGAGTCACCAAAACACTGTAATTATGTAATTCCTTTGTTATGAGCAACAAATAAAGTAGCCCAGAAAGCTTCCAGTTCAGCTTTGTTTTTTGAACCTTGACTCGAAGCGAATTTGATCTTGAACTCCCTTCTTGAAGGGAGGAATAGCATGGCACCTGCACCAGCAAGTGGAGGGGAACCCTGGCTTGCACCATTGAAAAAATCCCAAAAAATAGAATGATTGATGATTGGAGGCTGGATGGTTCTTGATTTTTTTATTTTGGGCTGCCTTGAATGCTCCTTTTTCCACTGAATAATCAAAGAAGTTGTTAATTCTTCTGGGATATTTACCCCATTAAAAATGGCAATATTTCGAGCCCACCATATCCCATAAGCAAAAAGAGAGGGTAGTGCAGCATAAGAGCTTACCCCAGGGAGGTTCCATCACTAGTAAGCATGATCAAGGAATGAGTCTACATTGTCCAAGCGCGAAGAAGAGAAGTCTTTTGAGGCAGTAGACCAGACATATTTTGCATAAGAGAAAAAGAGAAAGAGGTGAGGCCCAGATTCAAAGTATGATCTACACAGCGAGCACATGCTCGGCCCATCCCATCCTCATTTTTGTAACTTTTCCTAGGTTAGAAGCTCATTTTTAAAGACCAACCATAGCACCAGCTTAGCTTTTAAGTTACCAGGAGATTTCCATATGAGATTCCACCAATCTTCCTTGTCTGAGACAAAGTGTTCCTCCATATAGGTCTTATAGCCTAATTTTTCAGAATATGCTCCAGATTTAGAATTTTTCATCCATGCTAGAGTGTCTTCGGCTTCTGGGTCTAAATGAATGAAGTTTTTCACCAGCAGAAGAACATAGGATGGCAATTCAAGGGAATCCTCCTCATCAAGTTGAAGAGAGGCTGCAGATTTCCAACCATTTCATCCCCAAGCCTGAGGAGATGAAGCAGTTGCATCAGCAATGGTGTGAATCTGATTTGAGCTCAGGATATTATGGAAACCTTTAGAAAGTTTATAAGGATTACCCACTCCAACCCATGGGTCCAAATAGATTTGAATCTTATCGCCTTTCCCAATGTTCCACTCAATCCAATCTCCAATCAAAGGATAAGCTTGGACCAGGGCTTTCCAGCAGATCGAGCCATTCTTATGATATTTTTTCTGCAAATGAATCCAATCTATGACCGACAAGCCCTTAAGGTATTTAGCACCTAGAATTCGGCTTCAGAGGGAAACTGAATTCACCAACATTCTCCATAACGATTTTGTTGCTAATGCTTGACAGAAAATGGGAAGATTTTTTATTCCCCAACCGCCAAGTTCCTTTGGCACATCCAAATACTTCCAATTAGATAAGGGGATACCTTCATCCCTTTTAAATGCATTCCATAAAAAGGAGAAACAAAGTTTCCTGATTTTATGAAGGATGCCTTTAGGGATGGCAACAATGGAAGCCCAATAAACCGGGATGCTCTAGAGGACAGATTTAATGAGTACTAAGCGACCGCCTATGGATATGCATCTGTTCGTCCATAGTTTTATTTGATTTTAAACTTTTTGGTAGAGCCATATCCAGTCCTTGAATCCATAAGAGTTTGGTTTGAGTGAGAAACCCAGATACTTAAACCCATCTGCCTAGTTAGACACAGGAAAAGGTAATAATGAATGGATTTCATTCAATAGGGAATCAGAGGATAAGTTATGAATAAAAAATGACTTTTCTGAATTTATCAGGATCCCCGTGGCCGTTTGAAACAGATCCAGACTCTTAGCAAGGGAGGAAGCATTTTATTTTGTAGCCCTGCCAAAAAGGAGAATATCGTCGACAAAGAGGATATGAGTCAGGATTTCATTACCAGCAATGGGGATACCTTTAAAGGCACCAGAGCAGCAAGCTTGATTTATGATACGGCTCAAAACTTCAACAATTAATAGAAACAAAAAGGGGGATAAAGGACATCCTTGACGAATCCCTCTTGTAGGGTGAAAGAATTCTGATGGAGCGCCATTTATTAAAACTGCAGAGGAGGCTGATTGAATACAGTGCATGATCCAGTTGACAAAATCCACATTCATTCCAATCTGTGTTAATAATAAATGGAGGAAAGTCCAATTGATCCTGTCATATGCTTTGGATAAGTCCAATTTGAGTGCAAAAGAGGCCTTTTAATTTAGCTGCACAGAATGTAATGCCTATTGAGCTAAGAAAACAACATCATGAATTTGACGATTTTGGAGAAAGCCAAATTGTTCTTTCAAGATGATAGAGTTGAGGATGGGCTTAATACATTGTGTAATGATTTTTGAGATAATTTTGTATATAAAATTTTTACAAGAGATGGGACGGAAGTCTCCAAAAGATAGGGGAGATTGCTTCTTTGGAATGAGCACAATGAACGTAAAGTTTAAGGAGCTTAGAACCTTCCTAGAAGATTAGGACTCCCTAAAAAATTTTAGCAGATTATCCTTCAAAAGATCATAGAATCCCAGATAGAATTCTATTGTCATCCCGTCCGAACCAGGACTTTTATCTTTATTAAAAGAGAGGAGAATAGATTTTAATTCTTCCTCATCAACCACCTTTGTAAGATTTGCATTCATCTCTTCAGAAATCAAGGTTGGGAACAACTTAAGAACTTGTAAGGTTTCCTAAATAGGACATCCTTTAGGAGTAGTGAAAGCATTTCTGAAATGTTGAACACCAGCACTAGCTTTTTCTTTGAAAGACCGAAATTTTATATTATTGGAGTTCGTTATTTCTCAAATAGTATTTATGTTGCGTCTGTGTGAAGCATATCGATGGAAGAACTTGGTGTTTTCATCCCCAACTTGGATCCAGATGGTGCAACTTTTTAATCTCCAAAGAGATTCTTCTTTTGAAAGAAAATCATGACGCTTATGTTCGAGAGTTTTTAAAGAGTATAAATCAGCCAAGGAAAAACAACCATTGGATTGGGAGTAGAGGTTGAAAAGCTCATGTTCAATCCTTTTTAAACTCGCCAATTGATTAGAACGGAAGTTATGGAACTAGTTCTTCGTTAATTTTTTTATATTTTCCATATTAGAGGCCCATTGTTTCATAAATGGGTAAGGAGAATCAAAGGAGATATGTGTCCAATTATTTGAGATAAGAGACTTATAATCCTCCTCCATAATCCAAGCCTGATTGAATTTGAAGGGGGAGGGAGGTTTTAATTCAGGAGCGTCAATAGAGAGTAAAATAGGATGATGATCAGACAAACCCCCCGACTTGACCCAGGATTAAAATCTGAGAGGTTTATCAAAAAGGTCCTCTGAAATAAGAAATATGTCGAGTCTTTTGGCCACAACATCATCTCCTTTACGCATATTATGCCACGTAGGAGAGAGCTTATGTGGTCTAATATCCATGAGGGAGTGGGAGTCTAATAGGGAAAGCAGGAAGGGAGCCAGGGGGTCAACACAGGCTGACTCACCCCACACTTCTTGGGATGAAAGGGTGAAATTGAGGTCACCTCCCATGATGAGAGGTCGAGGGAGATCAGGGAGAGAGGAAAATAGGGACGAAAAAAACAATTTTTTGTCTGAATAAGGGCCATAAAGGTTTAATAAGGAAAAAGAAAGCCTAGACACTTGGTCAAAGCACGATGAGAGAATATATGTGTGGTGGCAAGAGGAGGATAAGACAAAAATAGAAGGGCTGCAAGCTGTCAACAACACACTCACCAAACCAACAGGGTCAATGGAGGTAAAAGTCCAGTATTTTAGCCATTTTGAGAAATAATCCATGACTCTAGACCCCGGAAAATTTGACTCTTGAAGAAGAATTATGCTAGGAGAAACAGTTTGAACTGACTGCTTGAGGGCCAGTTTTGAAGAGGTGCTCCCAATACCCCTCACATTTATGGAGAGCAATATCATTTAGAACCCTTTGAAGGGTCTTTTCTAGCTCCAAGTGCCCTTTGAATGGTTTTTTTTTTGCCAGTATTGATGTCCATGGAGGCTTGTGATTGAGATTTAGATAAATGAGATTTTTGTCCTAGACTAATTTTGGGTGACGGGTGAGAGACCGGGCCACCTTTTATAGCAGGGACATTACCATTAGAAGAGCGGGATCGTAATTTGGAGACATAGGAGGGAGAGGGGATCGAGGATGGGCGAGGATGAGCGGGAGGAGAAGAAGACAAGCAGGGGAGGAGTGAGGAGGGGAGGATGGAGGGACCAGACCCGAAGAAGAAAGAGGGGATCTTCGGGAAGAGGGGGGGGGCAGGGGGAGAGTCATGTCTGTCCAACGAAACATCAGATAAAGGTAGTAAAATAGAGGAGAGAGGCGAATAGGAGCAGGGGAGCATACCTAAAGAGACTGGAGCGACAGCATCAGGCACTAGCTTAGTCGAGGCCTTTGGTGGCACCAAATCTCCATCCATAGTGGTATGGGCCACTGTGATAGATGTTGCTGGCTCAGCCTTTTCCATAAAAGCCCCAGGCGAATCCTGCTTGGTTTCAGAAGGAAAGAGAGGAATTGCATCATCGTTAACTACTTTCCTCCATTCTTTCTTGTATCTAGAGTGGGAGAGGTCAGGATGAGGGCACTAGGCCGCAAGGTGGCCAACTTGTCTACACAGGAAACATTGAAACGGTAGTTTCCAATAATCAAGTTCTAATACCACGAGTTGCCATGAATCTCCAGAGCTATTCCTTCATATAAACCATCACGAACGTCCAAATCAACTTGAATTTTTGCACACCTTCGATCTAATTTCAAGTCCCAATTGTCTTCAAGAGCAATGAAATTTCCTATCTTATTCTGATGGCCTCAAGCAGAGGGCGCTGCCAGAAAAATTGAGGGAGACCTGGTAAGATTACCCAAACCCTCTACAAATGTTGAGGCGCCTTATTGGCATTAAAATGGACGTCCCAATTTTGAAGTACTAAACCTGCATGCCCCAATTCCACACATGGTTTAAAAGCTTCAATTTATCATCAGCATTAACCAGTTTGAATAGTAACCATCCGCGAGAAATTTGGTGGAAGGACGGGACATAGCCCAATACCAGAAACCATTGTTCAGAAAGCCAAGCTTGAATAGCATTCGGGGAAGACATTCTCCCGCAAAAATGACCCACAAGAGCTTTATCCAAGTAATCAAGGATTTCTGAGATAGCAATGTCTTTTCCCACAATAAGTTTGATCGGATTATGTTTTTCACGAACACCCTTCCTGGCTTGCTTGATTTTACAATTAGATACAGGTGTGTTAATTCCAAGACACGTAGTACAATCACCATTAGTGTGGGCAGAGGCGCCATCATGCAAGGCTGAGGAGTGCGAAGGAGGATGATCAATCTGAGTACCTTGGGAAGTACAATGAAACGAGGTTACTCTTTTCATGAAGTCAAATCGTCCTAGGAGAACGAGTCACGCCTCCAGACTATAAATGAGATCAACATCATCAAGGTTCATGGTGAGGTTAGCTAAGACGCAAAGAAATCAACGGGAGACACGTGCAGGGCAGCTAGGGAAAGTAGAAGATAACATGTACAACCCTAGAACCTAAGGCCAGAGAAAATCTACCCACCACGTGAAAAAAGAAAGGGAAGTCACATTTGAGATTGCAGAGGCCCGAGGGCCACAGTGGTCGAAAAAGGACAAAAAAAATAGAGCCTTTCAAAAAATATATATTATGTGGATAGGAATGCCTATTTTAGAATAGGATTTTCAAAAGTTTAATTTAATTATAAAAAATTATTAGTCTATTTTAGAATAGGGTTTTCAAAAGTTTAATTTAATTATCAATAATTGTTAAGTTCATGGCAGAAGAGATTTAACCTCCATAAAATATTCTTTAAAAAACTATGATTTATTTTCAAAGTACTTATGTTGTTTTTGTTCTTTCAATTAAATCATTAATTAAAAAAACGTCATATGAACAAGTGTCACAAGAAATGAGTTATGATTTTTTGGGAATGTGGTAATGATAAACAATGACATTGGCCCATAGCATTGGAGCAAAGCTTATTTAAAGATCAAGAATATCCATAATAAAGTGAGGGTGAATCTCCATGGTTAACAATCTTGTTACAAGTTTAATTTTCAAGTGTATGTATGTTTAACTTCTATATTAATTCTTTTTGTTAATAATAATAATTATTTTAAATAAAATTATTATTTAATTAATTCCTATGACTTTATTTTAAAAATTTGAAATAGAGATGTATGATGAAATAAATATTTTGATACTTATGAACATTTAGCTACATTAGTTATATTATTTATTTAAAAGAATTATAAGATTGTAATAATTATTAATTTTTTTCCATATATATATATATATCATGATGAATTAACGTCCTCTAAGACCAATATGGTGTATGGGACTTTAAGAAAGTAAGAGATTAATTGTGTTTATTTAATATTTTATTTCTATGACTGAAAAGAAAGGAAAGAAGTGTTCCTAGATCACCATAGTTTTTCCAACTTAACAAGTCAAAAAGGTTGGTAGTGTGGAAAATATTTTGAAAATTAGAATGGATGTGAATAGGAACTGGGCAATCTAAGAGTAGGTGTTTCTCATCTTCAACCCTATTAGTATCACAAGGTGTTTTGTGAATTCTCCAACTATCCATTTCACTTTGAAGCTTATGAGAATTAGTTCATATCTTGGAAATTTTTATTTTCTTCTTAGCACTCATCAAGACAGAAAGATAATTCTGGTTATTAAGATTGGGTTCTATCAACACCTTATAATACCTTAGCTTTAATTTTCCTTCTAACTCCTTATCATCCCACAAAGTATCCTTAAATTTGGAAGCAATAATATTTGAATATTATCCCTATTCTCCAAGATGTTCTCCTCCTTTACCCCCCAATGGTCTAGCCAAGTCTAGGCATCCTTATGCTAGCCTCGCTTGAGCTATATGTGGGGGTTTTGGCGACTGTTAAAAGAAATTTTGGGGAACCCCTTGGCTTCCATGTTGTATAACTTCTTCTGATACATGAGATACCTAATCATAACCATGTTTCTAATGGGGAAAAGGCTAGCTTCAATGAAGAGGATGTGGTAGGGATTATTTCCTTTGATCTTGAGGTTGTTGGTTATAAAATGGTTTTGGATTAACTTGATCTTTCTCTACTATTCTCTAGATATATTGCAACCCAAAAAACAAAATCCATTTAAAATAAAAAGGGTGATGAGAGTCTAAAAAAGGAACTGATTTCTGCTCCATACCTAAAGATATGTCGACTTACAATTGTTTTCAAGCCCATAATAAGCTTTACAACCTCCAATTATCATTTTCTCAATGTCGTAATCCTAGTTGAGATGACGACGAATCTCAATACCCAAATATTTGTATGAAGAAAATTTCTCTAGTAGTCATTATCATAATTGACCAAGTTTTGGATTTAATTATCATGACTTTAGTCTTGTCATTATTAATAGTCATGCCCATATTGGAGTAGCAATATTGGAGGATTTTAAGATGCTTGTCGAGATCATATTTACCATCACACTTACCTACTTACATCCTTTCTTTTTATTGCTTATATTAAAAATAAATTTAAAACATATACATGCTATCTAAACAAAAACTAGATCATGTATATAATAATGATCAATCATGCCTTTTACTTTTACTACATGTTAAACATTTCAACATAATCGAATTACAAGGTTTATATATTTATTATTCACTTAGGTAATGAACCTAACTATATAAAGTTGGCTATATAATGCGAATGACAGTTTTGTACATGCGTTAATTTCTTGGGTACGAAGTTTAGCCTTTTCATGTATTTGTCACAGAATATAAACCATCATTCGATTCCCAAGGTGATTAACCCGCAGTGGCACTTAATGTCTAATAGGAATTATATATTTGTTTATTTGATTGTCCGGTCTAGATTATTATACTGATGATTAATGCTATGCCTCCGTGGTGCTACGATCTCCATCTGGCATGTTTGGCTGTCATATTCTGCACCGTTGGATTGTTTCCCTTTGAGATTGGTTAAGATCTGGCACTGGGGTGGGTTAGGGTAACTACCCGTTTGCCAAACCTCTCCACAATTGTTTCATTGTTGCGTTACGCTGGAGCAAATCTCTTAGCTCTGCAACCGTAAGATATTGCGGTGATGCTCAGGCTATACCTTCGCGAGGAGGGTTTCGTTATCAGTTTGATTATGAATGGCTTCACCAGTCAAAGAGCATTGTGTGCCTTATTCGCCTTCTGTCTCGGCTCCATGGTTCACACAGGCCTCCGGAATCTCCGACGTTCTCCTCCATACACGTTCTTGGTAAGGTTTGCACGCCAATTTATTTTATAAATTATGTACAGAGAAATATGAGCATTTTTATCTACCTTCTTAGTTTTATTTCTGGATTTGCTAACTTACTCGCACTTGTTCTTGTTGTTTGTGCTCTGGTTAGGCATAGTTTGGATAAACGAGAACATTTTCAATGTGAATCTCATCGTCAGCTCGAATCCCTTGTCAAATGGTAAGGGCCTCTCACATTTCTTTTCTTATACTCAACCCATAATACTACATGTTGTAACTCTTGGCCTTCATTTGCTGAAAATTGCAGGCAAAGGATTTCTGGCTATTGGTTGCATGAGAAATTAAACGTTTAGTTTTTTGGTATGGGTTTTTGTTAAACTGTCTTTGCTTTTGGGCTCGGCCCTATCTCGTTATATGTCCATTGGAATCTGGTCCTCGATGACCTATGAACTGTATCATGAGGGTTTAAAATTTCAGAGCTACATCTTTGTTCTTTTTCTTTCAAATTTGTAGGTATACCTATGGATATTTTCAGTTATACAATGTTGTGCCTACACAATCGATTTTGTTCATGTTATGGGTTCTCCAGATTTTGCGCTGGTTTGGCTGTGTATGCATTTGGACTTCGATGTTTATATTTGAATGTTATGCTGCTACATTTTCTTTCCGTTGGAAGGTTTAGTTTATTCCATGGATTATAGACCTGGTTCGTTCTAGCTTCTGCATTTTAATAATCTATTATTTGCACAGACATCTGATTTCTACTTTATTACTTTGACAACATATGTCTCATAACAACTATTCACCAATAGTAGAAGATTAAGGAAAATAAAACTACTACTTCATCTTTTATTTACCACAGAGAATAAAAAAAGTGTTTTGTTCCTTCCTGTAATCTTTCTTTTTTTATGAAAACATATCATGTATTTTCAACTATTCCTAGAATGATTCTATTTTAGGTAATTAGGAACTTAGATGTTTATTCGTATAATAGCATTACTTTACTCTGTTATAAAACTTGCATTACCGAATATGAAGCATTAACAGTAAACTTAAACATATTATGTACCTACTTTAGAGTACAGGTTTTGCCTCAATAAATTTCGGTCCACCCAATTTTGAGCGAGGTAATTACTTCCTCTGCTCCCCCCTTGCTCCACACTAGGTTGGAGGTATTTGTACGAGAAAATTCGACCTCGGGACAGAAAAAATCCTAAATTTCTTGCTTCTCTAGGGTGAGTTCCTTGAGTTCCAGCGAGTACCCACCAGCTGCGGACAACGGAAGCTGTCATTTCTTTGCTTAACCTTCCAACTCTGCTAGGAACCCCATTCCCTCCTAGGATTTTTGCTTAAATCCTTTTTGGGAAGGTAACTGTCAGAATTGTCTCAACCTATAGAAATTATATAACATATGTGTTATATGTCCAATATTCTCCTGATCTCACACTATTTTAACTTCATGAAAAATACAGAATCTATTCCACCATTGTCATCACATGCGGAAATTAAATTAATTGCAATGCACACATGAAACAATAAAAATTCACACACATTAACACAATTGTTTAATGGGAAAGACTGAAGCTGAAAACCCAAAATATATGTATATAATATATGTCATAGAGATCATGTAACAATCCTCATACAAAGCTGAACATGTCAAGCTCTTAGTACATTACAATTGCTACACACTAATCAAGCTCGATCTTGCAAATCCATGCACCGATCTTTGCCACACCTTTAACCTACCTCTCTTCTGCATAATCCCTACTAAAAGATAGCTCTAAATGAACTTGAATTCACCAAACACACGCTGCCAATTTTGTTGGCATCTCCACTAAGTGTTGGATGCAATCAATGCATCACTAAGTCTGGCTTGATAGTTACACTTTCTCTTTCACCTATTCTCCCCTGGTATCCACTAAAACTGTCTGCTTGTAGTTAAGCTGATGTATTCTTCGGTTGATTAATGAATTATTATTTAGTGAATTAATTAAATAATTAATTCACACCACTCTCCTCACTAGTGTATCGATCAGTTAGACTAGATACAACTACCTCAACTGAGTCTAACTGAGTTAAACTAAATACAACTCCACCAACTACTTCTATAACTCCACCAAACTTTGTCACATGAGTTCTAACTGAATTCCTCATGCATTAGCTCTAGTAAACCCTCAGGAATAGCATAATTCCTTCTGTCAGCTGTTGTGCCACATCAGTGAACTTAACCGAAGTGCTCCAAGAGAATAAGATAATGTTTATAGTCCAAATATTATTAAGAGCTAATAATATTCGACATATCTATTTTTAGACTGGCAATATAAAAATATATTCCACCCAATATGTCTAAAAATAGAAGTCCATATATTTTCCAACTTGACCAACCATCCACAAATAGCATCCTGCAACTCATAGAATATGATCGACATGTCTAAAAATAGACTTTGCACCAAAAATAGCCTGCGGGCCCACTTAGTGAAGGCGACTCTTTTCACTAAGCTCATCATCTTGTTGAATCTCAACACTCCCTCTCAAAAAGATAGTGATTATCTGCCACCCCGATCCTGTCTCTATGGTATTCAAATTTTCTCCTAGTGAGCGCCTTCATCATAATATCTTCATCCTGATCCTCTGTAGGAATGTAAGAAAGCAACATGATCTTCCACTACACACAATCTCTGATATGATGGTACCGTATGTCAATATGTTTAGATCTATCATGACATACTAGATTAACCGAGAGTTTAATGCAACTCTTATTATCACAATATATCACAGTAGGATCTAAGTGAGAACCGAACAAACCAACCAGGATCTTCCTCATCCATATAGCCTCGCATGCAGCCAACCTTGCTTCCATGTACTCGGCCTCCGCTGAACTGAGTGCCACAGATCTTTTTTTCCTGTTGTACCAAGAAAATTCTATAGATCCGATACTGAAAATCCCTCCAAATGTGCTCTTTCTTTCCATTGGGCTTCCTGCCCAATCTGCATCTGTGAAGCCATGCAGCTTCACCTTATCTGACTGTTTGTACCACAATCCATATCTAGATGTGCCCTTTAGGTACCTCAGGACATGCTTACCTGCCTTCCAAAAGATCTTGGTAGGCTTAACCATCGCTTGTGAAGGCTGGTTCACAGCATAGCATATGTCTGGTTGTGTATTGACTAAATATATGAGTTAACCAACGAACTATCGATAAACAGTGGCATCCACTACCTCTGCTGATGTAGCATCCTCTTTCCTCCAACCACCAGGAAGAGGAGTGTCAATAGGCTTGCAGCCTTGCATGTGAAACTTTTCCAGTATCTCCCGAGCATACTTGCCTTGAGACACAAACAGTCCACCCTTCCACTGCCAAATTTCCAATCCCAGGAAATAAGGAAGGAGGCCCAAGTCCTTCATCTCAAACTCCTTTGCAAATTCTGCCTTGCATGAGTGTATCAACAGTTCATCACCCGTTAGAATTAAATCATCTACATAAAGCACAATGATCAAAAGCTTACCCTCCACCACAATCTGGTATAGGTTCGGATCTGCCTCACTCTTGGCGAAACCAAGTCCGGTGAAATAACTGTCTATCTGTGTGTACCGATCACGAGGTGCTTGTTTCAGCCCATACAGTGCTCTTTTGAGCCTGCACACATGCGACTCGCTACTAAAGATTTCGAATTCTTCAGGCTGCTCAATGTACACCTCCTCCTCAATGACTCCGTTGAGGAATGCAGTCTTCACATCCATCTGGTGAATGTGCCAACCCGTCTGTGCTGAGAGAGAAAGGATGGTCTGTATGGAATAATACCTTGCGAAAGGTGCAAAGGTTTCTTCTTAGTCGATCCCCTCGATCTGTGAGAAGCCCCGAACAAAAAATCTTGCCTTATACTTCTCGACACTCCCGTCAGCAGCTTGCTTCACTTTGTAGATCCATCTCGAACCTACCACTGATTTCCCTTCCAGCCTTGGGACAATCTCCCATGCACTGTTTCTGACAATCCAATCATACTCTTCCACCATGGCATCTACCCATGTAGGATCCTCCACAGCTTCCTTGAAAGAGGATGGTTCTGTCATGATACACTTGCTCATCAGAGCCATGTATCCAGTAAATCGGGCAGGTGACTGTCTCTATTTTTGCTGTGATATAGGTGCTCCTACATTTTGTGCTGCATCAAGATTCAGTCGCTCAACTTCTATAGTGCGCTTCTGCCCTCTGATGTTTGGCGCTGCATGAGTGGTTTCTTCCACTCCATGAACCTTCTCTTGTGGCTGATCCACATCCTGAGGCTCATCTTTAGGAACAAGTAGCTCCTCATCTACATGCAAGTGTAGCTCCCTCTCAAGCGACAACTTCATGGCTTTCTCCTCATGAAATTTGATATCCCGTTGCACAACAGTCATCCGAATATCTGGAAAATACACACAATAATTTTGGGGCATTTCTGTGTACCCCAAAAATATCCCAACCTCTGAGTCGGCTCCAGCTTCTTCCTGGCATCCTTCATCACATGAATGTAAACAAGTGAGCCAAAAATACTCCAATGAGAAATATCAGGCTTCTTACCCGAAAACGCCTCTTCGGGTGTACTCATACCAAGTACTCTATGAGGACAACGGTTTTTCACATAAACCGCAGTGTTGCATGCCTCAGCCCACAAGTGTATGGGAAGGCCCTGATCATGCAACATCGCCCGTGCAGCACCCACGATCGTTCTATTCTTTCTCTCCGTGACCCCATTCTGCTGTGGGTTATGAGGCGCTATGAGTTCTCTTCGAATTCCTTCTTTGCTGCAAAATTCTTTGAATTCACCAGAGATGTATTCACCACCATTATCGCTCCTTAGAGCTTTCACCTACTTCCCTGACTCTTTATCAACCAGCGCCTTGAACTCACAGAACTTTTAGTATGTCTCACTCTTCTTCTTCATGAAGAAGATCCAGCACTTACGAGAAAAGTCATCAACGAATATCACATAATACCTGTCCTTTGCTGTTGAAGCAACTGAGAAAGGTCCACACATGTCTGTGTGAATTCTCTCAAGGATCGTCGTGGTGTGACTATCCTTCTCATGAAAAGTGGTCTTCACAAATTTTCCCAAAGTACATCCGTTGCACTAATCTGACTACGCAAGTGTACCCTTGGGAAGCCCGGTAGAAATCTACTGCAAAATTTTCAAAGCGCCATGGTGAAGATTGCCCAATCTCCTGTGCCACAATTCGCCCTCATCCCAGCTCACCACTCCTTCTGCTTTGCCTGCCATTTCTGCGTAGCCATCTATCTTCAATTGATAAATATTCTTAACTTGAATCCCTATCCTCCTGGTTTGACCCATTGTTTTACTGCGTAGGAAGGATTTTCCCTCGCTAAAAACAACATCATAACCCTTGTCTTCCAACATCGCCACAGAGATCAAATTCTTCTTCAATCCTGGAACATGCATGAAATCCTTCAAGATTAAAGGTTTTCCAGACTCCCTCTCAAAGGAAATGGTCCCAATACCAGTCGCGCTGTATCTACCATCATCGCCCATCTCAATGTGCAGTCCAAGATCCTTTTCATCCAGATCACTAAAAAAATATTTGTCTCCAGTCATATGGAAAGATGCACCACTGTCAAGAAACCACACCGATCCCATCACACTTGAAACCAAGCATGCGATTAAAGAAAAATATAGCTCAAACTGCGTGGCTAAGGCCTCTCCAGCTGCAGATCCAGTAGCCTGCTTATTCCTCTTCTTTTGTGGACAGTTAGTGGTGTAATGTCCATGCTGGTGACAGTGAAATCACTTCAGCTTGGACAAGTCCTGCTTCTTGCCTTTCGCACCGGATTGAGAAGGATTTTTATCCCCCTTCCCTTTCCTTGCTTTGGCAGCCAAAGCACAATTTTCTTCATCTTCATTCTTCGATGAAGATCCATCCCTGGTACCTCGTCTTATCTCCTCCTGCACAAGATCCGACCAAAGTATCTCCCATCCTGGCAGTTTCTCCCGTCCATTGATAGAGTCCTCGTAGCTATGCCAACTCTTCGGAAGCCCAAGGAGAGCCAGGCTCGCCAAGTCCTGTTCATCTACAGTAACCCCCACACTTCCCAGCTCATCCTTCCAGTGGACGAACTTCGTGAGGTATTTTGGTATACTGTTTCCTTTCTCCATTTTTATTTTCCTGAGCTGTCTTTAAGCACCAACTTCCTCTGGTCGCTTCTACTTTGGAACAATTCTGTCAAAGCCTTCCACATTAAGAATGGAGTGGCTTTACCGTGAAGGCTGGACACAATTTGATCCTTCACACCTTCCAACAAAATTCTTCGACACTTTGCTACCTTCTTTTGCCATGCGTCAAGTGTGGCTGCATCGCTAGAACCAGGCTTTTGAATATCAGCATCTATGAACTCCTTCAACCCATTATCATCTAGCACCACCTCCATCCTATCCTTCCATGCAATATAATTCTAGCTGCCATCAAGGGCATACTCAAATCGCAATCCGTTGAAAGACTGTTACACAGTAATTTTTCACCGTCCCTGAAATTCCCCGTCCCGCACAATTGGAGGGCTCATTCTGTGACCAATAAGCAGTGTCATGCCTTTCAAATACCATCATTGCATCCCTTTCCATGAGGACAACATTTCTTCTGTTGATCATTTCCTGAGCAGACCCCTAAAAACACCTGTTTTTTCCTTGGCGCTGGTAGCCCGTTATGTCCTCGCGCCAATGGGGGAAAATTAACACTGAGCCCGCACCAATTGGTGCTCTGTCCCAGTTAAGCACCCGTGCTAATCTGCTTTTGGAAAGTTTTTTAAAAAAAGAGGCGAAGTTTCGATTACAACAACTTCGTGGATGAGTCATCAGGAGTGGTTTCGACTAAATAACCACGACCTTCCTCCTTTGGCCTCTTGTTTCCACCTTATGGGGAACCTCCCAAGGGACAAGGCCTCCCTTCCACTATTGTAGGGATCCCAACCTCCTCCTCTCCTCTATAAATATAGCCTTCATCCATTGATGAAGGGGCTGAATGGCTGAATAGCTAGTCTCCAAGTTCCCAAGAGCCATCAGAGCCTTATGCTGCAAGAGCCTTGATTCATTCCCTTAAGGCCAAATCCAAGTAAGGAGATTATTGTCGAGACATCCGAAGAGAGAGGCTTGTCCCATCCCCGACAGGATTTGTCGAGACGTGTTCCGCTAGCGACCCTCCGAAGGAGAATTCAGCGTCAGGGCTATGGTTGTATTCTTATTTGATTGATTAATGATAAGCGACTATTGGTTATGGTTCCACTCCTGTTGTTGATTATGATGATGATTTATGTCTTCTCTGACTGACATATAGTTGCATATACTGGATTTTACGCTTGCGTTTGTTTTTTTTCTTGCGTGTGCAGGTGTCCGATCACGGAGATCGTGAGGATTGTGATCTGCCGGAGCTAAGGAACGGGAGCGCTACTTTCTCTACAAGCGACAACATTGGATTCCAGGTAAGCCTTCATCGCTAGTTGGTTTATTTGCAATTAGGAACCTGCACTATAGCGTGAATGATTGTTGCTAGACCCGGTCTGGGCTAGTAGGGATCGCCTCTGTCCGCAGAGGGGATTTACCTCCACAACAATTTGGCGACTCCACTGGGGAGTTAGCTTGTTGTTTGCTTTATAAACTATAGACAGAGCCTGAAGTTAGCCAGATAGCCTTTGAAACGCTATTTCTCTGCACTAGCGAAGTAGATCAAAGCTGCTTTAGTCAATCTCCGGTTTAGTTTATGAACTGAACACTTGGAGTATTGTCTTGTCTTTTCGGTTGTTTCTCGATTCTGCTTTCTTGATCGGCTCTTTTGGCTGACTCTTTTCTGAGTGTTTGGCTTTTGGTTCAGCCCCAAAGGATCAGATCTGACCTCTGCTTTTCCGAATTTTCACCTTTTCATAGTTGGCTTGATTGGCGCGAGTTTAGCCCTGACAGTCGCGCCAGTTGGCGCAGTTTGCCAGTTCATCACTCGCGCCATCCCCTGTCTGGCGCAGATTACAGCCACACAGTCGCGCCATCTTTTGTAGGTGCTAGGGTTTACCCTTGTTCAGAAGTTTCTTTTGGTCAGTACTTTGCTTCTGGGTTTGTTTTAGATTCTGCTTGAAGTGGTGAGTCTGGTCTTGGTTGGGAGAAATTCTTTGTTTTTTCATTTTCAGGCATTGGCGCTTGTTGTCAGTTAGCAACCCGCACCAATTGGGCATTGGCGCTAGTTGTCAGTGAGCAAGTCGTGCCAGTTGGCGCTAGTTGTCAATGACAAAGTCGGGCCAATTTCAGGGTGTGTGAAAATTGAGACTTTGTCCCTGAATCCTTCACCAGTGTGTCTTTCCCTTCCGGTCTTTTCTCTATATGAGCATAGATTACATTGCTCATTGTTTGAAATGTCTTCTCTCCATGATTGCTTGATGTAAAAGGGAATGAATGCCTTGTTTTGATCTCTTGCTTTGGAAGACCTCTTTGTGTTTGACCTCATATGTCTTGTCGCCTTTTGAGGGATTTCGTGACAAAGTGTTTGAAACAACGATTGCATTCTTAGTGTTTGTTTACATCTCTTTTGCATTCATCCTTCATTAAGGAGATTTGCATTTATTTAGTTTTCGTCTCAAAGTGTTCTTTTTGTTAAAATGCATTAGATCACATTGCATTGAAAAGTATTTTTGAGATTTATCATTGAACTTAGATTACATTGTTTAATGATCGAAAACTAAAAGTCGCTTTGAGTGCATTATCTTTCATTAAAAGCATGCATTAAGTAGATTCTCATTTCATCGAAAAATGCATTGAGTGCATTCTTATCATTTGAAAAGGAAAAAGGAAATTGTGCATAGATTACAATTGCATAGTTTTCGAAAAAGAGGATTTTGCATAGATTACATTGCATTATTCGCATCATTGAGTGTTTGAAATTACTTTTGGATAGTGAAAGTCATCTAGTTTGGAAAAGATTTCGTTCGCAGTGTTGTTTTATGTCACATCATTGTTTGAAGCTCTTCCCTTAACTAGATAGCATTCATCGAATTGAAAACTTTTCTTTTCTCATATAGCTGCACATAGGAGATTCTTAGATGACATACGGTAGGGCCTTGAAACTGAGACATAATTGAAGATAAACATTAAAATTTATTCAATTTACACTAAGGCAGCATTGGAACATTAACGCAACATTTAGAGGTCTAGGCTAGAGACGTGTTCCGGCGTCTTTAAACCTAGTAGCTGTCGTTCACCTCTTGGCTTTAGACAGCACTAGTACGGACTTGTGCTCCCCTTACCGTCGCGTATATAAAGGGAGACCCTACTAGGTTTCTATCCTTTATCCATAGGAAGCCGAGTCTGCTGCCCTATACCCGTGATACACCGAACACAACATTCGGGGAGATTGCCTGCACGTATGTTAAGTCCTTGGTTGATTTCTATTTCATTTTGAGACCAAGGTGTATATTGCAGTTCACGGTTATTTGCTACACCCTTTGCCTAGTATTCCTGAGTAGTCATTTTGATCTTTTCTGACTCTTTAAATTTGAAAAGGTCACCAAGCGCTTGTCCTTTCATGCTTGTTTCAAAACTGAAAGAGATAGAGTCACCTTTAATCCGTTTCTCGACTCTTAAAACATGAAACGGTGAATTTTCTAAGTTTCAATGTGGTAAAATAGATCACCCACGATCACACGCCCTGTTAGATTTTTCTTGTTGGACGTTTGATTGTGTGCCTTGGTTTTTAGCCCATGTGCGGTTTTGAGTTGTTGATGGCAACTTTTCCAGAGTTCACCAACCAAGGAATCCCCTCCGATGGGAATCCTGTTCATTTTCCTCCTTTTGGGAATGTTGGTGCTCCTTATATGGCAACGTTGTCCCTTCTTGGGTTAACTGTTGGGTTGCATGTTTGGTTGTTTTCAACCTCTGTGGTCCCGAATGTCCCAGCTACTGTTCAATCAGTTCCTCCGCCTGAACAAAATCATGTTGATTATAAGGTGGACCTCTCCCCTTCTTTTCCTGTTTCTGCGTCTTCCTCTTCTACTTCGCCTGGTGAAAGTCTGGATTCGAGTAACCAGGTGGCTAAGAAGAAGAAGAAGAAGACAAAGAAGAAGAAGTGCGATAAAGGAGAGGCTAGCTCTGCGGCTATTGTGCCTAAGAAGTCTCCTCTTGATAAACCTTCCAACCCTCCGCAGAAAGTCAATTTCCCTTGCATGTTATGCACAGGAGATCATCTTCTTCGAGATTGCCCTGCCATTCCCAAGGTGCTCGAAGCATGGTCCAATGGTCGTCTGCCGTTGCCTTTGGCTTCCGGGAGTCAGGTTGGGGGCACGTCTTCAGCTAGTGCTGGTAAAAATCTTAAGAAGCAGGGTAATCTCACCAATTCCTGTAAGTTGTGTGAAGGGAACCATGCCATTCACCTTTGTCCATATATGGATGAAGCCAAACGAGTTTTGGACAACTCAGCTGTTTCTGCGCCGTGCCTTCCGCCTGGTTACAAACAACTTTCTTTGAGTCCTCCACCTGATGATGCCATGATTGGTCAAGAGTCATCCTTGGTTGATCCCGCTCCCTCGGAAATTCAAATTCAGGAATCCATTCCCGACCAACCATTGGTCGTGGGATCAGTTGAACTGGCCCCGTCCGCGGTGCACCAGGTCTTTTTTGTTGAGAGTGGGTCTCATACCCCTCAGGTTCTTCTTGTTTCTTCAGATTCTTCAGACTTGGAGAAAGATTCTCCTGTCCCTGTACCTTAAGAAGCGGCTCCTCTGCCTCCCGTGATGGAGGTCCCGGAGGATACTCCTCCTGCCTTCGAGATGGAGGTCGTGGAGGATGCTCCTTCTTCTTCCGTAACATCAGGGGAAGACCATCTCGATTCGATGGTAGCCCCTCCAAGTAGTTTGGTCGCTTCCTTTGATTGGAATCAATTTTCAGGATACCGCCTTCTGTCTTATGTGCCTTTTGAGATCACAGTACAGGCCTTTGGTTTTGTCGTACCCAGCACCATTATAGACGAAGGCGCGTCTGTTAGTGTTTTATCCTCAACTACTTGGCAAGCTTTTGGTTCACCGTCGCTTGCGCCTGTTACGCAGAATCTGTTGGCATTTAACAGAAGAACGAGTCAACCGTTATGGATCCTTCCAAGGTTACATGTTACTTTGGGAGGTAAAACCGTCCATATGGACGTGATGGTTGTTCCGGGCCCCTTGGATTTCAATCTTCTCTTGGGGTGCGATTACACCTATGCCATGGGAGCGCTTGTCTCCTCCCTTTTTCGTGTGGTCTGTTTTCTGCATGAAGGACGGATCATGACCATTGATCAGCTTTCGTTCTTTGGTCCTAATATGGCAGCTGGCCAGCCATCATCCCTTCCTAGTTTTTATCCACCCGTTGCATCTGCCCCATCGCAGGTCAACTATGTGGCTACCTACCCAGTGCCTGTGCTCAGTGATGATGCCATCATGCATCAGGTGCTGGGGGCATTGGGTCCTGACTTCCAGGATGTTTTCCTTCCATCAAGAGTGGAACTCTTGGAAGTGATGACTTCTTGTTCATTATGATGAGGTCTTTCGAAGCATGGTTCTTTTCTTGTGTCAAGCTCCTTAAAAAATGAAACAAGCTGGTCGGAGCATGGTTCTTGTCTTGTGTCAAGCTCCTTAAAAAATGAAACAAGGTTGTCGGAGTAGAGTTCCTTGTCTTGTGCCAAGCTCCTTAAACCATGAAACAAGGTGTCTCGAGGATAGTTCTTTTAATGTGTCAACCTCGTTAAAACAATGAAACACATTCCCGTTCAATTCGAGTCTTTGATACAATCTCGTAAAATCCCAGTCGAGTCTTTTTCTTGATCTCACAATTTGAACCTTCACTCCATCTTCCTTTCATATGGACTGAAGCTTGGGGGGCATGTACCTCGAATTGAGTCACCATGTTGGGGGCATGCTTACTTTTTCAAGCATAGTTTGTTTCCATTTCAAGCTTGTGTAAAAATGAAACCGGTTTTAAGCATAATTTATCCTTGTTTCAAGCTTGTGTAAAAATGAAACCAACTTCAAGAAAAGTTTCCTAATTTCAAGCTTGTGTAAAAATGAAACCATTTCCATTTTACCTCTCGTGATTTCCATCTTATCAGCCTATTTTTGCTAGATGAGCCTTGGTTTTTTCGTTCCATCGTCACTATCTGCTTGGCCGATCATATGCCTTCACTTGGTTGTTTCACCCATTCCTGAGGAACCGCTGCGATGAGTGGTCTTGTTAGCCAGCCTCTTAACCTTTACTTGTTCAGAGAAGTTCCACCATTACTGGAACCAGTAGCTACCCTTTATACCACTCGTTCTTCCAGGAGGAGTCATCTTTCAGCTCTTTTCTGAATCTCTAAACATGAAAAGATTTCCGAGGCCCTTGTTGTTTCGATCTCGTTAAAGTGGCTGTGAAACGACATCTACCCAGTATACGTTTACCCCTTTTTTGGGCTGGGATAGGTTATTTATGAAAAATGAATACCCTAGCTTATCGCGACTAGGAGGTTTTCTCAGACATAGTTTTCTACCTTTTCGGATCTGAGGAACTATTTACGAAAAGGGACCATTGGAGTTTACTTTTCAGCTGTCTTTTCAAACTCTCTAAACATGAAAAGACGTTGAGTTTTTCCTTTGTCAGACTCGTTAAACCCTGATGACATCAGATTCAGTCATAATGACGCTACTCGAGTTCCTCCTTCCTAGGGCTCGTTAAATGTACTAGGACGGACTTATATGACAAGCATATGGTATCCTCTTCAAGCTTGTGTAAAAATAAAGAGGTACTCGCCAGAAATGGTGGGGGAAAATGGAACCAGCATCATTGTCGTGTCGGCAGTATGTCGCTCTTGAAAATGGCACTTGTCTGCATTCGTGTCGGGTTGGGGACATCTGATCTCGTTTTTCACTTGCCTCCGTGGGTTTGGGTGATCCCTTTTGACCTCTCATCTGCTCTTTGCCTCGTCATCATGACCTCTAATCCGTTGATGTCAAATACTGCCAAACTCACTGTCGTGCCGTCAATATGTTCAAGAGAAGTTGACCTCTGCAAATTCCAACCTTCCTCTGATTCTCATCTAATCCTGATTCACAAAAAACATTATGTTCCTATGTCTCGCGTCGTTGATGTGGGAAACACTATGGCCCACCTTCAATCAAGGTCACTTCCTGTCGACTTCAGCTCATTATCCAGGAAGTTGATCTAGAGACTCCCTTCTGGTACCTTGGAGCCTGCATGCCTCAATGGCAGGTTCTTCGCGTTCGACGTGAGGTTCTCATTATTGGCCTCCGATCGAGTGATTCTACGAGTGTTCGACGCTAGCTCACTGATTCACATGCCGTAGATTGTACCTATAGTACCTTGAGGGCCATTGGCATTATTGGTGGTACCTCTCGCATCTGTTAACAACTTTCATCATTGGCTGGTAATCAGGTGATGTTCTTTCATGTTCGACTTCAGCTCACATATTCTAATGCTTGAACTTGTACTTTTTTCGGGTCGAGATGGAGTGCAAGAACCTGGATTCCCATCTGTTATAATCCAGGCTGCGATTTTGTGGATTATTATGATTAGTTACATGACTCACTGATTAGATGGCTGTGACCATACCTGAGTCTATTTATCGATCCTCACTGGATGGCTGCGTCCATACCTTGGATCTAGATTACTGTATACTCTGTTATGGATGGCTGCGCCCATACCACATATATCATGTATATTGAGATATCAGTTGCACTTCTCTATGTAGGTTTTCTGACAGTGGTGTTTTCATTTGGACATGTTCTCGTAAAGAATTTCACCCCTCTCTCTCTCTCGGGCCTCATGCTTTAGGGGGCATCTATTACACAACAATTTGTCACCGTCCCTGCAATTCCCCGTCCCGCACAATTGGAGGGCTCATTCTGTGACCAATAATCAGTTTCATGCCTTGCAAATACCATCATTGCATCCCTTTCCATGAGGACAACATTTCTTCTGTTGATCATTTCCTGAGCAGACCCCTAAAAACACCTGTTTTTTCCTTGGCGCTGGTAGCCCGTTATGTCCTCGCACCAATGGGGGAAAATTAACACTGAGCCCGCGCCAATTGGTGCTCTATCCCAGTTAAGCATCCGCGCCAATCTGCTTTTGGAAAGTTTTTTAAAAAAAGAGGCGAAGTTTCGATTACATCAACTTCGTGGATGAGTCATCAGGAGTGGTTTCGACTGAATAACCACGACCTTCCTCCTTTGGCCTCTCGTTTCCACCTTATGGGGAACCTCCCAAGGGATAAGGCCTCCCTTCCACTATTGTAGGGATCCCAACCTCCTCCTCTCCTCTATAAATATAGCCTTCATCCATTGATGAAGGCAGATAGGTGAATAGCTGGTCTCAGAAGCTATTAAGGCCTTGTACCTAAGAGCCTTGATTCATTCCCTTAAAGCCAAATCAGCAAGGAGATTATTTTAGAGACATTAGAAAAGGGGAAACATCCCATCTGACCAGGCTTTGTCGAGACGTGTTCCGCTGGCGACCCTCCGAAGGAGAATTCAGCGTCAGGGCTATGGTTGTATTCTTCTTTGATTGATTAATGATAAGCGACTATTGGTTATGGTTTCACTCTTGTTATTGATTATGATGATGAGTTATGTCTTCTCTGAATGACATATAGTTTCATACACTGGATTTTACGCTTGCGTTTGTTTTGTTTCTTGCGTGTGCAGGTGTCCGATCACGGAGATCGTGAGGATTGTGATCTGCCAGAGCTAAGGAACAGGAGCGCTACTTTCTCTACAAGCGACAACGTTGGATTCCAGGTAAGCCTTCATCGCTAGTTGGTTTATTTGCAATTAGGAACCTGCACTATAGCGTGAACGATTGTTGCTAGACTCGATCTGGGCTAGTAGGGATCGCCTCTGTCCGCGGAGGGGATTTACCTCCACAACAAAGACACTTCAATGAATGCTCAACTTCGACACCAAGAAAACACTGCAGCAAATTCGAATTCCACTAGCACAAAACTCAACCGCTTCAATAATTGCAATCTGCTTCAATGATCAACTTCTCTAATACCATGTAGAAATTATATAAATTGTGTTATATGTCCAAGATTCTCCTGATCTCACACTATTTTAACTTCATGCAAAATACAAAATCTATTCCACCATTGATCATTTGCGGAAATTAAATCAAGATTAAATCACACATATGGAAACAATAAAAATTCACACACATTAACACAGGTTATCATGAGAGAAAGCTGAAGGTAGAAAACCCCAACTATCTGTGTATATAATATATGTCATAGAGATCATGTAACAAACCTCATACAAATCTGATCATATCAAGCTCTCAGTACAATACAATCGCTACACACTAATCAAGCCCGATCTTGCAAATCCATGCACCTATCTTTGCCACCTGCTAGCCTACCTCTACTGTGCAATCCTTGCTGAAGAATGGCTCTGAATGAACTCTAATTCACCAAGCTTGCACTGCACAATCCTCATTGGCATCTCCACTGAGTGTTGGATGCAATCAATGCATCACTATAGTCACACTTGCTCTTTCACCTATCTCTCCACTGGTCTCCACTGAAACTGCCATGCACTGTAGTTAACTGATGTATTCTTCAGTTGATTAATGAGTTATTATTTAGTGAATTAATTAACTAATTAATTCACACCACTCTCACTAGTGTATCAATCAGTTAGACTAGATACAACTAGCTCAACTGAGTCTAACTGAGTTAAACTAAATACAACTCCATCAACTACTTCTATAACTCCACCAAACTCTGTCACATGAGTTCTAACTGAAGTCCTCATGCATTAGCTCCAGTAAACCCTCAGGAATAGCGTAATTCCTTCTATCAGTTGTTGTACCACATCTGTGCACTTAACTGAAGTGCTCCAAGAGAATAAGATAATGTTTATAGTCCAAATATTATTAAGAGCTAATAATATTCGACATATCTATTTTTAGACTGGCAATCTAAAAATAGATTCTACCCAATATGTCTAAAAATATAAGTCCATCTATTTTTCCAACTTGACCAACCATCAACAAATAGCATCCTGCAACTCATAGAATATGATCGACATGTCTAAAAATAGACATAGTCTAAAAATAGACTTTGCGTCAAAAATAGCTTGTGGGCCCACTTAGTGAAGGCGACCCTTTTCACTAAACTCATCATCTTGTTGAATCTCAACACAACCTTTTCCTAGGTTTCTTGGAATATTTTACCACATAGTTACTTTCACCTTTTACTCAATAAAAATGATCATTTAATTAAATCTTTTAAATAAAAGTCGTGTATTAATGTTATTAACGAATGCATCATTCGTTTCTCATTCTAAATGTGTGTCATAATAACTCTTGTAACAATAAGTAAATAGTAGAGGAATGAAACAAGAGGTTACATCTTCCCCCCCTGAGATAAACACCGTCCTCAGTGTTATTCATTTTCTGAGAACATCTTCGGATAAGCCTCATACATAACTTTTTTGTCTTCCTAGGTAGCCTCCTCCAGGCCAAAGTGCTTCCACTACACTTTAAATTGGGGGATGACTCGCTTCCAGAGTGTTATATCTCTATGATCTAGGATATGTTGTGGTTCTACCAAGAACTCGTTGTCCGGTTCTACCTGCAAACAACAATTTTTTTTTTAATTAGCTCAAATCGGAGATTATTATATAAAAATTGTAAGTCTTTGTTGACTTATATGTATACCCTGCCAATGTATGATGTGCTTGGAATCGTGCACATAACGCTTCAATAAAGACACATGAAATAAATTTTGCACTAATATATTGTTTGGTAAAGGAAATTGATAGGCCACCGGCCCTATCCTCTCTAAGACTTCAAAAGTTCTACAGTAGTGGCGGGCCAACTTGGCACAAGCATTCCATCGCAGAGTGTTTTTCTTTGGCTTGATTCTCACATACACATGGTCCCCTACTGAAAATTCCCAGAAGGTTCTTTTCCTTTCTGTGTAAACCTTTTTCCGGTCTTGTGCCGCCTTCAAATTCTGCCTAATTTTCTTAACCTCCCACTCCATCTCTTCCAGCATATCTAGTCCAAGCATCATTTTGTTTTCTGGGCTACTCCATTTTATAAGAGTCTGACATTGTCTCCCATACAATGCTTCGAAAGGGCTCATTCTAAGAGATTCTTGATATCCGTTATTGTATGCAAACTCAACCAATTGTAGGTACTCCTCCCATTTCGTTGGCTGTTGAATTACGTACATGCGCAACATGTCTTCTAAATTTGATTTACCCTTTATATTTTCCCATCTGTTTGCGGGTGATAGGTAGTACTAAATTGTATTTACATTCCCAATCCACTAAATAGCATCTTCCAGAATGCTGATGTAAACTGTACATCACGATCTGAAATGAATTCTCGGGGTATACCATGCAATCTGAAAATTTCCTTCATAAAAATGTCTGCAATTTGTACAATCTTAAAGGTAGATTGAATAGGGATAAAGTGTGCCACTTTGTTGATTCTATCCACTACCACCATAATCGAATCGTTATGATTTTTATTCCTAGGTAGTCCAGTGATAAAGTCAAGGGAAATGACTTCCCACTTCCATTCGGGCACTGGAATTGGTTAAAGTAATCCTGCAGGATGCTGATGTTCAACCTTAATTTGCTGACACTCAAGGAACTTGGTCAAGTATTATGCTATGTCCCTTTGCATTCCCCGCTAGGTGTAGTCTTTTCCGATTTCTATTAACATCTTTTGGTACCCTGGATGCCCGACATAGGTGCTCCTATGATACTCATCCAAAATAATTCTCTTTATACCATTCTGATTGGGAATATATATCCTCTTCCAAAAAAAAAGAAGCTGTTTTTCATTGAGTTCATATTCAGACTACTTTCCTCGTCTTTCACCATCTTTTACTTGCTATCGCAAGTTCTGATATTTCGGGTCCTCACTTGCTGCTTCCAAAATATGAACTTGAAATTAAATTCATTCTGGTTGAAATAAGTTCATAAATGTCGTGCAAGTTTCTTCTTAAGGCATCCACCACCTTTTTCTCTTTTCCTTTCACATGCTGAATATCGAAATCAAATTCACCAAGGAACACATTCCATCTAGCTTGGTGGGCATTCAAATCAACCTGATTAAAGTAACTGGTTAGGCTACTATGATTGGTTCTCAACACGAATATTTTTCCTAGCAGATAATGCCTCCATATCTGCAAGGCATGCACAACTGCAATTAACTCCAAATCATATGTTGAATATCTCTACTCATGATATTTCAACTTTCTAGACTCATAAACTATGACTCTTCCCTCCTGAGTCAATACTTCTCCTACACCCTCCTTGCATGCATCAGTACATACTTCAATTTCTTTACTTGGGTCTACTACCTTCAGAACTGGGGCAGTAGTTAACAACTCTTTCAATAGCTCAAAACTGTTCTGACACTCTTGTGTCCATTTAAAAACTCATCCTTTCCTTTGCAAAGAGGTAATAGGATACATCATTTTAGAGAAACCATTTATGAATCATTGGAAGTAACCCGCCAAACCCATAAATAAGCATATGTCTGCTACGTTATTTGGAACCCTCCATTCCATAATTGTTCTTATCTTTTCCAGGTCCACAACTATCCCTTCAGCTGAAATCACATGCCCCAAGTATTGGATCTTCTCCTTAAAGAAATCACATTTACTAAAATTGGCATAGAGTTGATGTTCTCTGAGTATTTTCAGCATGATGCATAGGTGTTCCTGGTGTTCCTCCACACTCTTAGAATAAATTAGTATATCATCAATGAAAATTAACACAAATTTATCCAAATACAGGTGAAAGATTCCATACATTAAGCTAATAAATGTTGTTGGTGCATTGGTTAACCCAAACGGTAACACCAAAAACTCATAATGTCCATACCTGGAATGAAAAGCAGTCTTGCTTATATCTTCATCCTTGACAAAGATCTGATGGTAGCCTGACCGTAAGTCAATTTTGGAGAATACTATAGCTCCTTTGACTTGGTCAAACAGATCATTGATGCGTGGTAGGGGGTACTTGTTTTTAACAGTTAGCTTGTTGAGCTAACGATAATCCATACACATACGCATAGTACCATTCTTATTCCTTACGAACAACACTGGTGATCCCCATGGGGACACACTTGGTCGAATATAGCCTTTATCCATCAATTCCTGCAATTACATCTTTAGCTCTGTTAATTCTAGTACACTCATTTTGTATGGAGTCTGGGACATAGGTGTTGCCCCAGGTATTAATTCAATAGTAAAATCTATGTTTCTTTTTGGTGGTAGCCCTGGAATTTCCTCAAGGAAAACATCTTGAAATTCTTGTACAATAGGAATATTTTCCAGCATAGAAGTCTTATCTTTTGTGTTGGTGAATCCAACTTGAATTGAATAAATATAGCAACACTTCCTTATACATTTACTTAGCTTTGATGTCGTAATAGGCCGCAACTTCAAAGGCTTTTTTATGCCTTGCATTTCCTGTCTTGACCCATCATTAGACTTAGAATGTATAACCTTATTCTTACAGTCCACTAAGGACCAATGTCTTTCCAACCAATCCATTCCCAATAATATATCATAATATCCCAGTGGTAGAACATTAAGTTCCACGGTTATGTGTTGGTCCCCAATACTCAACTCACAATTGGGTACCTTTGTATGAACCCGTCTTCTAGTCCCTGTAGCTAGTTGAACCAGCCAGGGATTTTTAAATTTTTGTTCCTGCAACTTACTGCTTTCAACTACACAGGGATGTATGTAGCTCAAACTAGCACCAGGATCAACTAAAATAGAAACAACTCGGGTTTGAATCTTCTTACCTTCTAATTCTATCATGGTTGGCTGGTAATCTGCTTGTCGATCCTCCAGTGCCGCGTTGATTCTGGGTATGTTTCGAGATACATCCCCCACCGTGGACGCTTCTTGTAGATTTTTTGCCACCTCATTCCTTCCTCGATGTAGGCAGTTCTTGAAATAATGTGCTTTTCCACATCCCCAGCATTGCAACAAAGGTTTCTGGGGTTGCCTAATATCGGGTATACTAGAAGCTTCATTAGGCCTTTCCTCCCATGTCCACTTGGTTTGGATTGGTTATTTCCATTATGTTTGCTCATTGGATATCTTGCAGCATTCTTGAAATTGCTTGATCTGTTATTTTTGTTATTGGTAAAACGTTTTTTCCCCTTTCAAGGTAGCCAACTTCTCCCTTTGCCTTGTACTGCTGATAGCACATTCATGCTTTCCTAATTGCTTCATCCATGGTTTTCAGATTCCTGAACTCAGTTCTTTCTTTCGTATGAATTGGAAAACTTCTTAAAAAATGTTGCACCTTGGCATTTTCATCACGCAGGTAAGGTACATAAATTAATAGAGACGTGAATTTGGTAATAAATTCATCCATAGTCATTTACCCAGTTTCAGATCATGAAATTCTCGGGATTTCTCATCGTAAAATCGTTCAGTCGGGTACTTATATTTCAAGTACTACTGAAACTCATCCCAAGTTACATTTTGATCTTCCACTCCTCGTACATTCTTCACTTCTTCCCACCACAACTTGCTTTTTCCTGCAGTTGGTAAATGGCTAAACGAGCTTTTAGTTTAATGTTATACTCATACACTTGAAAGTACTTATTCATATTTATTATCCAAGCTTCCGCAATCTCTTCCGCCTCTCCATCAAAGGTAAAAGGTTTCATATTTTGGAATTCTGCCTGTAATTCCACCTTCTGTTTCTTCAACTCTTGTTCTTCCATGACATTTCCAGATTCTACCTCATTATATGTTCGAATTTTATGGCTTCTTGGCGTTCGACTGTCTTCGACCCGATCATGGACTGCTTGGCATTGTTCTCTGTTTTCCTGAGTGTTTCTCTCGGGGCTAGGTTGTCCACTAGGAGGATTTTTCCTTTCTGACAGAATCTTAAATATCCTCTCTTTTTCTCTCATCAACCTTTCATTGTCACTGTGAACTTTAAGCATTTCTATTTGTAGCTGTTGTACAGTATCCAACAATTTATTTGCCTGTCATTACTGTTCTTCCAACATTCTGCTTGTCTGTTGATGTTGGTACACACTTAACTGCACCCACATTTCAGGACTGACCTCAGGATTGGTCACAGGATGGGTCTCTCCCATGTTTCTGGGTGGGTGTTGACTTGATCCTCTTCTCATGATGGATTACAGGAATCTGTTCCTGTAATTAACACAATATCAAATCATTAAATTTAATAGAATTTCATAACACAACAGTATAGTATGGTTCTGGCCCATTTGACCCCAGTTTGTAACTTATGCTCCGATACCACTTGTCACACTTACCTACTTACATCCTTTCCTTTTACTGCTTATATTAAGAAAAAATTAAAAACATATACATGTTATCTAAAAAAAAATAGTTCATGTATATAATATTTATCAATCATGCCTTTTACTTTAACTACGTGTAAAACATTTCAACATAATTGAATTACAGGGTTTATATATTTCGCATTCACTTAGGCAATGAACCTATACATATAAAGTTGGCTATATAATGCAACTGACAGTTTTGTACATACGTTAATTTCTTGGGTACGAAGTTTAGCCTTTTCATGTATTTGTCACAAAGTATAAACCATCATTCGATTCCCAAGGTGATTAAACCGCAACGGCACTTAATATATGATAGGAATTATATATTTGTTTATTTGATTGGCCGGTCTATATTATTACACCGATTATTAATGCTATGCCTCCGTGGTGCTACGGTCTCCATCTGGCATGTTTGGCTGTCATCTTCTGTGTCGTTGGATTGTTTCCCTTTGAGATTGATAAAGATCTAGCACTGGGATAGGTTAGGGTAACTACCCATTCCCAAAACCCCTCCGCCATTGTTTCATTGTTGTGTTACCTCGGAGCAGAGCTCTCAGCTCTGCAACCGTAAGATCTTGTGGTGATGCTTAGGCTATACCTTCACGAGGAGGGTTATGTTATCAGTTTGATAATGAATGGCTCTGCCAGCTGAAGAGTATTGTGCATGCCTTATTCGCCTTCTGTCTCGGCTCCATGGTTCACACAAGCCTCCGGAATCTCCGACGTTCTCCTCCATACACGTTCTTGGCAAGGTTTGCACGCCATTTTATTTTATAAATTCTTTACAGAGAAATATGAGCATTTTTATCTACCTTCTTGGTTTTATTTCTGGATTTTCTAACTTACTGGCACTTGTTCTTGTTGTTTGTGCTCTGGTTAGGCACAAATTGGATAAACGAGAACATTTTCGATGTGAATCTTGTCGTCGGCTCGAATCCCTTGTCAAACAGTAAGGGCCTCTCACATTTCTTTTCTTATACTCAGCCCATAATACTACATGTTGTAACTCTTGGCCTTCGTCTGCTGAAAATTGCAGGCAAAGGCTTTCTGGTTATCGGTTGCATGAGCAGTTAAACGTTTAGTTTTTTGATATGGGTTTTTGTTAAACTGTCTTTGCTTTTGGGCTCGGCCCTGTCCCGTTATATGTCCATCGGAATCTGGTCCTCGGTGACCTCTGAACTGTATCATGAGGGTTTAAAATTTCAGAGCTACATCTCTGTTCTTTTTCTTTCAAATTTGTAATTATACCTATGGATATTTTCAGTTATACAATGCTGTGCCTACACAGTCAATTTTGTTCATGTTATGGGTTCTCCAGCTTTTGTGTTGGTTTGGTTGTGTATTGCATTTGGACTTCAATGTTTATATTTGAATGTTATGCTGCTACATTTTCTTTCCTTTGGAAGGTTTTGTTTATTCCATGGATTATAGACACGGTTCGTTCCAGCTTCTGCATTTTAATAATCTATTATTCGCACAGACATCTGATTTCTACTTTATTAATTTGACAACATATGTCTCATAACAACTATTCACCAATAGTAAAAGATTAAGGAAAAGAAAACTACTACTTCATCTTTTATTTACCACAGAGAATAAAAACAGTGTTTTGTTCCTTCCTGTAATCTTTCTTTTTTTATGAAAACATATCATGTATTTTCAACTTTTCCTAGAATGATTCTATTTCAGGTAATTAGGAGCTCAGATGTTTATTCGTATAATAGCATTACTTTACTCTCTTATAAAACTTTCATTACCGAATAGGAAGCATTAAGAGTAAACTTAAACATATTATGTACCTACTTTAGAGTACAGGTTTTGCCTCAGTAACTTTCGGTCCACCCAACCTTGAGCTAGGCGATTACTTCCTCTGCTCCCCCTTGCTCCACACCAGGTTGGAGGTATTTATCTGAGACAAGAAGTCTGACCTCAGGATTGAAAAATCATGTCTTGCTTCTCTAGGGTGAGTTCCTTGAGTTCCACTGGTACTCCCACTAGCTCTGGACAACTCAGAACCAGCATTCGCTGCTTAACCCTCTAACTCTTCTGCACAAAACCCCATTCCCTCCTAGGATTTTTCCTTAAATCCTTTTTGGGAAGGTAACTGTCAGAACTGTCTCAACCTCTTCCTGGGTTTCTTGGAATATTTTACCACACAGTTAC
This sequence comes from Pinus albicaulis, assembly GCA_034641835.2. NCBI lineage: Eukaryota > Viridiplantae > Streptophyta > Pinopsida > Pinales > Pinaceae > Pinus > Pinus albicaulis. The sequence continues at coordinate 1,638,676,530 of CM076581.1, read as the reverse complement.
TTTCGCCTTTTACTCAATAAAAAATATCATTTAATTAAATCTTTTAAATAAAATTCATGTATTAATGTTATTAACGAATGCATCATTTGTTTCTCATTCTAAATGTGTGTCATAATAACTCTTGTAACAACAAGTAAATAGTGAAGGAATGAAATAGGAGGTTACATTTACTCCTAGCTAGAAGAACAATAACATCGTCATAAAGGAGAAGATTAATGACCATAGAAGTAAGTCCAAGGCCAGCATATCCTGCAGCTTCCAAACACTCTTCTAGCTTATCAATGTAATGCCACAAATTGTAAGGGATAGGTTACACCCTTGCTTAGCCCCGATATTGCATTTAATTTCTTGTGACCAACCCCTAGTGGTCCTAAGCTTGGCAATAACATTCTTGTATAGCCTAGTCAGAACAACCCTCAACTCTACAAGAACCATTATCTCTTCTAGTCTCTTACATAGCTTATCCCAAAGAACTATGTCAAAAACTTTTCTAAAGTCAACAAAACAATAGAACAGAACAATCTTAATATATGGATAGGTTATTTTGAAAATAAATAATAATATATTTATTATAATAAAATATTTGTAAACAATTGATTGTTAAAAAAACAAAATATTAAGCATTTTTACTAAATCATTATAAATAAGATGTGTAATTACCTTCATATTAATTTGACATGTAACATTTAAAAAATTATTAATCATATAAATTTGACATGTGCCATCTAAAATAATATTAATAGTAAAAACAATATTTTAAAGTTGATCATTAATCAAATACTTAAATATTTAAGTTGATTAGAATATTTTTATATTATTTTTTATATATAAATATAAAATATTTTTAATTGAGTTTAACTTAAATGATTAGGTAAAATAATTGTTATCCTCCGACATAAATTAAAATTTTGAAAAAAATAATCTATATGTGTCTATTGCTTAATAAATAAATTTTAACTTAATTTATTAAAATATAAAAAAATTCTCAATTTTTTTTAATTAAAAAAAATAAATCTTAAAAAATAATAATTTAAATTAACTTATAATAAATCAAATTAACTATATATCAAAAATTTCTTTTTTTTCAATTAAAAGAAAATAAATCTTAAAAAACAATAATTTAAATTAACATATAATAAGTCAAATTAACTATATTAAATATATAGTTACATCATTTCCTACCAAATAAATTTATTTTAACTATAAATCTATTATATATCAATATGGATCCCAGAATAATACAAATATTTTCTAATTTTTTAAAATTTATTTACTTGAAAAAATATTTTTTCTTAAATATAAGAAATAAAGTTAAAAATAAAAATTATAACATATTTATACTTGATATATAAAAATTTTAAATTATATATATATTTTAAAAGAATGATTCTACACTGTTCAATCATTCTTTCACACATGAACTGATAGTGGTCACTGTGTATCAAATTGGTTGTGTTATTAAAATTTCTGTATTGACCATTAACCCTTTCCATAGTTTCAACATCTTCAACGTGAAAAAATATACATGTAACATGGACATGTTATAAGAAGAGCTATATGATGGGCTACAAAGTTTTTTGGAGGAGTTATAAAGTTATTTAAAGTTAGAATAACGAATTGGTTGCAATTTAGCTAGATTGTAATTATATATATATATATATATATATATATATATATATATATATTTTTGGAATTTTATATTTATTTATTTATTTTTAAGTTTGGTTTCATCGAATTTTAAAATATATTTTCAAAAATATAAAATTAAAATAAAAATATTCAACACAAATAAAAAAATAGAAAATATTGCTATTGAGAGGACTTAACTTCAAATGGTTCAGTTTTCTCAGTTTCAGTGTGTATTTAAAAGAATGTCCTCACTACTAGTTTAAAAAACACCAAAGAATGTGGGAGAATTGTGCAAACAATGGTAATGAGTCAATTTAATAATAATTATAGATAGTCCTCACTACTAGTTTGAAAAACACCAAATACCTTTTAATAAACAATTAACTAATAAATGTTTTGTAATGCGTCTAGGAGTGGCTTCTTCTACTCTCTCATCAGAAAAACTAACCCCATCACTTTTCAAATCTTTATATTTTTATATCAAAATATTTTAAGAATTTTTTTTAATCTAATCATGTTATTAAAAAAAATTAAATTTAAATTAAAAAAATATAATAATAATTTCACTTAACCATTTGAAATAACTCGAATGACCCATCTTTTATAAATTTCACATCCCACTCCTTAATCTCCCATCCACACCAAATGTCCCAACTTAACCAGCCCAATGTGCTTATAATCATAAGAATTTCAAGAACTTTCTCTAGCCGAGTGATTCGTTGGGATCCTTTCACATGCATCACGCTAATTATTGACGCGTAGATGTTTTTTCTATGCCCTGAAATGGGGCCTCCACTTGGTTGTTTCCAACCCCCATCGGGGAAGATGATTTATATTATTAAACAGAAACACACACACATTAATTATTTAAGTATTTTAGTTTTGACATTTAGTGATAAAAAAATTTATATATTAATATTATGAATTTGATTTTTTATTTTACTCATTTATTTAATTTAAAATAATTATAATAATTTCAATATATAATTAAGTTTTTTTTTTTTTTTTTTTTAATTTCACTATTTGATAATTTAAAAAATATATAAAATTGGGTTATAGAAATGAAGGATTTTGAAAATAAACATGCATATACTTTATGGGGGTTTTCTATTTACTTATCAAATTCCCTTGATATTTGTGAAAATTATAGTAAAATTGAATATCATGCAACAAAAGTGCTATTATGCCTTCGTAAAATTATTTGATTCATATTATCTCTATATTTTATTTTAGTGAGGTTTATAACTTAAGGACTCGAATTCTTTAGTACCATTTAATTTATTTCTATATCACCTATTTTAGATGGAGAAGTTAAATTTTTTGTTACAGTTTATTATGGTCAAATTACATTATTTTTGTACTTTTTCTTTGGAAATTTGTTAACTAGTGGTTTAAGTGTGTAGATTTATTATTTTTCTTGTAAAGGCTTTACTTTTGTAGTAGAAAGTTACACATTTTCTTATAATTATGTAATTTAAAATAAAAGATCCATTTTAACATTAAACATATCAAGCATTTAGAGAGATCAAATCTTTTTGATGAAAAATTCATTTTTTCTCCCCTCACAAAGATTTGCACATTGAGTGAATTGGACCTTCTTGATGCTTGATAATTTGAACTTAATATGGATCTAAATTAATTTATTTACAAGGCTAGCCCATTATTTTTAATTTTAATAGTATTTGACTCATGTCAACATTATGCAAATTACAAATTTCTCCCATTCAAACTAAAAAATGCATCTTTTTATAAAAATAAAGAAAAATAGAGATAATGTTTGACATAAGGGACATCCTCATTTCTTTTTCTAGGTTACAAAGCCTAGGAAAACCCCTCGGTACTTCCCCTCATTATGAGGATCATAAGCATAAGAGGGTAAACATACATCCTTTAGGGCACAGGGTCAAGTCAACAATATTGTTTGAAGCCATTATAGCAATATAGTTAGTAAGAGATTAACACGTCACTTACAAGAATAGAATTTGGATGGGGAGGATAACCCTCCATCCCACAGCCACTTGTGTTAGACCCAATTCATATAGGACATCATGAATTATCACTAAATAATGCTAAAATTTAGTATATAGAGGATGAAAAATACACGTTAGGGTGAAAGCATGGAGTTGGGTTACACTTTTTGGTGAAAAATTGTGCGTTTGGGTGGAAAAAAAATGGCTCGATCGAGCCATTTAAGCACTTGATTCAGTCATTTTTAAGCGCTCGATCAAGCTCCTTGGGCGCTAAAAAAGTAGCTCGACTGAGGGTTAAAACTAACCCTTTGTTGAGCTATAACGCTCGATTGATCCCTAAGGCTTGATAGAGCCATTTTTTTCATATATACTGCTGCAGCGGTCTGCGTGCGCCATTTGCACTTACCACAGGTAAACTAGGAGCTCGACCGAGAGTGTGACAGTAGCTTGACTGAGAGTATTGGAGCTCGATCGAGCAATTGAGTGTTCAAATCAATTTTTCCAACCACACAACCAACGTCCCATATGCTCAAACGAAGGGAGGTATTCTATCCTTTATTTTTCTTATTTAATTTGATTTTGCAAAACAAAACAAAAAACAAAAAATTTAAAAACCAACCATATACAAAAATCATGAAAACCAATTAAATAATAAAAAAAACATACAAAAACCACAAAAAATACAAAAAAACCCTTCAAAAAAACCTAGAAAATCATAAAACCAACCAAGAAAACCATTAAAAAAAATCTTTAAAATGACTTAGAAAACCATAAAAAAAACACTTCAAAACAACCTAGAAATCACTTTTAAACGACCAAAAAACCTATAATTTAAGTTTTAATTTTTTTTATGACTTGCAATGTTTTGTTTATTAAATGCATATTTTTTTATTTAGAATAGTAAAAACATTTTTTTTCTTATTATTTTAGGTTTTAAAGGTTTTTTTTGGAATTTTGGTGAAATATAGTTTCTGTTTGTTTTTTTTGTTATTTAAAAGGCATTTTAAATTTACAACAAATTTATCCCCGATTGGGGTGTTTGAGACTCTCCACCACTGGGCAGATGTAGGACAGGTGTAAGCATTGATCCATGCAAACATGAGTGCAATCCCCAAACATAATAGCTATGGCATTCATTAACCGAATGTGGATGTACGAGGGAGTACAGGGAAGGATGGAGAATTTGGAAAGACAACCTGGGTTGTCAGAAAGGCAGTGTAATAGGAGGTACAGGCTAGGCTTCAAAAGGCAATCCTTGGCTCTGCCAATATCAATTTTCACTGCATGAAACCGTGAAGAGGGCCGAAGGAAGGAAGCTAGTGCAACCATATTTCGCAGGGTCTATACGCTGGTTCAGGGGTATGTTCTTCTACAATTCAACCTCTTACTTTTTCCTAACAATAATTACACGAAACAGGCTAGAGGAACACCTGTAATTCTAGATATGTTTTTAACCATCCGCTGTTTAGCAGCCTGGAACGAAAAATTAATACCACCAAAGGATATTCAACCCCGTTTTCATGACCCTTGTCAAGTCGATAAGCCCAAACTTAAGTCTATGTTTCAATTACATGGGAATTGCAGTTAATTTTATAGATGTAAACGTCAGTGTTCCTTCCCATATGGTAGGCATTTCACTTCTGTAAGTCTTTGCATGTATTTACTTAGTTAATGTTTTAAATAGTGAACTAGCTAGTGCGGATAGTAGAAGAATGAAACATTTTCAATTTTGGTTGGCCTTCAATGCATTAAGGTGGCCAACAAACCTAGTTTCCTTTGGGCAGGTTGAGGTCACCAACTTCATATGGAATGTAACCTGCTTTTTTATGATAAATAGAAAATAGCAAGGCCCTACCAAATTAACAAAAAAAAAACTACAACAGATTTGACTGAAAATATATTCCGAAAAACACCAAAACAGAAAACAACTAAAATATAACCAATAAATAAGTAAATTAAGAGCTTGAGATTGACATGATGAATATAGTTTCTCATAATGAAACTCTATTTATAAAATAAGAAATTTTATTTATTTTATTATTTTAAATTTAAATTAGTTTATATTTTAAATATTTGTTTATTAATAAATATAATATGATTCTAATTTTGAAAATAAAATATTCATCTTTAAAGTTAAAAAGAAAAAAAATGGTTATATATATATGTCAGTTTATATAACAAAACATTTAACTTAGTTGCATATAATATTTAATTATATATAATTATCACATTTAACATAACATATATATAACATAACATGTAACTATATTTCACTGTAACATCACATATATATATATATATATATATATATATATGAAGACAATGTTTTTTTGTACAACACACTACATAATGAAACAATTAGTTACAAATTAGAAAAGAGTCTAATGCATATCACAACGGAGATAAAGAATATCCTTGCCAATGTTTCAACAATGCATCATTGATAAATATAAATCCATCATGAAAAATGCATTTGGTTTACTGAATAAAAGCATTTAGACTCTTTTCTAATTTGTAACTAATTGTTTTATTATGTAGTGTGTTGTACAAGAAACATTGTCTTAATGTGCTTGCAGAAAGTCATGTGTCAAAGTCAAACTTTAAGAACTTAAAGTCTATCGTAGTATTTGGTTGTCATGAAATTTTATTGGTTTTGTAAATAAGTTTATTTCAAATTTTTACATATATATTTACATATTTATGAGTTATGAATAAAATGCATTATTTAGAAATAAGAAAAAGTGTGAAGGGAGATTTGATCACTTCTTTCGATTGTGTTTACATGGAACTCAATACTTGGGTCAATAAATTATCAAAAAATAGATTCTAAAGTTTATGACTTCGGGTTAGACTATTATGCTTGAGTTTATAAATGGTTTTTTTGTCAATATTTATTTCTTGGATTTAAAGTTTATATATATTATATGTAATATGCTAAGGCATCCCATATATGCTCCCAAAACACAAGCCATCACAGTGTGGGAGGTTCTATTATACGTGGTCGGGCTCATGATAGATCACGTAGCCCATGAAGAGTTCGTGTTCCCCTCATAGATCCTTCCTGCGACGCAAGTCAGTGTCAGAGGTAGTGTTTCTATATCCGTTGATGACCATGCTACATCTAGCGGACCTTCTTCGCCTATTTCAGGTACACCTCCTGCATTTTTAAATCCTCCTTAAACGTCTTGAAAATTTCTTTATTTTTTAAATCCTCCTTAAAAGTCTTGAAATTTTCTTTAATTTTTAAATTCTCCTCAACTTGTGTGTTTGAATTTAATGTATATGTTATTATGCTTCTATTTTGTTAATTATATATATGTTAAATTATGTTTACGATTTACAGGCCCTCATCAGGTCAAGGCTGAGGATCAGAGTGCAACATCAATCCCTCTATGGGATGATGCTACAACTCATATCAGATTAGAGGATGTTACGACCCGTTATATGCATATCACAACGGAGATAAAGAATATCCCTGCCAATTCACTAACTCATCTTGCATTGTCTTTGATGCTGGATAACATCAATAGGTTAATCAATACATACTGGAGGTCGGGCCCACATAGCCACATATTACAGTCCATACAGAGGATCATGAGGCATGAGGCCCAAATTATTTGGAGGTGGTGAAAGAGACCACCAAGGACATTGATGTTCGTGGGGAGTTGTTCGACATCCCTTCGGATTTCCCTTCTAGTCATAAAGGTCTGATTCCACTGAAATATTTTAGGAATGTTAATGCAGCCCATTTTGTGTATGATAGATTCATTGGAACTTGGGGCTAGTTCCCCCACCATGACCAGGTCACCATTTATTTTTCCAAGAATTTATATGCAGAGTTTGTGTTACATATGAGGCTGGATTACACTCGTACCAAATCTCATTATTATGGACCTGGCTTGGGACATACCTATGAGTGTGAGGGGGCTTGTAAGGACCCTAGGCATGTACCGCCACCTCCAAGAATATTGCCACTACCGTCTGAGAGCTTGGGTATTACCGACAAAGCTAGAGGATTTTTCGCAACTCGGTGGTTAGACACGGGAGACTATTGCATTCAACATGAATACATCATTGGATAGTGCACGCGTTTCGTTCGATGGAGAGATTAGGATACCATCACCATTGCCTCGTGACCCACTTGCGCCCTTATATGATGATGCATTTATTGATAGCTTACCCTTTGACCATATTTTGAGATATACATTTATGTATTTTGATGCCATTTGTGAGACTTGGAGGGTGCACGACTTGCATAACACATGCCCTGTACATATATATACGAAACGTTTAAATCTTATTTACAAATTATGCATAGTTATTTATATTAAAATTTCTAGTTCGTATTAGATTGCATTTATAGTAATAAGTTCATGATAACATGTAGACACATCCCAACTACATGGATGAGCTTATGAGGTCATCCGAGGGGGCATTTGATTAGCTAGACCATCCTCGACCAGAGCATGTTTCCATGGATTCACCTCCACCTCCACCTCCACCTGCACCTTATATGCTCACTAATGTGGAGGAGATTCACCATGTACAACCACATGGACCAACAATTGGGGTAAAATTTTTTATTCCTAATATTTCAATATTTTCTTTTTTTTTAAGTTACACCTATATGCTAATTAATTTGTAGACTATTTATAATTTTTCCTTGCCATTGTGCACACATGCCCATATGCATAGTTCTGTTGATGTCATTGTTATGTGAAGACATGAGTGGGATGTTGGGTTTAGAGGCACTGAAGATGCACACCCATCGATGTAGGCCCCAATCATCAAGTCACAAGCAGGGGAGCACGAAACCCAGATTCATGATGAAACCTCCATCCTCTCTGACTTGCATTTGGACTAGACTAAGGTTAGTAGATTCATGTATATGTAATTAAAAATGTGGTTCAGAATCATTTAGTTCTATATTTTTTATTTTCTACAAATAATGATCTAACTAGTTTGAATTTTACTGTGTTATATTGCAGTACCAACTTATGGACACTTGCTCTGCGCAATAGAACTCACATAGGAGTTCTAGTGGTAGTTAGAATGTCGTAGTTTGTATATTTTCAAGCTCATTTCATAAAGCACATTCACATGTGTGATACCGACTTTGTATATTTTCGTACATGAACAATTTATAGATGTACATCATGGACACTATTTTAGTTTATTGATGCTTATTATTTCATTTTATGGATGTTCATATGATATTTGTAATTTGTATACATTTTCATATGGATTGTTTATTGATACATGTATTCACTATTTTAGTTTATGGATTTGTATTAATCTTGTTTATGGATGTTCATTAATTTTTCAAGTTCATGGATATGTTAAAATTATTTCGCTAATTTAATAATTTTTCTATATACAATAACTTTTATTAGTAAAATATATGTTCAATTTTGATTTCCAACTTCATAGGCTAAGAAAATAAGTACAATCTTAAGTTATAATGCAAGATACTTTGATACTTAAAATGAACTAAAATATATCATGTATCAATTTAATATTGAATGTGGAAAAAATTCCATTCATTCTTCTTATTGTAGAAAATGTATTTTAGTACAATCAATATGTATGTTATTAAATAAATTATTTGAACTATAAAGTTATATATATATATATATATATATATATATATATATATATATAATTTTTTTTTGTGATTCACTCATATGCCATTGCATAGACAATTTAATCAATTTCTTATTTCAAAGTTCAATTAAAAATCACAAATAAAATTGAAATAAGTTGTACAATTAGTTAATTTAAAGACTCTCCATTTCTATTAAAAAATCATAAGAAGATTAAGATATTGAGTACTCGTAATAATAGTGAGTTTTATTTTATATAATTAATAAGTTTAGTAAAGAGGATGGCATTGAAAGACACAAGGAAAACCCATATACACATCAATAGAATGTAGTTGTAGAATGATTCAATAGAATGTTAATGGTCAAAGCTAGAAGTATGGTTAGGGGAGTCGTTTTAGAGAAGAAGCTCTGAGAGAAACCGTGATTGCTACTGAGAGAAGAAGATTTTTTAACAGAAAGGATTGCCAATTTGGGGGTGACAGGTGAGGCTGATTGTGAGTTTGATACAGATTTGAACGCACACGAAACAATATTTTTTTAAAGAGATAAGTGCATTTGACTTGTTAAAATCAGAGTGAGCATTTCATGGGATTCAAGGATGAGTCATAATGACATGGTTGGATTTCATTGTCATATTGTTTTTTATTTTAATAAAAAATGGAAGTTTTTATTAGTTTTAAAAATTTTAAATAGATTTTATGAAAGTTATTAAAGTTTTGATTAAAAAGATTTGATATTTTGAAAATTAAAAAGCAAATTTTTTTTTTTAAAATTTAAAATGTTTTTTTTTTTTTTTTTTAAAGTTGGTTAATAAGTATTTTATATGGTTTTAAATATAATTGTCAAATATAAAATATATATTAAAAAATAAAAATAAAAAAAACATATTGTTAGTATTATGGGTCAATATTATAATTTATCAATAAGACGTGTTTACAAATAAAAATTTAATATTTATAATATAATAAGATTTTTAATTATGGATATTTAGTTTATTTTATCATAAATAATATTAATTTGTAAATAAATTTTGTTACAATACCATGAGTGAGTACCACGGTTTATCAATATCACTTACCCAAAAACTATAATTCATTTTAAAATCAAAATATTTTATTTTTATTTTATTTTATAACATTTTTATATCTACATAAAACATGTTATATTGTCCTAAAATTCTTATCTATATTATGGATCACAAAAGTCTTAAATCTAACAAGTTATATTTTATTTTACTAAAAAACTTTGACTTTCCATTAATTTTGAAAATTTCATATCAATTAAATTTTATATTAATTTTTAATTTTTATATTATTTTAAAATTATATTAAGTATATAGATATTCTAATTTATGAAATAAATAAAAGATGCTATGTATAAGATTATTTGAAAACCAAAGTCTAGTATAGAAGTCACCATTACAAATAGATGAGATGATCTCTTCGAGAAAAAAGTCATGGATGTTTTTATTTAGAATGGTGTGGGATTATTTGAAAACCAAAATCTTACTGCTTGGTAGAGACGGCCTACCTAAATCTTTCTCCTCCTTAATAATATATTCTCGTATAAAATAAAATATATTTATTATTATATTATAATATTTTAAGAAAAATATTATTATTATATTATAATATGTAAAATTGATTTGTTGATTAAATTATTTGAGGTAAAGTTTTTCAATAGGTAAGAGAGTATTAATCATGAAATATAGATTATTTGGTTTGAATGGGTTTAACCTCTAACAAGTTTAAGGTTCAAAATTTATGGGAAAGAGTTTAGGATAGAAGCTACTTTTAAGGGAATTAAACTATTTCAAATGGTGTAATGAGGTGATAGTTTTTCTATCCAATTAATCCTAGTGATAGTTTTTTGATCAAATAGTGTTCATGGGTACCCATAGTGTTTTTGGCCACCCAATAAGCTAGCAATTCTAGTTACAAAAAAGAAATACACAATATTATTACTCAATAACATAAATATAAATCTATATTATAAGGAAATAAATATTTTTCTTGCTCAATGACATATTCTACACTAATATATGATGGGATTTTAAATATTACAAAATAAAATATCTTTAAATATTATTATAATATTTAAAAAAAATTCATGTTAGTATATAAATTAATTTGTTGTATTATATATGTGAAATACATTGGGATAAGGTTTTTTCCTATGTTATTGTTGGAGGCCTATTTTTTTTTAAAACTTGTGTTAAGTGTGAGGAGGGTGACTGATCCAGGTGGATATCGGTGGCCACCCACATTTTCCATTTGGACCTGTACCATCAATTCTTGCAGCTTTTCACTTTCAGCACAACTTACTATTTTTAGCAGGTTTTCAGGTCCTCCATCCCAGAGCCGTTTTGGGGCCTTAATGATCCAGGTGGACATTGGTGGCCACCCACCTATTCCATTTGAACCCCCACCATCAGTTCTTTCAGTTTTAAAGTTGCAACACAACTTACTATTTTTAGCAGTTTTTTGGGTCTTGAACTTCCAGAGCCGTTTTGAGGCCCTAAACGACCTTTTTTTGGGCCATCGTTTGTTCTTTCTCAAATTGATATTTGCGACAATAATTGTAGTCCTTTGGATAGATCTTTCTATCGATGTATCATACGCGTCAAACATAGATCATATGTCAAAGTTATGTCCCCAAGAAGTTGAAACACCAATTTACCCAAACGGAGCCCATAGTTTTGGCGCTTCATCTCCTAGGGTTAGGTTTTTGGACGTTTAGAGTTCTCCATTGTTTATCAATAATAAATAGGCCCTTGATCCTCATTGTAACAAAGTTTAGAGGTCTATAGCCACCACATCTCTTCTCAGAGATCCGCTACCAGCACCCTAGCTAGTTTATTTCCATTATGTTTGTAAGCATATTTATGTTATTTGATATTAATGAAATGAAGCATTATTTCCACTGCATCTCTATGTTTATGGTTATTTATGTATTATGTTGCATTCCTGCATAAATCCAGATCAGTGACAACGTGGAAGGATAGAGGAGCATGAGAGAGAAGTAGTTGGTGCACAATAGTGAGAGTTGGCATAGGAGGAAGAGGCACGATGCAGGGAGGCACTGCACATGAAGGAGGTGGCAACATCCAAAGAGCGGGCATGCATGCGAATAAGATCAGGTAGTTAGGATTTTGTAGTTGGTGGCGAAGGAAGAAAGGGGTGTCATGGAAAGAGACATTGAATATATTTGCAAGTGGAAGTTGGTCAGCGAAGTGGGATGAGCAGGAAGGAGATAATTTCAACAGTTGTTTATAAGACATGGGACAACTACAAAAAGGATGTCAAAAAATATCTTAACGTTTAGCCAGCTAGGAGGAAAATTGGAGGAGTGGAGAAGTCAGTTGAAAGAGATCGAGAAGCTACTAGGAGCTGATATAGGGACATGTTCAAGAGATACCATGGGTTGGGCTATTAGGCGATTGGAAAATTAGACCGTGGCTTCCAAGGACGAAATGATTGCAGTTATTATGTGTTTTTGGTTATAGTAGTCTTAAGTGTTAGTGTTTTTCTCAGTGGTTTCTATGCAACATGAATGTAACAAAAGTAGTATAGTGTGGAGCCGTTATGTGTTGGAACCGTATTAGCTATTATGTTGTATATTGAACAATCAATGATGGCTAGTGATGCAGGGGCATCCAAACCAACTTGAACTCTAGTCAGAATCTGAAACCAAAAAGGCGGGTATGCGAACGGTCATGCGAATTTGGGGCAAATTTTGTTACAACCGATTCTAAATTTAGAGTAACTTTCTGCCATGTGTGCATTTGAGAAGATGTAGGGTTGGTTAGAGATTTTGGGGATCTTAAACGATTCATGATCCTTTGTAACTTATATATAACAGAGAGTCTATAATACGTAAAGGGGGCGAGTGAGCACAATGTAGTCATATGTGAATTTGTTACTAAGGCTGAAATGCCTTAGATGTAATCTTGCGTTTGTACATAATAGAATATGCTATTATATGGAATTCTGTTTGTTCGAAGATGTTTTTGTTTATTAGTTCGATTTACAAGTTAAATGTCGTGTTGATCTATCGACCATCGACCACTGTAAGGGTCGATGACGATCTTGTTCAAAAATGTCATAGAATGAGTTAGAGCGTGGTGGATTTAAATATATTCAAGCCTGTGTTAATCGATTTTGTTAATTGAGTTAAGAACACAAAACAAAGATTCCGAGAGAAACTGGTTTAATTAAATGCATATTAATCTTGTGTGTATAGATTCTAATCATTTCAGAAATCCATTCTGATATTGATATGAATCTGTGTAATGAATTGTTGATTCGATTTGCATAAATCGATATCAATTTCATGTTAAAGTCATAATACAGGAAACTGTTGAGATCTATGATAAGATTGATTTATATGTATTAAAATCCAATGTGAAGAAATCAGAAGGAACCAAGTGACCTTTGATCCTGTGTTGAGTTGAATGGAATTCGGAGTTCAATTAATGAAGATCGAATTGTAATCTGATCTGAGCCATTAGGTTGCACATGGAGAAGGAGGGTTCGAATGAAACTAAGTTAAATTCGAAAGCAGCGTGAATGTTTATGAGTTTAAGTTCCTTTTGCAGAGATTGGCAATTGAGTGGTTTATTGAAGTGATACCACTGGTATCGCATGAAAATTGGGTCGAAAGTGGTTTGAACGATTTGGAGTGCGATCAAATAGTTTTGCAACACGTCATATTAGTAAAACCACTAATATCGCATGTTATTGGAGTGATAAACCACAGATGTTTATCTAATGTGATTATTGTTCGATCTTGAAGGCAAGAGATCCAAGCGCATTCACTTTTAAAGCTGCACGGAGATTAACAGAGGTATGGTAGCGTTTATTTAATTGATAAATGTTTATTAATTAAATGAGATCTAGTTATGTGGTCTGAGAGGTTTTAATATGATGTAATTATATTACATGGGCGAAGGTTTAGAATGTTCTTCCAAAAGCCTATAGTTCCGAAGGCCTCGAACATTGTTTCAAGGGTTAATCATTATATCCCGAGAAGTTTGAAAGAATGGTTTAATATATCCGAAGGTTGGATACACTTCCAAGACATTTTATTTAAGTGTTGAAACTCGAGCATATGGAGATTGAAGACTATGAACCATGGGTTTCGTTGTTGAGTGCTTCCGATATATGTCTATGTCTATATGTAGGCATTGAAGTGGCATAGTGGAAGCAGAGTGGACCATAACCCACAGGTCTCAGGATCGAATCTAAGTTTATGAATCTGCAGCTTGACACAGAATTTGAAGCTTGCAGGTTCATATGATTACATGAAAGGTGAACCTGCTTATAGTGGGTTTCGCTTTTCATCAAGTGGTATCAGAGCAAGAAAAGATTTCCTGCGGAAAGGAGTTTTGTGTGTGAAGAAAGAAGAGGTACAATTTTGCTGAAGATTTGTAAGCTTGTGATTTTTTATGTTTTGTGAAGGTAGCAGTAGAGGAAGGTGAGAAGATTGTAGCAACCTAGAGCAAGAGGGCTCAATGGTTCCAAAGGAGAAAACCAAAGAAATGTCGAAAGACTGAGCTCAGGAGAGAAGCATGGTGAGGTATCTGGTAGCAAGGAGGACTTGCTATTACAAAGGTTTTGTTGCAGCTCATAGAGGACATTTCCACAGAGGATGTGGGTACAATTGTTCAAGCATGTTGTTATAGGATGATCACAAGGAGCAGTTACACATATGACGTGGGTAGAATTGTTGACAGCTATAGAAGCCATATGACCACAAGGTCATAAAATTTTGTGCCTCGTGAGTCTGATGCAGGGGAATCTGAACCAACTTGAACTCGAGTCGGAATCTGAAACTGAAAAGGCAGGTATGCGAACGGTCATGCGAATTTGGGGCAAAGTTTGTTACAACCGATTCTAAATTTAGAGTAACTATCTGCCATGTGTGCTTTTGAGAAGATGTAGGGTTGGTTAGAGATTTTGGGGATCTTAAACGATTCACAATCCTTTGTAACTTATATATAACAGAGAGTCTGTAATACATAAAGGGGACGAGTGAGCACAATGTAGTCATATGTGAATTTGTTACTAAGGCTGAAATTCCTTAGATGTAATCCTGCGTTTGTACATAATAGAATATGTTGTTATATGGAATTTTTTGTGTTCGAAGATGTTTTTATTTATGAGTTCGATTTACAAGTTAAATATCGTGTTGATCTATCGACCATCGACCACTGTAAGGGTCGATGGCGATCTTGTTCAAAAATGTCATAGAATGAGTTAGAGCGTGGTGGATTTAAATATATTCAAGCCTGTGTTAATCGATTCTATTAATTGAGTTAAGAACACAAAACGAAGATTCCGAGAGAAGCCGGTTTAATTAAATGCATATTAATCCTGTGTGTAGAGATTCAAATCGTTTCAGAAATCCATTCTGATATTGATATGAATTTGTGTAATGAATTGTTGATTCGATTTGCATAATTCGATATCGATTTCGTGTTAAAGTCATAATACAGGAAACCGTTGAGATCTATGATAAGATTGATTTATATGTATTAAAATCCAGTGTGAAGAAATCAGAAGGAACCAAGTGACCTTTGATCCTGTGTTGAGTTGAATGGAATTCCGAGTTCAATTAATGAAGATCAAATTGTAATCTGATCTGAGCCATTAGGTTGCACATGAAGAAGGAGGGTTCGAATGAAACTAAGTTAAATTCAAACGCAACGTGAATGTTTATGATTTTAAGTTCCTTTTGCAGAGATTGGCAATTGAGTGGTTTATTGAAGTGATACCACTGGTATCGCATAACAATTGGGCCGAAAGTGGTTTTATCGATTTGGAGTTCGATCAAATAGTTTTGCAACACGTCATATTAGTAAAACCACTAATATCGTGTTTTATTGTAGTGATAAACCATTGATTTTTATCTAATGCAATTATTGTTCGATCTTGAAGGCAAGAGATCCAAGCGCATTCGCTTTTAAAGCTGCATGGAGATTAACAGAGGTATTGCAGTGTTTATTTAATTGATAAATGTTTATTAATTAAATGAGATCTAGTTATGTGGGTCGAGATTTTTTAGTATGATGTAATTATATTACATGGGCGAAGGTTTAGAATGTCCTTCCAAAAGCCTATAGTTCCGAAGGCCTCGAACATTGTTTCAAGGGTTAATCATTATATCCCGAGAAGTTTGAAAGAATGGTTTAATATATCCAAAGGTTGGATACACTTCCAAGACATTTTATTTTAAGTGTTGAAACTCAGGCATATGGAGATTAAAGACTATGAACCATGGGTTTCATTGTTGAGTGCTTCCGATATATGTCTATGTCTATATGTAGGCATTGAAGTGGCATAGTGGAAGCATAGTGGACCATAACCCACAGGTCTCAGGATCAAATCTAAGTTTATGAATCTGCAGCTTGACATAGAATTTGAAGCTTGCAGGTTCATATGATTACATGAAAGGTGAACCTGCTTATAGTGGGTTTCGCTTTTCATCAGCTAGTGTTGTATCTTTGTAGACAACTCTAGGATGGGGAACTGTGGAAAAGCATCTAAGTAAGGGTTTAATTGAATTGGATGACCAATATATTAAACCTTTAATATATGTAAAATCTAAATATTTCTGAGAAGCTCAAAGGGATGATTTTCATTCATAATATAATAAATATTTAAGTTGATTTTGAAAAGAAAAAGTTAAGAAGAGAAGTGATTCTTAAACATCCATATTGAATATTTAATTAATCAAATACAGTTGATGCATGTAGGAGAATTATACATCCAAACAATATATGTTCAAGAGATGACAAAATGCAACAATTAAAAGATATCGGGGAACTAACTTAAACAAATTGTTTAGTTAATTAATCCCTTTAATGATTATAACTTTGCAATGGGCTTTAAGGGAGATTGATATTCAATCTACACTTTCCCTAACTCCTATGTTACCTTGAATATATGCAGGAATAAAATATGAAAACATAAATTAATAACATGAAAAAATCACATGAATACGAAATTTGTTAAGAATGAATTCATAATGCTTTGATTATCTTCATAAATATTCTAGAACATTACAATCATGTCACTAGATCATCATAAGGGTTCAACCCTTCTTTCTTCGATTTACAAAATATTTATAGAGTGTAATTCCAAAATATCCAAATCTGAAATTATTCTAAATATAAAATATAATAATATCTAAAACTGATTTGGATTTTACAAAAATAGAATACAAAAATAGGCTTTTCTAAATCGATTTTGAATAATCAAAACTTAATTCGAGGGTGTTGTTTGATGAATTTTTCTTGCAATTGAATTTTTTGCTTGCAATTGAGGGAGTGCCAAGAGAGAGAGAGAGATGGGTGGGGGGGGGGAAGATAGATAGATATGGAGAGAGAGTGTATGTTTTTGGGGTGATCTAGAGAGACAAAGAAGGAGAGATAGAAGAGTATATATATATATATATATATATATATATATATATATATATATATATATATATATATGGAGGGAGGAGAGAGAGAAGAAGGGAGAGATAGATACATATGGAGAGAGAGAGAGAGAGAGAGAGAGAGAGAGAGAGAGAGAGAGAGAGAGAGAGTGTTTGGGGGGTGAGATAGCAAGACAAAGAAGGAGACATGGAGGGAGATATAGATGGCAGGGAGAGAGAGAGGGAATGAGAGAGAGAAAAAGATATGGAGGAAGAGGCAAAGGGAGAGAGAGATGAATGGGGATAAAGAGAGAGTGATAAGCAAGAGAGGGAGGGGGAGGCTTACACTAGATGCATTTATTTCAGTGTGGACGTTGATTTCTAATCCTATTTTATTACTTGCACTAGATGCATTTATTTGAGTGTTGATGTTGATTTCTAATCCTATTTGATTGCTTTCACTCAATGCATGTATTCGAGTATAGATTTTGATTTCTAATTATATTTGAATGCTTGCGCTAGATGCATTGATTTTAGTGTATATGCTAATGTTTTATTCGATGTAATTAGATGTATGATGTACATTAATTTCCTAGTAATTAGATTGGTAGTGTGCATTAATTTTAGTGTAAGCACAAACACAATTATTGATGACGTGCATTGATTTATGTGTTACAGTAATTTAACCATAAATAAAATATTTGAATTTTTGGCTTAAATAAAATGTTCGCTTACCTGAAATGTTTTCTTCTTGAAATTGTAAACTCTTTTCATGGAAAATTTTAGGGGCTAATACTCATAAGTGGCTATTGTTCATGAGTTTTCCAAAAAAGAGATTGTCATGTACCTGTCAGATATGGAAATTTTTTTCCTACTTTTAAGCTTCAGTCATAATGTAAGATGCTTCTCCTCCAACACTTAATCATTGTCATCCTAGTAATTTTGAGTCTTTCTAAGATTTTTTCCTAAAATAATTATTAGAAATTATAGAAATATATATACCACCTTACCAAACTAGTTGATTATCACATATATCGCTCTCAACCAACAAATCCTATAAGGTTCCCCACAATTCAACTCCTTTGTCTCTATCTTATCATTATATTAAAATTACCCTTCATTAATTTACTCAAAAATCTAATCTAACACTAAGTTTGAATTTGATTTATATACATATATCTCCATACCCTCAATATTCAATTAATATATTGTATTTACTATACCAAATGACTTAGGCATATGTCTAAGGTTATAATTTGTATGCATAAGCGGTTATTGCTACTCAATTTAGAAGGTATGTTACCCATATCACTACAACGTGGATATTATGTGTGCATGACAACTGTGGTGACCATCCCAAGGAACTTGGAAAATCTAACTACCAATCTTAGTCAACCAAATACCCCAAAATCATGTGATAGTCACATGGGTGTACAAACTTGGGATTCTATGAATGGTTGATATTTATTGAGGTGATCCAACGACCCTGCTTGTTGCTCCCGAACCCTGAACATCCTAACACTATGATCCTCGTTTCATTTGTTGTTTATCCATTCTCAGATCGTGGCCAGATGAAAGGATTTGTAGTCGCACAGTTTCCTAGGTTTTCAGAACTAGGTGTCATAGGGGTTTCTTTTTGCGTCACATATATTATCTACTTGAGGCTAAAGGATATCTATTATTGGGCATAATGAAAAACCTAGCGTTTAATTGTCAATCCAGGAGTTCGTGAACTTCGAGGCACAACATAGGAAACGCTAGAGAGAGCCCCCAACAACCTGCAAATCAAATTCTATTCTAACTTGCACATCAATCTCAACAAATTAAATTGAATCCTGCACTTCAAAGGAAAATTGAGAAATCATAAACACCAATCCTGATAGTTGAAAACAAACTTCAATCAAACATTTGGAAAACGAAAGGAAAACCTAAATTGTTAACAATTTGCAAAATAAACCCTAACTATTGGCAAAAGGTAAATCTTAATTATCATTTAACTAGAAACCAAGCGATGCCTACCAATTCAAACTGAGAAGCATGAAAGAAATTCAAATTCAAGATCAATTCTAACCATTCTTTGTGCAAAGGAAATTAAGAAAGAGAACCACAAAAACCTCATAGCAAGTATGCACTAATTTTGCCTCATCTATCTCTGTGTAACAAAATCCTTTTCAAGAAATTAAAACCTAAAAGAATCATGAAATATTGGTAGATAAAGTTAATGTGTAAACAAATCTATGAAAGAAATTGATCTAATATAAATTCTCTCGCCTTCTTTGTCCCTCTGTAAAAAAAATAAATCTTTCTTGGGAAGATGACCAAAAGTCTGATGGAAACTATAGTGTGAGAGAAACATTATCGATCTCAAACATGGTGTATTTCGATCTTTCCATACATACACCTCCACTTTAAATCACGATCATTCAAATTATTAAGGTGAAATCGATGAATAGGAGGGGATCTCATTTTTTGGAGCACAAATCCACAATATTTTGTCAGATCTGAACTAATTCTGAAGGCCAAAATATTAAAAATGAAAATATTGTGGAGGCATGACCTCAAAGCATAAGCCAACACAATGAATACAAAACGCATGGAGAGACGTACATTGTGTATGCATAAAATAGACATATTTGACACGCTATCCGATCTAGCATTCACTGTAAAGAAATATTTTTAACTAGCAAGAGAAATTTTCCAATATTGTATTCAACACAATTGAATAAAATGACATTGACTTTAAAAAGGAAAGATACTAACAAGAAATAAATATTACGATATGATCTCAGAAACACTTCTCACACAGTAAATGACGAATTAAACGTAATCCAACCTAATCCTGAACAATTTAGAGTGGTGTCGAGCTGATCTGGCTTCCAACACAACCAGTCAGCACCCTCTGTCAATGATCTGGTTCACGCAAAGATTATAAACATGAAATTTTCTACCAAAAAATATTGAACCTAGCATGAAGTGGTCCAATTAATCTTGAAAGTGCAGTCTTTACATGGTGTAGGCAAAGATTAGACTCCAACAAATAGAGGGAGCAATCCACAGGTTAACTATACTCAGGTATTACTAAATTGGGAATGTCTCCTCTATCCTGTATGGCTCCAAGCCATATTTTAGTTTATATAGATATTTACATTACAAATCAGGCTATTAAAAATCCAATCGAATACAAAAGGAACATATTACAAATCATAACAATTTTCCATGCATAAAAGTTGGATCTAATTCTCGTGCAACTGAATGTCGAATATAGGAGTTGAATTTGGTACATGAGGGGTTGTTTTGATAAATGTCTCATATTTTCTCGGCGTGTGATTGATAGTGAAATAAGTGTGATGTTTACCAACAAGTGCTTCCCAAAATATGCTCGAACTGCTATTCAAACTGCCAGCTAAGTAATGTCCTCCGAATTTGAATAATTAAATTAGTCTACGCCTTCTTTGAATCTAGTGCAGGAATGTGAGTGCATGAACTTGTGCGTGGTGCAGGAACTCTTCAGAGTGTAGAAGTCCATAGTAAAATGTTGTAGGAATCATAATTGGTATAAAAATCTAATGCATAGTACAGGGAGGTGAATGCAGGATCAAGGCCTGTTGGCATATGCATAAAAAGATAATCAACTCAGTTTAAACCTGCAAACACACAAACTATTATTAATGATGATTTTAATGTTTAAACCTCGTTAAAACAAGGGAATAATGGAAAATATTAAATACTTACTTTATTGTCTCCGAGAATGCACAACCACAACAATAACCACTCAAACTAAATAAAAGTATGAGGGATTTCAAGTAAAAGGTGATTTAAAGCAAGACAAAACATAGGCCTAACATCCCCCCATGTTGATCATCTTGCATGTCCTCATATAAGAAAAGGAATTGTTGTATTGTCGCTCCCTTGCAAAAAAACAAGATTAAAACATCTATGGGTGACTTTTACACTCGAAATAATGTTCCTACAATTTTGCGTGATCAACATTTCTTTTGCTAGATAGAGCTTGTTTAAAAAAAAAAGTGTGTGTTGAACTCTTTATTTATTAATACTGATTTCAAGAAAGTATAACATAATATTTGCCATATGAATATTAAATTGCAAGGATGGTGTTATTACTTGAATAAAATAGCCAGCTATTAAAATTTCCACAAATATGTCTGGGGCAACCTTGACTGAAAGTTTCACTTTAATATCCTCATTGCAAATATAAGTGACATGATTTGAAAGCCATGGTGTTAAGAGTAGAAAAATAGTACCTTCCCACAGTGACCATCTTACCATTATCCACATACAGTTGAAGCTCCTCTTGTATGGGAAAAGTGAATTACCTACGCTAGGGGTCCCACGTCCATAAAAAAAAAAAATTATTCCAAAAGATAACTCCAAATCACAATGTCGGAAGGATCTTAAAGCCATTCTGGGAGAGATATGATGGTGAGTTAATAGAAAGAGAAAAAAAAACCAAGTAAATCATAACATAAAATTAACTTTAATACCACATGCATGGCCCTGCTATCAGTAGGCGTCAATAGCCTCGATAGGGATGCCTTTTAACCCCATGAAAGTCATGTGTCCCATCTATCAGATATATATTTAGAGCCATTTAAAAGAATTTAATTTTGTTTAGGAATTCACTGAAGGTCGCTTCCCTGACTTTGTAACCAGCGAATGACAATACCATTCACAAGAGCTAAAAAAATAAACAAGTTGGCTCGTGATGAGACCTCTTGTCTCTCAACTTTTCCACTGAAAGCCATTACCCTAGCTTGGTGACCAGTAGTGTTAATTTCATTCTCGTTAGGACCCATGAAAATGGAAGATATGCTCCTATAGGTTACTTAATAGGTGGGGAGGGAAATATGCTCCTTAAGAGCATGAGACGGCGTGAAATTTTTTTAACTACTAATATTTACTGGTTGGTATTTTTACCCTAAAGACTCATATTTAAAGAAAGAATCTCAGATAATGACTAAAATATTCCTCGAGTTGATCATGCTAGGGTTCTTATGAGAGCTTGTTAGGATTTTATAGGAGTGGTCCACCATAGGAGGCTTCTCATCAATACCTTCGAAGAGGAACCTGAAAAGGTTTCTTGGATGATAGTTTGTTAGAATGAATAGGCAAGAATTATCTTAGAAAGTATTAAACATAACTATAACAATACCCCTCACTGACATATCGGTCAATAATCAAAGTCACTTCATAAAATATAAGGCATTAAGAGTGAATTGCTTCTGACAAGTATTACCATGAGAGTGCATAATAATAGAAATTTCAATAGTTGTGCTTTAAGGAATCACAGTTTCAAGAGTGTTGCTATACAATTTTATTTCAGATGGAATCTTTATTCATTTCTCTTATATTACCCTACCCTATTTTAAAGAGAGGAAGACCGCCTTCAAGTTTAGGCGTACTTCCAATGTATCCATGTGTGTAAAAAAATGCTAAATATACTCACACTTAGTTTTAAAGAATAAACTTCAGGACATACCAAAGTATGAGCAACCAATTTCTTTAATTGATATGGTACCGAGAGTTGTCGAATGATGAGGGAATGAGGTGTGCTGACAATTGCTTGAAACTAGGATTAAATAGGGTCCAAATATTTATAAATTTTCAACTCATACAAATATTCCACAACTTGATGAACACTCTCTTGGAGGAATACTGAATCAGGTGAAAGACAAAAGAAAAATCCCTCAAATTCGGGCTCAAATATTTTCTTTTTAGATTGATAAGAATGATTAAGAGATTCTAGGTTTTTGAGTTTCAACAACAATTTTAGAACTTGTCCCAATTGAATATTTCTCCTCCAATGGTCATTGAATCAAAGTCTCTTCCCAGTGTGAATGTTCAGTAGTGATAAGAGATTTTTCTAATCTCACCTCTTCCCCTAACCTTGAAGGTATATCATTATACTCAATAGGGAAGTCAATAGGAATAATAGGTGTTTTAAATTATTGTGCAATCTGCTCATTTGGATTAGGGTTTGGGATATGGTTTGGATTAAGTCTTAGAATAGGTTTTGGAGGTTTTGGATTAGAACTATAATTTAGGTTAGGGTTTGAACTAGGGTTAGGTATAGGATTTGAATTAGAGCTTTGAATAGGGTTAGGTCTAGGGTATAGGTGAGGATAAGGGATAGGGTATGGATTAGGTTAAGGGGTAGGGTATGGATTAGGATAAGGGGTAGGGTATGGATTAGGGTAAGATTGCACAGGTAGTTGGGACCATGGGGGGAAATGAATTGATAATGCATTGAGCAAAATTGTGATTGTTGATTAAGTAATTGATTTTGCATAAAATACTTCCCTATAGAAAAATCTCCAAACCATTCTTGAGGACATGGGGATATCTGAATTGAAGAAGAGGGACAAGGATGGGTCCACTGTGGCCATGAAGTAGGACGTTCAATTAGAGGAGGACTAAAATTTTTCCATGAAACTGCAGGATTATAAACATGTTGAGGAACCTACTTAGGAGAATAAGCATTATTCCAATTATTGAATGGTGATAAGTTTTGAGTTATACCTAGAAGTTGATTTGATTCCTTAATTGATTTCCTGAGTATCTTTAGTAGTCCTGGTAGTGATAGTAAATGTTATGTTGAGTGTACTTCCTCACAAATTTTGCAAACTTTCAAGCTCCTAAGTGTACACTTTCCAAGGAAGTGCTTCTTCATATAGTTGGCACAATAGGTCAACAATGGTTCTTCATCCTTTTTTTGTTCTTCTTGCAAATCATACAATGTTTAAATCATATCTTTAATAATATTATTTTTATTTTCATGCAAAATGTTAAGTTCTGCACTTATGAGTTCTTTATTAGACAATCTGTATATTTTTGCAACAACATCAAAACTCCTCATTGAATGATTCCTCAAAATACCATTTTCTTGTTCTCAACAAGCCAACTAGTACATTTGTTAGCAAAAATAATGTATATATATAGGGGATTTATTACAACGCCCAAGAAAATGAAAAACCTTTAAAACAACCAAGATATGTAGGAAAGAAAATAAATTCAAAGAAAATTTGCAAGATAAACTAGGTTAAAAGGAAACCAAACTACAACGGGTTACCAAGGTCAATCCCCTAAGTGCCTCCCCGAAAACGGCACCAAAATTTCAGGCATAATAAAAAACCTAACATTTAATTGTCAATATGGGAGTTCGTGAAATTCGAGGCACAACATAGGAAATGCCATCGAGAGCCCCCAACAACCTAAAAATCAAATTCTAGTCTAAATTATGCATCAGTCTCAACAAATTAAACTGAATCCTAAACTTCAAAGGAAATTTGAGAAGTCATAAACATCAATCCTGACACTTGAAAACAAACTTCAATCAAACATTTGGAAAACTAAAGGCAAACCTAAATTGTTAACAATTTGCAAAAGAAACCCTAACTATTGGCAAAAGGTAAATCCTAATTATTGTTTAACTAGAAACCAAGGGATGCCTACCAATTCAAATGAGAAGCATGAAAGAAATTCAAATTCAAGATCAATTCAAACCATTCTTTGTGCAAAGAAAATTAAGAAAGAGAAGCACAAAAACCTCATAACAAGTTTGCACTAATTCTGCCTCATGTATCTATCTGTAACAAAATCCTTTTCAAGAAATTAAAACCCTAAAGCATTATCAAACCTTGGAAGATAAATTTAATGTGTAAACAAATCTATGAAATAAATTGATCTAATATAAATGCCCTTGCCTTCATTTCATAAAACTTGTTTAAAAATTTCAAAACTAATTGAAAATCAATTTCTTTTGAACAAAATAAAGTACCTATAAAAATGTTATAAAATAAAATAAAATTAAAATATCTATAAAATATTTTTATTTTAAAATTAGTTATAGCTTTTGGGCAAGTGATATTGATAAGCGGTGGTACTGGCCCATTGATGAAGAGCGAAACCCACTATAAGAAGGTTCATCTTTCAATTTACAAAATGAACCTCCAACTCAAAACTGTATCAAAATGAAGATTCATAAAAACTGATATTTCGATCTTGAGACCTGTGGGTTATGGCCCACTCTGCTTCCGCTGCGCTACTTCCTGCCCACATAAAATCTACAGATGTATTGGAAGCATGCAAACGATCTCTTTGAAAACTTCTCGGGAATATAAACACTCCACCTAATCAATTGTTTTAATACCCTTCGGTTCCCTTATATCTTTTATGCATTCAACGGTGTTAATGATCAATATCAAAACCTTTTAAATAGTGTCTTGGCTCCTCTCGGCAATGTAATATCATAATACAATGAATCAGTCTTTCAACCCCTTTGAAACAAATACTAAACCTTGAGCTTATGGCTTAAACCCATGGAGTGATTATTTAAACCTCCGTCATAAAATATTATAATCAATGGTTATATCCCTCAGCCCCACATATTCAAATCTTAAATGTCCATCAATCATTTGCAAATGGAAAGAACGCTGACCATACTACACCTTTAACTCTCGTGCAGCTTCCAACGCCTTCACCCTCAGATCTCTCACAAGATTGATTTGATATAAATCACGTTATTTCAAGAGCAGAACTTTAACACGCCAGAGCTACGCGATATTAATGGTTTCGTGGATACGACATGTCCAAAAATTATTGGATCGCGTCCCAAATTGAGAAACCACTCCTCAAGCAAATTGCCACGCGAAACTAGTGGTATTTCTCACAAAACTGCTTACTTCAAAACACTGCCAAAAAGAGATTAAAACCATACTGCATTCGTACGAAACCATTCAC
This sequence comes from Pinus albicaulis, assembly GCA_034641835.2. Classification (NCBI taxonomy): domain Eukaryota; kingdom Viridiplantae; phylum Streptophyta; class Pinopsida; order Pinales; family Pinaceae; genus Pinus; species Pinus albicaulis. The sequence continues at coordinate 1,638,650,150 of CM076581.1, read as the reverse complement.
CTCCGTCTTATGATGCAAATCGACCTCACTGATTCAGTTCAACCAAAAATAATTCGATGCCAATTTAATCACACCCAATTGCAAATTAAATTCTTACTGTATTAAATCATACTCTACAAAATAGAGTTTCAATACACATTCAATAACCAGAGATTTAAAGCCATTTTTCCCTTCATAAATCATCTATTCTCTGTTTGTACCATTAACACGATTTATATTGAACCCTTCACCCAGGTTTAAAACGCATTCACTATTCAATTCTCAATGAAATTCTGTCTTGTGGGTTTCATATGAAATTCGATGTCGATTATGTCAATCAAGTCCTTCATCGATTCCCCTCAATAATATCATATGACATTAGATTTCCATCGATCACTGTAAGTGATCGATGGTCAATAGATCACTGAAATTCACGACATACACTCATAAATGAAACTGCAGATAACCCATATTTAACTCTCATGCATCAAATTAACTACATAATCTAATTATAAATAACTCAATGCACATATACGGACACACAGAAATCCACAATTCAATCCTTCTACTATATACAAAATATCTCTTAAACATCTAAGGCATTTCAGCCTTAGCCAGAAATCCTCACACTATTACATTGTGCTTGCTCGCCCCCCTTCTCATTACAGGCTCGCTGTTTGTATAGAACTTACAAAAGATCATGAATCAGTTGAGATCCACAAACCTCTCTCGAACTTCCTCAAACAAACTCTTAGTCTTCTATTGTGCACACCTGGCAGATCATCTCACTCAATCAGTTACAAAAATTTAGTATCGGTTTTAACAAAATTTTGCCCCAATTTTGTGTGTCTGTTCGCGTACCCACCTTTTCAGCTTCAGATTCGAACTTAATTCAAATCTGTTCGGATGCCCCTACATCACCCATGGTATTCTAAGAAAGCTCATTTACAAGTTAATAGCATCTATGGTAAAATGGGTTAAATATCCATGGTTAAGAATCTTGCTATGGTAAAATGGGTTAAATATATATGGTTAAGAATCTTTTTATATTGTAAGTATTAAGCTTTTGTTTTTTTGGGCATGTCGCATTCATAAGTCATGGTATTGGTCCATAGTATTTTAAGTAAGTCTAGATTATTATGATGATTGGCCAATAGTTTTTGTTAGATTTTTTTATTTTTAATATAATTTTTATATTGACCATTAAATTTAAAACCACATAAAAATACTGATCAACCAATTAGAAAAAAATATTTTACATTTTAAAAAATTAAAGATAAATTTTTAATTTTCAAAATATTGAGTTTAATATTTTTTTTTTTCAAAACTTTAACAAACTTCATAAAATCTATTTAAAACTTTCAAAATTAATAAAAAAAAAAACATTTTTTTATTAAAAATCCAACCCCCAAATTGACAATCCTTTATGTTAAAAAATCCTCTCACTCCCAAATTAGCAATCCTTTATGTTAAAAAATCTTCTTATTAAAGGTTCTGATTGTTGTAGATGTCTCAAATAAAGAAATTGAATAACTATTTCATTTTTTGTGTCAGAAAACATCTTACACCTATATTATTAAATGTGTTTATTGTTAGTAGGTTTCATGCTAGAACGAGAATCCCTTAAACTCAATTAATCCTATTTACTCTTCTATCAATGAATCTAATCTCAATGAATCCTCTTTACTCTTCTATCAATGAATCTAATCTTGAGTCTAACTTGACCAATTATATTGAAAGGAAAGTCATAACCAAGGTATGTCACCCCACCATTATATTTCTTATACAATGAAATCTAGTGTTGAAGAGAAGCCATATAAAATGATGCTCCAAAGTATATCAACTATGCATTATAACATATATAACAGGTCAAAAGCTGCAACAACAACATCCCCACCATTATCCTGAATTTTTTTTTCAAATTCATCATCAAACTCAATTTATTCTTTCATATTCTACAGGAATATCTCCATTGTCATCTTGAGAATCTTTTTCAAACTCATCATTAAACTCATTTTATTCTTTCATATTCTTATTTTTATGTTTCTAGTAATCTTCTTTGAAATACTTAACCTTATAACAAATCCAACATTTTCCCTTGAACTTTCCAAATAATTGGCCAATTATTACTACACAACATTCATTACTTACTAATAATTTGTATTTATTTCTGGGCACTAGTTAACATTTATTATTGTTTTACATATTTTCTTTTAGCAATCACTACTCATTCCAATACATAACTATAAAATATGAAAAAAAGGTTATCAGCTTATCTCAAAATATTCCACATAAATAATACAACAAATCAATTTTGTATATTAATATAAAATTTATTTTTAAAATATTATAATAATATATAAATAATTTTTTATATTATGACATTTAAAATTCCAGAATATAATATTGTAAAAAATAAAAATAAATTTGGCGATCTCTATCAGCCAGTTGGATTTTGGTCCTACCATTGAAAACACAAAAATCGAGACGCATGCTTTTTGAAGCAAGAACAAGAATATGTTTGTATCGGTGATTAGACTTCTTGAACGAGAATAATAAAAAGAATATGTTTTCATGTTCAAACAAAACAGAAATTTTAACCATTCGCTAATGACTCATCCTCTTCAATCCCATGAAATCCTCACTCTGACTCTAGTTAAAGTCAAGCCACCTGACACAAATGCACTTTTCTCTTCTATAAAAATTGTTCAATGTGCGCTTAAAAATTTGTATCAAACTCGCCATCAATTCAAAATTTTTTGATGAAGTTGAAATTGATGTGGTGTCGCTTGAGATATCAGGTATTGTATTGGGAAGTCCTTATCTGTATGATGGGAAAGAAATATTTCATCTCCATGAGAATAATTATCACTTGTTTAAAGATGGTATTGAGTACATAAGTAGAGCGCATAAGAAGAAGAGAAGTTTGTCTCTTATACATGTAAGAGAAATGAAGAGGATAGTGAATGCAAGTCATAATTTGACATTGTTGATGATCAAACAAAGAGATGTTTTGAATCAAACTTTTCAAAAAGATGCTTATTCTTGTAATGAGATGTTTCAGGATTCTAACAAGTTTACTTTGAAAGGAGGTGAAAAACATGTAAAACATTGCTACAGTCAACAATCAGTGTTGAGCAATTTTGGAAACAAGATGTCGGTGCAAGAGAGTGCAAAGGTCGAAGAGAAAGAGACAAAGAAACTTGGCAAAGAAGGCATGGGTTCCACAAATTCTTATTTATGGTTTCCAAAAGGTACATGGAAATGGTGAAGATACTTGGTCAAGAGTCGATGCATGTACAAAGTAAGAGCAACTAAGAATCGCCATGGTAACAATGTGCAGGGTGAGACAATTTTGAAGTTTCATTTGATTAGTCACCAAGGTAGGAACAATATGGTTTCTGCAAGAATAGGATGTTTCTCTGCAAACTCAGAAAAATTGCAACATGACGGTGTCATTGACAGCAAGAGAAGGTCGCAAGAATCAAGGAAAAAACTAAGTTTTGTGAAAAGCTCCAAATGATGAAAATGGGAAAATTTCAATGGTTAGAGACTAGAAGGGTAAGGGAATAGTACCCTCATCCACATGATTATTAATCCAAGAGATTTTGGGGTCCAAAAGGCTTCTAGTGAGGAGGAATGAGCAGAGGCCCAATATTTAGCTAAAAAATGAAAGTTCTCAAAATTGAATGAAAAATGAACAACCATGACTGGCCCGTCGTCAGGAATCTAACGCAACTCGTTTTGTTGAAAACTAAATCCGGATGAAGAAGTTATAGCCTGCTGACCACCGTTCAGAATAGACAAATTTTTAAAAACATTGACAAGTTGATGACATGGCAGCCCAGTCAACACTCCAGGTATATTAAGGGAATATTCTCTAGTTTTTTCTCAGTGGCACTATGACAAGTGTCATTGCATGATTCACCAGTTTGGGATTGAGAAGGTGAAATTTCCCAATGTCCTCCTAAGGTTGAATTCAATTTTTTTTAATGAGGAACAACACAAACAGGGGCTACCACATGTCCCCTCTGGTAGGCCCCCTCTCCAAGGTTGGCATCGAATTTCATTGGTGGGAATTTTATATTGCATGGTGGAAATTTTTTTTGAAGTCCGCATATTAGCAAGGTGAATATATGCCAAGGTTGGATACATTTTATGGTGATATGTTTATTAAACCTAAGGTTCAATGATGGTGCATTTCGTATAAACCAAGGTTCGAACTACCGGTGGCACATTTATTTAAACGATGGGTTTCAAACACTAGAAGGTGGCGTTATATGAATTCAAGAAAATATATTTAGTTAAACCAAGGTTGAACTATATATATATATATATATATATATATATATATATATATATATATATATATATGTGTGTGTGTGTGTGTGTTTTGGGCAAATGTCGTGTGGGAAAAAACATATGTGCGGGGGTTGGGGTTGAAACCATGACCTCCCCCATGCCAACACACTGCCTTACCACCACTCTACATTATCGAGTCTTAACCTTATACGTGTCCCACATACATTTTAATTATATTGTGTTCTCCAACGACGGGAATGGAGGGGGCTGAATGGAGGGGGCCAGCCCCCTCCCATACGACCAAACCACCATGACCAATGGCATGGGAGAATTTCAAATGCACACAGATTACATTAATAGAGTTTTATTAATCGTTAATCAATACTTAAATCTATATTATGGGCTAAGTATGTCACTAATCTGAGATTAGTATAACTGTACTTAGTGCGTAATTAATCACGATTATCTGATAATTAAACAAAATTTAAGATAGCGGATTTTTCAGCAGACCCGCTAAACCAGTAGCTACCTCAAAATTTGGGGCCTTTAACTGGAGTTTCTCCAGTTTTAGAGGCAGATTCTAGGGAAAAAATAATTTGACCATAACTTGAGCAATTTTCAACCAATTTCGGCTCAGGAAGAGTCATTCCTAGCAGATTGGCATGCTTTGAACACATTGGAATAGGTTGCAGAGGCATTGGAGCAATTCTACAGGTGTTTTTGGCACTTTTAAGAATTTTGAAGTTAAGGGCCACCATGAAGGAAGGTTATGCCTAGATCAGTTGAAGGCCAAATGGAGTGAATGAATAGTCATTTCTGATAGATTTTGACATTCTGAACTCATTAGAGTATGTTTCAGGAGAATTTTATGCATGTCAACAACAATTTTTGCACTATTGAGCTAATGCATGGGCCCAAGTCATGGAAATTGGACCAAGGAGATGTAGCCCAGGAGGGGTGAACTCCTTCATCAAAACTCAGTGTTGATGGATCAATTGTGATGGTTTGATTTTCTTTACGTTGTTGTTGTTCAGCATTTGATTTCCACTCTTTATTCTCTTGAATTCTGATCTGAATGGAAACATTTTTAATGTTATGCAAAGTATCCATTCTAATATAATTTAGTGTGCAAAGTGTTCTCCATGAATTGCAGGTTAAAGAAAGTAGTTTTGGTTATGTATTTGAGTTTTTAGTGTGAGGATTAGTTAAGTAAATTTATTGTTTAACATATCATAGCAGAAATACACAACAAGTAAAATTCACCATCACATAACACAACAAATTGTTGAGGCAGGTCACCCCCCCTAGGCTACATCTGCCAGTCCAAGGCTCCCCAATGGCATGTCCTTGCTCTATTAATTTTCTCAAAATGGTTACACAGGTAAAAGTATGCCTCAATAGAAAAAACCAACTATAAATTCAGCTTCAAAAGATAGAAAATATCTAGAAATGGCTTTTTTTTCACACTAAACAGTGAAATATTACCCAATACAGTGCCTTCTCCATGATGGCCCTGATGGCTCCTTCATCTTCCTCGAAGAAAAATCTACTCTATATCACCTCTGTTCGACCTGAAACCTATTCCAAATTACTCAGAATGCTGAAGAAACCAAAAATTGACTAAAATTTCATCTTGTTTGGTCGAATATTGAGAGAGTTATGACTTCTGCAAAAAAAAAGTCCAATGTCCCCCAAAAACCCCACTAAAAGTGGGAGAACTCCAGTTAACTTGACTAAAATGGCGAATAGACAGAAATGGCAGAACCCGCCAGCCGAAACCGTCGGCAGTCTAGCAGTTGTAATAAATGTGAGATGGGGCGGTGGTCACATATTACCACCACCTTGACCGCTGCCTAAGCCGCATGGATAAGCCACGCAATAAATGTCACATTAAATCTGGAATGGTGGTCACATTATGACAAACGGTTTAACGATTAACGGTTATGGTTTAATACCGCGCCCCTGGTCACCGCGTAAGGACACATGGATGTTTTGGCTAGCTCTGAGGGCTAGCCCCTTTACATTGTCCGTTGGTTTAAATGTGTTAGCCCATGGTCTCGAGCATGTAGTCACATCGCGATGGGCTGGCCCAGAGGGGTTGGTCCCCAAATCTTCTCTGCCCATCAAACAAGCTGACAACTGAAAACCATAGGCAGGCCAGTCGGGTCGGCCCTGCCCGAACTGTCGGGTTAGGGTTTGAAACCCTTTAAACTCAAATTTTTTGCCAATAATTTTCAACACTCGGCCTGGGGCCATGTGGCACCCACTAATAGGCCTTCAAATACAATAAAAATTTAACTTTTCCCTTTATATTTTTTTAAAAAATGGCTAAGTCAATTTAATTAAAAAGTCATGTTTTGGAGTTCATTAGACAATTTCAAACCTCAGTAACTTTCACATATGACCTCAGTTTTGAGAACCGTTCATGGCGCCAAAATCGCAACGACGAGACCTTTCTAGTCATTTAGATTGCAACCATTTATGAGCACTTCCATTTTTTAGAATTTTTTTAACTTGGACGTGGTCTCCTGATCACACCTCCCCGTTGGGAAGCTTTTGGACCCCAAAAGGCTTCAATTACCTGTTCAAAAGATGAGGGTATAGACCCCTCACCTTTTCCACCTCCATCCATTTTTCCTTACTCGGTTTGCTGCCTTTAAGACCAATCCGAAGATAATCGACACTTCCCCTCTTCGAAGTGTGTGTCCTCCTGTCAAGGATATCAGCCTCTTTTAGCTCATCCAAATATTCTGGCAAGGAATCTTCTATGGATGGCAGCTGAATGTCACTCTCTTGATCATCAATTAAAGGAGGCTCATACAAACGTAAATTTTCCACATTCACAACGGAATATATTTGCATATATGAAGGCAAATCTAGTTGAAAAGCATTATTTCCAACTTGTTTAATAATCTTGAATGGACCATAACGAATAGGCTTCAGATTTTTACCTTCTCCTTGAATTATTTCTTTACTAATATGCAGCCATACCTCATCTCCTTCTTGAAACTTATGACCAACTCTGTGTTTGTCATGCCTTTCCTTGTACTTGCCTTGACTCTTTTCAAGTTGTTCTTGAACCTGTTGATGTATGAGCTGAATTCTTTCAATGAACATGCGAGATTTGCCAATGTCACTATGCCCATCAATGGCAACATCCTTCTCAAGAAAGAAATCTAAAGGTGACTTAGAAAAATACCCAAAAAATGCTTCAAAAGGTGAAGTATTTGTAGAAGAGTGATTGGCTCGGTTGTAAGCATGCTGAATGTAATGCAAGTGCTCATCCCAAAGCTTGGGATCCTTGCTACAATAACCTCTCAAAAGATGTACAATGGTTCTGTTCACTATCTCTATTTGGCCATCTTTTTGCAGATGGAAAGCAATACTCTTTTTCAACTTGGTGTCCATCATCTTCCATAAATTAGACCAAAAATTCCCAACAAATATGGAATCCCTGTCACTAACAATAGAGGTTGTTCATTATGAATTGCGTACTTCTAACATCTCATCAGATTCAGAACATCTGAAATATCCAATTTTTACTATTAGATCTCTGGAAAAGGTCTCTAGCTCCCTTGGCTAGGCTTCAAACTAATTTTGTCTCATGGTGGCCCTGATAGCTCCTTCATCTTCCTCGAAGAAAAATATGTTGTAGATCACCTCTGTTCGACCTAAAACCTATTCCAAACTGCTCAAAATGCTGAAGAAACCCAAAATTGACTAAAATTTCATCTTGTTTGGTCGAATATTGAGAGAGTTATGGCTTATGCAAAAAAAAAATGCCTAATGTCCCCCAAAAACCCCACTAAAAGTGTGAGAACTCCAGTTAACTTGACTAAAATGGCGGACAGACAGAAATGGCAGAACCCACCAGTCGAAACCGTCAGCAGTCTAGTAGTTGTAATAAATGTGAGATGGGGTGGTGGTCATATGTTATCACCGCCTTGACCATCGCCTAAGCCGCGTGGATAAGCCACGCAATAAATGTCACATTAAATCTGGAATGGTGGTCACATTATGACAAACAGTTTAATGGTTAATGATTATGGTTTAATACCATGCCCCTGGTCACTGCGTAAGGAGACATGGATGTCGAGGCTAGCTCTGAGGGCTAGCCCCTTTACATTCTCCGTCGGTTTAAATGTGTTAGCCCATGGTCTCAAGCATCTGGTTACATCGCGATGGGCTACCCCAGAGGGGCTGGTCCCCAAATATTCTTCGCCCATCAAACGAGATGACAACTTGTTTCAACCACCTGACTCATTCAACTGATAACCATAGGCGGGCTGGTTGGGTCGGCCCTGCCCAAACTGTCGGGTCAGGGTTCGAATCCCTTTAAACTCAAATTTTTTGCCAATACTTTTCAACACTCGGTCTGGGGCCACGTGGAAGCCTCCGGGCAAGCCACGTGGCACCCACTGATAGGCCTTCAAATACAATAAAAAATTAAATTTTCCCTTTATATATATTTTTAAAAATGGCTAAGTTAATTTAATTAGAAAGTCTTGTTTTGGAGTTCATTGGACGATTTCAAACCTCAGTAACTTTCACATACGACCTTGGTTTTGAGAACCGTTCATGGTGCCAAAATCGCAGCGACGAGACCTTTCCGGTCGTTCAGATTGCCACCATTTCTGAGCACTCCCATTTTTGAACAATTTTTAACTTGGATGTGATCTCCTGATCAAATTCACTCATAAAATTCAATTAAATTACTTGTTTGACACAAATAAGAAACAAGGAAACATATGTACAACAAGCATGAGATCAATAAATAAATTTTCAATCTGAAGATGAAATTAGCACAAAAAGCTAACATTCATACTCAGATCAGAATCTAACCTTTCCCCCATTAAAAACATGGCTATGATTATATATCTCATGTATTAGAAGAATCTATAAAATATGGAAGCCAAGAGGTTCCCCAAAATTTCTTTTAATAGTAGCCAAAACCCCCACCTCTGGCTCAAGTGAGGCTAGCATAAGGATGCCTAAACTTGGCTAAACCATTGGGGGGTAAAGGAGGAGATTACCTTGGAGAATGCGGATAATATTAAAATTATTATTACTTTCAAATTTAAGGATAAGTTGTGGGATGATAAGGAGTTAGAGGAAAAAATGAAGCTAAGGTATTATAAGGTGTTGATAGACCCCAATCTTAATAACCAGAATTATCTTTTTGTCTTGATCAGTGCTAAGAAGTAAATAAACATTGCCAAGATAATATCTAATTCTCATAAGCTTCAAAATGAAATGGGTAGTTGGAGAATTCACAAAACACCTTGTGATACTAACAGGGTTGAAGATGAGAAACAACTTCTCTCGGATTGCCCAACTCCTATTCACATTCATTCTAATTTTCAAAAGATTTTCCACACTACCAAACTTCTTGACTTGTTAAGTTGGCAAAACTATGGTGATCTAGGAACACTTATCTCCTTTCTTTCAATCATAGAAATAAAATATTAAAGAATCACAATTAATTTCTTACTTTCTTAAAGCCCCATACACCATATTGGTCTTAGTGGACGTTAACTCATCATGATATATATTATTATTATTATTATTTTAAATAAAGAATATAACTAATGCAGCTAAATGTTCATAAGTATCAAAATATTTATTTCATCATACATCTCTATTTCAAATTGCTAAAATTAGAAAATTCATAAGAATTAATTAAATTATAGTTTTATTTAAAGTAATTATTATTATTAACAAAAATAATTAATATAGAAGTTAAACATATATCCACTTGAAAATTAAACTTGTAACAAGATTGTTAACCATGGAGATTCACCCTCACTTTATTAAGGAGATTCTTAATCTTTAAATAAGCTTTGCTCCAATACCATGGGCCAATATCATTGTTTATAATTACCACATTCCCAAAAAATCATAAGTCATTTCATGTTACACTTGTTCATATGACAATTTTTTAATTAACGATTTAATTAAAAGAAAAAAAAACATAACTATTTTGAAAATAAATCTAGCTTTTTTAAGAATATTTTATGGAGGTTAAATCCCTACCATGGACTTGATAATTATTGATAATTAAATTAAAATTTTGAAATACCTATTCCAAAATAGACATCTCTATCAACATAATTATTAAAAAAAAAGGTAAATATTATGTTGGAGATCAGAAGCACAGCAGATTCAACTAAATACTCAGCAAATAAATCAAGCACATAAGACACAGAGGTTTAACGTGGTTCACCCAACCAATCTGGGCTACATCCACACAACATAGGCATCGACAATTCTTTATTAATCAAACAGGAGATTACATAATTAAATCAATCCTCACAAACTCTCACTCTCTCCAAACAATCCGTATGGATACCTGTTATATAGCAAAGAGAATCTAACTGCCTCATAAATCCTCTCACATCAAATTTAGGATGCATTAACTCCCTCCCAACAAACTGGAGCTAATCTAGGAACTAATTCCTATTGTTGTCACACACTGAGATTTTTGCCTATTTTATTGAAAACAGAAAATCTCAACAATCTCCACCTTGACAACAATTAGCCTGATGCCCTGTTATTATTATTTTATCTCTTCTGCAAGCCAAGAGAAGCCAAACACCAACGCAGCTTCTCCAACAAAACTGGTTTCGTGAACATGTCTGCACAGTTTTCCTATGTATGCACCTTTTCAAGAGAGACTCCCCTTTCAGTGATAACCTGTCTTACAAAATGGTACTTAATTGGAATATGCTTTGATTTACTATGATAGGCCGGATTCTTAGCCAAATGTATTGCACTTTGACTATCACAAAGTAACATGATGTTGTCCTGTAACCTACCAAACTCACCAAGCAAACCTTTCAACCAAATCGCCTCTTTGCAAGCATGCGAAGTAGCAATGTATTCTGCTTCAGTAGTGGATAAAGCAACAATGTTTTGTAGCTTTGACATCCAGCTAATAGCTCCACCTGCAAGAGTAAAGACATACCCTGAAGTTGACCTTCTCTTATCCAAATCTCCTGCAAAATTAGAATCAACATACCCGCAAACAGATTCACTACTCTTATTGTAAGTAATACAATAGCTACTTGTGCCTCTCAAATACCGAAGCACCCATTTCACTGCTGACCAGTGTTCTTTACCCGAATTTGCCATATACCTGCTGACAACCCCAACTGCATGTGAAATATCTGGTCGAGTACAAACCATCGCATACATCAAACATCCTACTACATTAGCATATGGAATTCGAGACATATAATCCTTTTCTTCATCTGTATTAGGACATAAACTGGAAGAAAGCTTAAAATGGGAAGCTAAAGGAACTGACACAGGCTTCACATTGTTCATACCAAACCTCACAAGTATTTTCTCAATATACTTCTGTTGTGATAGCCACAGCTTACCATTGCTCCTGTCTCTGAAAATCTCCATGCCCAAAATCTGTCTTGCTGCTCCTAGATCTTTCATATCAAACGGCCTTGCCATCTGAGTCTTCAACCTGTTGATTTCTTCAATGCTTTTGCTTGCTAAAAGCATATCGTCAACATACAACACTAAGATAATGAACATGCCATTACTTAACTGCTTAAAGTAAACACAATGATCATATTCACTTCTTATATATTTTTGACTCAACATCAAAGAATCAAATTTCTTGTACCACTGTCGAGGCGACTGCTTCAGACCATACAATGACTTCTTGAGCCTGCAGACAAATTTCTTATTGCGATGCTGAACAAACCCTTCCGGTTGTTCCATATAAATTTCCTCATCTAAATCTCCATGTAAAAATGCAGTCTTAACATCTAGTTGTTGTAATTCTAAATCAAGCAAAGCAACTAAAGCTAACACAATTCGAATTGAAACTATTTTAACCACTGGTGAAAAAATCTCATGAAAGTCAATACCGGCTTTCTGAGAAAACCCTTTTGCAACCAGTCTCGCTTTGTACCTGTCCTCCGTATCATTCACTCCCCGTTTCACCTTGAAAACCCATTTTCATCCCACAGTTTTCCTGTCTTTTGGAAGTTCAACCAGATCCCATGTGCCATTCTTACCTAAGGCCATCATTTCTTCCTTCATAACTGCTTTTCACTTATCACTTTTCGAACCTTCTATAGCTTCCTGATAGCACAAAGGTTCATCATCGTTAGCGGTCAAAGCAAGTGAAGTAACATAATCATCATACCTTCTAGGAGTACGTTTTATTCTTGTAGACCTCCTTAAGGATGTTTCTGGTGCTTCCACAATTGGCTGACTACCATCTGTAGGAACTTCTTCATGACCGCCATCTGCAACCTGTTCATGACGTACATCTGAACCCTGTTCATAATCTAATTCTGAAACCTGTTCATGACTTGAATCTGAACTATCATTAGAAGTGCTGTCAAACTGAATGTGCTGAAAATCAGATACATCATCCTGTTTCAATTTATTATCTACATCTAACTGTACAAGAGAGGATTCATCAAACTTTACATCTCTGTTGATGATGATTTTGCGGGTAGTAGGATCCCATAATCTAAATCCCTTTGTTCCATCACCATACCCAACAAAGATATACCTTTTTGATTTTGGATCTAATTTAGTTCGCTGATGTTTAGGCACTAGAGCATATGCATCACAACCAAACACTCTGAGTTTAGAATAATCACAAGGGTGACCTTTCCATACCTCCTGAGGAATCTTGCAACCTATCGCTGTCGATGGTGACCGATTTATCACATAACAAGCTGTAGCCACCGCTTTTGTCCACAACTCCTTCTGCAAACCAGCATTACTCAGCATACTCCTTGCTCTCTCCAAAAGAGTCCTATTCATGCGTTCAGCAACTCCATTTTGCTGAGGAGTATAAACAGTGGTCTTATGTCTCTCGATCCCTGCATCCTTGCAATAGTTTTCAAACTCCTTGGAAGTAAAATCACCACCATTGTCAGTTCTTAAACATTTTATAGTTCTACCAGTGATGTTTTCTACCAATGCTCTAAACTGCTTGAAAACTATAAAAACATCAGACTTCCTTTTCAACATGTAGACCCACACTTTCCTAGAAAATTCATCAATAAATGATACAAAATATGACGAGCCACCATACAAGGTTGTAGGTGCTGGACCCAAAACATCTGAATGGATATAATCAAGTATTCCTTTACTAGTATGTTTGCCTGTTTTAAACTTTTGCTTACTTTGTTTGCCAAACAGACAATGTTTACAGAAATCTAACTTTCCAGACCTTAGACTAGGAAGTAACTTGCGATCAGCCAAAATCTTTAACCCTCTTTCGCTCATATGGCCCAACCTTTGATGCCATAGGCGAATGGAACTACTATCATGTTCAGACACCGTAGACACATGAACTGACCCTGTTCTTCCTTCTAACTGAAACAGATTTCCTACTTTCTTAGCTTTCATTACTAGTAAAATACCTTTGTAAATTTTCATTACTCCACCTTGAATTACAGTTTTATATCCATTAGTGTCAAGTGCCCCCAGTGAAATTAGATTTTTCCTTAAATCTGGTACATGTCTTACATCAGTTAACATTTTAGTTGTCCCATCAAACATTTGCAGCTGTATACTCCCTATTCCCACAATATTAGATGTGACATCATTACCCATGTACACGACTCCATCATTAACTGATCTATACGTCTTGAACCATTCTCTATTAATACACATGTGGTTTGATGCACCGGAATCTAACAACCAATGTTGATCATGATTTGACAAATTAACTGATAACACTTCGTCGCTCATACCTGAACTAGATGCCGAACCTGTATCTGTCGTGTTTGCTTCCTTCTTCTCTATCGATGAAGCTTCTTTAGAAGATTGTTGTCGCTTCCAGCAATCCTTCTTCAAATGCCCCGATTTGCCACAAAACCAGCACTTTACTTTGCTATTCTTCCCTTTCGACTTTGAACGCGAATCGCTGTGCTTACCAGAGCGTCTTTCTCTAGAACGACCTCTAGCCATCATTGCCTCCGATGTAGAGGTGTCTGCATTCGACCTCTTCCTCGTCTCCTCAGACAACAAGGCTCCAACCACATTGTCAAACTCAAGGATGTCTGCAGTACTAAAGCTTATGGAAGTAACAAAGTTATCCCACGATTCGGGCAATGAACACAATAGAGTTATTGCCTTATCCTCTGAATCAAATTTTACATCTAGACTTTGTAATTGTACCAATAGAGTATTGAAAACGTTCAGATGGTCAGTAATCGAGGTACCTTCCTTCATCCGCAAACCATAAAGCTGTCGCTTCAGGAGAATCCGATTTGTCAAAGATTTCGTCATGTAGAGCTTTTCAAGCTTCATCCACAAGCTTGCGGCGGTCTTCTCTGACACAATGTTGAATAGAACGTCATCCGCCAGACATAACCGAATTGCGCTCAGAGCTTTGTCATCCAACTCATCCCATTCATCCTCCGTTATGGAAGAAGGCCTTTTGCTTTTCCCTAACAGCGCTTTCGCCACGCCTTGTTGAATCAGCAGATCGTGCATCTTAACCTTCCAGATCTCGAAGTTGTTTTTGCCATTGAACTTCTCGATTTCAAAACGGGCACTCTGAGTTTTCGACATCTTGTTTAAAACAAACAATCTCCAAATCCAACTTTTAAATAAAGAATGCCCTTTTTAATTTATATTTTAGTCAAAAAAAAATTTGATTAAAAATTTCCCTTGCCTTAAAAAACAAATGCTACCCTTCACCTTATAAAAAAAGGCCTTTCTCCAAATGGCATATTACAGTTTAAATAAACCCCATTTAAATCGATTATTTAAAAAATATCGATTTTAAATACAATACAAATCGATTAAAGAACTTCAAATCAATGGCATATGAATAAATCGATTTTGAAATTCAATATCACCATTTAATGGCACTCGATACCAATTGTTGGAGCATTCGTTTCCGCGCCATTACAGTATTTTGGCGTGACTGTGTTAATTTATTCTGCGCCAATCCCAAATAAAAAATTCAAAACAGAAAATACGCGGCTCATTAATTCATATGCGTGTTCTGGCAATCAAAACATAGCATGGTTTCATGGAGTAATACCCTTTCGGTTTTCAGCGCACAATGTTTTACACCAAACCGCACCAACAACATACACAACAAACAAATATACTGTCGCCATTCAACGCATCAGCACAAAACTGCACGCAGGTTTGAAAAAACACTCTCCACGCAAATTTAACATACCTCTACGCTGGAGTACGCACCAGGTATATATATCACATACGCACCAGTAGTGGATATACGCTCCACGCAGCAGTGCACCTCCACGCAGGTGGAACAAACGACCTCCACGCAGCAATGTACAGGCACCGTACAGGCACCGCCAGCACCCTCACGCATTCACACGCAGGTATACAGTTTCTCGTGGCATCAATCAACCTGATACGCACCACCAGGCAGGCTCACACGACGCCCCCAACATGCTCTGATACCACTTGTTGGAGATCAGAAGCACAGCAGATTCAACTAAATACTCAGCAAATAAATCAAGCACATAAGACACAGAGGTTTAACGTGGTTCACCCAACCAATCTGGGCTACGTCCACACAACATAGGCATCGGCAATCTTTATTATCAAACATGAGATTACAAACTCTCACACACACCAAACAATCCGTATGGATACCTGTTATATAGCAAAGAGAATCTAACTGCCTCATAAATCCTCTCACATCAAATTTAGGATGCATTAACTCCCTCCCAACAAACTGGAGCTAATCTAGGAACTAATTCCTATTGTTGTCATCTACTGAGATTTTGCCTATTTTATTGAAAACAGAAAATCTCAACATATTAATAATATTTCGTAAAAAAATATACAAACTTTAGAAAGTACCTCCAAAATTTATCTCCATAAAAAAAACTTTCACACTCATCATACACATCTTTTAAGTCTACCAATCTTCTTTGAAATACATGACCTTAGTGCAATTCCAACATTTTGCATAAAGCATTCCAAGTAATTGGCCAATTGTTACACTCAATATTCATTGCTTTTGAATAATAGTTGTTTATCATTACCACATTCCCAAAAAATCATAACTCATTTCATGTGACACTTGTTCATATAATATTTTTTTTTTCAGCTAATGATTTAATTAAAAGAAAAAAAAACATAATTACAAAATAAATCATAGATTTTTATTTGTACATATTACTAAGAATATTTTAGAATATTTTATGGAGATTAAATCTTTAACAATAATTATTGATAATTAAATTAAAATTTTGAAAGCTCTATTCCAAAATAGACATCCCTATTCACATAATTATTAAAAAAATTGATAAATATTAATAAAATATAGTAAAAAATATAAAAACTTTGAAAAGTAACTCCAACCTTTATCTTAATTATAAACTACAAAAATGTGTTAAAGCTACGACAAAAACATCTCCACCATCCCCATTAAAAAAAGCTTTCGCACTCATACAAATCTTTATTTTTTTTAAATCTTGCAATCTTTCTTCAAATACATAACCTTAACCTTACTGCACTTCCAACATTTTGCATAAAACATTTCAAATAATTGGTCAATTTTTACACAGTGTTAATTGAATAATTTGTATTTATTCCCTACTACTCAACCTTTATTGTTTGGCATATATTCTCTATTATTCATATAAAATAGGAAGAAAAACCTATCTCAAAATATCTCATCTATATAATAGAACAATTCAATGTTATATATTAACATATTTTTAAATGTATTATATAATAATTAAATATATTTTTATGGTATAATATTTAAAATTCCATAATATATATTTCGTAGAATATGTGAGCGAGCAAGAAATAGATTTAGGTGGGCGATCTCTATCAGCCACTTGGATTTTGGCCCTACCATTCAAAATACAAAAATCCGTTGGCTTTCTTCTTGAAGCAAGAACAAGAAAATGTTTGTATCGGTGATTAGACTTGTTGAAGGAGAATAATAAAAAGAATATGTTTTCATGTTCAAACAAAACAGAAAGTCTAACCATGCGCTAATGACTCATCCTCTTCAATCCCATGAAATGCTCACTCTGACTCTAGTTAAAGTCAAGCCACCTGACACAAATGCACTTTTCTCTTCTATAACAAATTGTTCCACACAAATGCACTTTTCTCTTCTATAAAAATTGTTCCATGTGCGCTTAAAAATCTGTATCAAATTCGCTTCTCATCGCCTAATTGGCAATCGTTTCTGTTAAAAAAATCCACCCCTCATTTTCCGTATTGCCGTAGAACAACCATTTGCGCCTGCGTGTTGTACGAGGCGTCTACTGTTACGATACAGTACGATAAAAATTCGGATGGAAAATTTTCAATTAGGAAAAACCTGCGTGACTTTGTACGGTAATATATATGTGACAAATAAGAAAACCTGCTCCAGTTTCTAGTTTCTATGGGAATATGTGTGTGAAATAATAAGTGAAATTTTGAATGGTATGTGAAATAATAACATATACCGGTTTTAATTTTTGTTTTTTTTATTTAGAAAAATTTGTAATGAGATTGGTTTTGCATTATATATAATTTTTGTTTTCTATTTTGATAGTTAAAGGAATATGCAATTAATTTGGTCCTGTACTTTTTTTTAACACACGTAGATAAGTTTAGTATTACTGTAATTTTTAGTTGAGGTTTATACTAGTAGATAAGTTTAGTATCAGTGTAACCTTTTTTAATTGAAGTTTATATTAATTGGTGAAGATAGGATTATGTTAAGAGTACAAAAGTTTAGTATTATTATAATTTTTACTTGAGAGTTATTAGGACATAACTCTAGTATCACTATAATTTTTAGTTGAAAGTTATGAGAAATTGTGATTTTAGTAAGGGTTAGATTCTAAATTTTGATATGATTTATTTGGAAGAGTTTTGTTTTTAATATGAATCGTAAAAGCTTTTATTCTGAAATTATAAATATTTTATATCCAAAAAATAATAACACATGTATTTTTAAACTTTATGTTTTATATTAATTATGTATAATATTTTGATGAATTTATACAAAATTAGTTTTAGATAAATTAGAAGATATTTTCCTTGAACTATTTTAATTTTATGTTTAAGATTTGTGATAATTTGTATTATTATTAGTTTTTAAACTATAATAAATATGTTAAATATGTCAAACTATATAAATAAGTCTGTTTTTCTCACCTGCAATTATATAAATATATCAAATTCATATATATATATATATATATATATATAAAAGAGGTTGTAGCCGAGTGCTAGAGTGTTTTAAAATGGATTTTGATGTAGATTTTTTAAATGAATTTTGAAGCAAAATTATAGTAATACATGAGTCTGAATTTTTCTTAATCAAATCACTTGTTCTATTTCATTTATTGCATTATATTTAGAAAAAAAATAACTATTTATTGCTCATAGTAATATTATTAGTGATTTATTTTATTAATTTTGGTATTATTATTATTATTATTATTATCTACATTACTTTGAGCAAAGCAATTATTTCACTAATTTTCTCATTTAAAATGAATGATTTTATAAAATTGAAAACCCTTAATAGGATAAGTTTCTTTTTTAAGATATTAATTCAACAATCTCAATTTTTTTAGTGATTTTCCAATTAAAAAAAGTTATAAATCTAAATATGTTTCAATATCATCTTCTAAATTGACTTGTCCATTTTTCTTTGTATTATATCATTAGTTAAAAAAATGTATTTACAAATACTTATTTAATAATTTGTATAAGTAAAAAGATAATTTAAAAAAAATACTAATAATCTAATTTTTATTTTGATTAAAATATAATTTATATTATAATTAATATTTTGATTAAAATAGAATTTAAATTTTGAAAAATTATGAATCCTATATATATATATATATATATATATATATATATATTTTTTTTTTTTTTTTTTTTTTTTCGCTGCTACGCTGCGAACGTGACATAGCCGTGCCACCTCTGCTCTTTGCTCTCTGGGTTCAGCTCCAATGGAGGCCGGTGGGGGTGTTGAACCTGCCAATTTAGTAATGAATGAAAAAGAAAAGAGAGGGGGCAGGAACAGTAAGGATCAGATGATCCAGGTAGTAGAAGACATGATACAACAATGGGATCTATTAGACTTTAAACCAAGAAAAGGGCTCTATACCTGGACAAATAACAGGACAGGGGAAGACCATATTTCCACCAGACTGGACAGGTTCTTGGTCCAAAGCACATTGTTGATGGAAAGGAAGCTTATCTCATCAGCCATCCTTCCAAAGCTCACCTCGGATCATAAGCCCATCTGGCTAATGCTTGAGGAGGAAGAGAATTTGGGGCCAATCCCATTCAGATTTAGCCCACTATGGAATGGAAAGAGCGGCTTTGTAGAGACGGTCTAAATGGCATGGAACACCTCAGTGAATGGCTCTCCGAATTATGTATGGGAACAAAAATTAAAATTAACAAAAAAGGCACTCAAGGAATGGAATAAACTTCCAACAAATACACCCAAAGACCAAAGAATCGAGGCAGTGCAACACCTGGAAATTCTACAAAGTGAAATGGACACAATTGATATAAACAAAACAGAATTAGAAAAGGAGCAAGTAGCCCAATGCAAAACATTCCTCTCCTTCAGAAATGAAGAAGAGTATTGGAGACTAAAGTCCCGGAGTCTCTGGCTGGAAGCTGGAGATAGAAACACATCATATTTTCATCGACAATGTAGAGCTAGACTCTCCAGGAATTACATCTCAGAGATCACTTCCTCTAATGGGAGGCTCTGCAAAGGAATAGAACAAATAAAATATGCTGCAGTATTACATTTCCATCATCTTTACAGCAAAGAGAAAGAGGACTGTGAAGAAGATAAAAAATAATTCCTGAAGAACATTCAGCATTGGTCACCACATAGGACAATACAACATTATTGAAGCAAACAAATGAAGAAGAAATCAGCAATATAATTTGGTCCATGAACCCAGACAAAACCCCTGGGCCAGATGGGTTCACTATTCACTTCTACAGGATATGCTGGGATATAATAAAAACAGATCTAATTAGAATGATAAAAGGATTCTTGAAGAAAGAAAAAATGGGGGGTAGCACCAACTCAACATTCCTCACTTTAATCCCGAAAGAGACAAACCCCTCCTCCTTTGATAGGTTCAGACCAATCTCTTTGTGCAATGCCTCATACAAAATAATCACAAAACTTCTTGCAAATAGAATAAAGCCACTGCTGAGCAAACTCATATCAGATTCACAAGGGGGCTTCGTTAATGGGAGACATATCCTGGACAATGTAATCCAAGTCCAGGAAGCCATGCATTCCAGCAATCTTAGAAAGGATAAAGGTATGCTGATCAAGTTAGACATGGCTAATGCCTTCGATAGAGTCAAGTTGTCCTATCTATATCAAGTTCTAATCTCCTTTGGATTTGATCAAGAGTTAGTAAATTTGATCCAAGCATGCACCAGTAGTCCATGGATAGCACCTTTGGTAAATGGGAGGCCGGCTGATTTCTTCCAAGCCACGAGGGGGTTGAGACAAGGATGTCCCCTTTCTCCATTCCTCTACATCTTAATGGCGTACAGGTTGAGTGTAGTTGAGCTGATGTCTCTGGACGAAATAGAAACTTCACAAAGAACTGCTAATCATCCCACAAGACAACAGGTGACAAATACCTACCAAATGAAAATCTAAGAAACTTGCAGAACGCAAACAACAAAAAGAGCTCGCTGTTATGGCACTTAAGTATTAAAGGGCAACGTTTTTTCACCCGGAATTTATACCGTATCCCAGGGAATGAGAAATACATCAAGCTGCTGACTGATAGTATAATGGGTCACTCGCCATTAGCCACACAAGACAACCTGCATGAGATATGTGCGTTTTTAGAAAACAGAGGGGACAAGATGCTCTACGATATTTTAAAGTGGAACGAGTCTGGGCTCTGGATTGATTGGGATTTCAGAGATATCCCAGCTCACCTAATGCAGCAAACAGAAATTCTCAAACAGGAACTTTGTGAGGTTGTCCTGGTGCATAAATCAGAAAAGGATAAATGGGGATGGGGACCTATAAGAGCATACACCTTAGTCAAAGGCTATGAATTGATGCAAACACAGAGAGACCGAATTCATCCTGCAAAGTTTTGGAAAGAGGTATGGGATCCAATGGCACTGCCCAAGGTAAACTTCTTCTTCTGGACATTAATGCATAGAAAGATCTTAACCGGTGAAAACCTTATGAAAAGAAACATTGCAGGTCCGCATAGGTGCACACTTTGTAAAGAAGCCATGGAAACCTTGGATCATTTATTTGTTGAATTTCCACATGCAAACAGAGTTTGGACCCACACTCTTCAATGATTAGAGGTTTTAATCCCCACTAAAACTTCAATTGTGGACTTATTCCTCTCATGGAAAGAGCGCTAGCTGTCGCTCTCCCTAAACTCATCATGGGCAAGAATCTGGATCACTCTCCCCAAGCTAGTGTGTTGGAAGCTATGGCTAGCTAGAAATGAGCAGATATTTAACAATGTAACTTGGATCCCCAACATGGTAGTAGCAAAAGCAAAAGGACTCGTCGAAATTTTGAATTCTCAGAAAATCAAAGAGGATAATTCGATGCAGCAAGAGGAAAAGAATTGGCTTGGCACTCAAGCATTCATCCAACGGATACACAACACAGAAAAACCCCTCAGAAATCCTGAGTGGAGGCTAAGAGAAAAGGATGAAGCTTTTCAGAATTGGTGGAGGAAGCAAGGAATAACAACAACATTTTTTGACGGTGCCTCTAAAGTCAACCCCGGGACAATAGGAGTTGGAGGACTCATATACTCTTCTGATGGAGGCATCAAAGAAACCTTCAGTTGGGGTCTAGGACAATGAACTAACAATCAAGCAGAAATCCTTAGCTTGATAAAAGTATGCCAAATAGCTAAAGAAAGAGGACATTGGGAGCTGCAAGCCTTCGGAGACTCAGAAATCCTGATCAAAATAATACATACGCAAGGCCAATTCAATGAAGCTGGTTTAAATAAGAATCTGCAAAGGCTGAGATACCTTCTCCAAGACTTCACTTCCTTTAAATTCTATCACATTCTCAGAGAATCAAACAAAGAGGCAGACTTCTATGCCAACAAAGGCTGCCTCTTGGCCCAAGGAGACCTTTGCAAAAATGGCGGAGATCCAGAAAATTGCTGGAAACAGAAAAAATAAAAGAATTGCATAGAAAGATGTAAGACTGCGGC
This sequence comes from Pinus albicaulis, assembly GCA_034641835.2. NCBI lineage: Eukaryota > Viridiplantae > Streptophyta > Pinopsida > Pinales > Pinaceae > Pinus > Pinus albicaulis. The sequence continues at coordinate 1,638,627,663 of CM076581.1, read as the reverse complement.
CATTCGAAGTTCTCTACTAATAAAATCCATACCCGTTTCAGTTAAAAAAAAATAAAATTAGAATTTACATTTTAATTAGATTAGAAATTTTTTATAATTCATATATATGATTTATATTTTAGGAAGTTAGAAAATTACAATATATATATATATATATATATATAGGAAATACAAGAAATGTCAATGATATATTTATATATAACAAAAATTAAAACATTATTGGTTTTACAAAAAAATCTATAATTATGTATATTTTTCTAAAAAAAAAAAATCGATCACACTTGTAAATGACTAAAATTCATATAAACATATAAATCTTAAAGAATAATGAATATAGCAATACAATTGAACTATTTCATTATGATAGAATAAAAAAAATTAATATAATATATAATGTTTATATTTACTATCTTTAAATTTTTACCTAAATATACCAAGTATCATTATATCAATATTTTTATATAACTCAAAATATTATTTTTACATTCTAACCATATTCTTTATATAACTCAACATAAAATAAAATATAAATAAAAACATATAAAATAAAATAAAAATATAGTAATACATAATATAATTAATAAAAAAAATTATTATATAATTAATAACTATTATTAAATTTTAATTAAAAATATTTATATAGAAAATATTATTTATTTTAATTTATGTTTTAATGTAAAAATATTTATCATATAAAATTCTATTTAGTGTTGTAAATATTAAAAAATAGAAAACACAAAATAATAAATGTTTTTAATTATTTATTTATTACTATGTAAATAATAGTAAAAAATATTAGATATCAATTTTTGGGATCAACTATATTAAGTAAGTCATTCCTCTATAGCCATTTTCATGAGAGTCACATAGTGTCAATCATCACTCATGGGGCTTGCACTTGGTAACCGGGTCTTCACGGGAGGTCGCCCATCCCATATCGCCTCTGGCTCAAGCGCGCTTAACTATGGAAATTTTCCCCACAATCAAGCTGATGACAAGATACTGGGTTAAAACAGATCCTATCATATAATATTGTATGTGTCTCTTTCAGCACGAAAATCCTCAAGAAAATACTTCATTAAAACTATATTTTATTCAGCTCCACAGACACATAAAGGAAAGAGAGCCATACAAAAAAAAACACTGACATATATTAACACAAGAAATTCAGATTCAAACTATTTGGCCAAATTTTACAATGGATGGCCTTTCGACTCTTGGCCCTATACAAAGCTCTCAAACCATCTGTCTCTCTCTCTCTCTGTATTCCTCACTGTTCTTCCATCCTCACACACTCCTCATATTTATATATAATAATGAATTTATTCCACTCCATAATTTCCTCCACACAAATCTCAACTAAAATCCAAATTAGATTTATCCTTTTTTTGGACTCAACTAAGTCCCGTTTAAGGAATTCCTAATCCCTAGATTATCTACCTAATTCAAATCCACTCATATCCTTAATTTATTAAAAGAATATTTACAATACTCCTCACTTACAACTTTCTCTCTTAATTTATTAAAATGAGCATAATAAATTATAAAATAATTAAAAAATTATTAGCATCAGCCCCCTAATTACACAATATATTAATAAAACCCAAGCAAGATGCTCCTGCATCATACTCCCCATGTAGAGAAGTTTCCATACACTCATGTCTATAAGGTCTGTCGCTTTTCTGTAATAGTGTGACAACCACAAGTCTTGATGACTTACTCCCTCTAGGATTCCAAACTCTATTCTGCCGCTGGTACTTCATAGTATCAACTCGATTTGGTAACTCATCACTCACTCTGTCAATCGGATTCCATCAGCTTCTCCAACAATTTCTTTCGCCAATTCCTCGGAGTAATTCCTCTTTGTCTAATGCTTTCGTCTCCAACTGTGCTGAACACTCAACTTTATGAAGCAAAGAATAATCAAGAATTTCTTCTTGATCACAACTATAGTCATTGATTTCTTTTATAGCAACAACTTTCTCATCTGGTGTTATACTTGCATTCATCAACAAACTGTTATTTTTAAAAAGATAAGACCTTTCGGTCTCTGTTGATGCTTCAAGCACCAATCTCCCATCATCGACTTTCTGGACTTCAATAGATCCTGTTTTGAACTATTGATTGCTTCCATATTTATCCCCTCGGTTCACTATTTCTGTCTCCTTTATGTCCCTATGGACATAATTTCCTGGTTGCTCTTGATCTTTTAGCTCAACTCCAAATAATTTCTGCTCAATTTCTCTGATTTCGACATCACATCTGTTAATGTCGTTTTCTGTACCTACAGTCACATTATTATCTGAAAAGTTATAACATTCATTAAACTCTATAAATGTTAAAGACATTTCATCCCTATCACGCATAGTAACTGCAATCTCTTCTAGATCAGATTCTGCAAGCTTCATTTCTCCCTCAGGTTCCTTAAGCCACCGTTCCAAGAACTCTATTTCCGTGTGAAATCTTTCCAACATTTCATCACAACCTTCATTCTTCTTCTAACAATATTCCCGAGTTTCCATGTTTTCTGTTTCATCAAACTGCAAAATTCCATCAGCAATTTCAATAAACAAATACATTTGTTTACCTCCTTGGAATATCTCTTCGTCATTTCCATTATGCTCTTGCTCCATAACAGCTTCAACTAGCTTTCTTACACCAAACAAAAATTCATTTATGATTTCTTCCTGCTGCAACACATCAGTACCTTCCTCCTCTTAAAGGAATTCTACATCACACTTCACCTTAAGAGTTTCCTTCATCTCTGTGACAGTTTCATCAGACTGTCCACCATCTTTCGCACATCCTACAAACATACATAAACTATGAGATTTAAAAATTCAAGGCTTCATAGCCTCATCTACTTCTCTCAACGACACATCTTCGGATTATTTTGAACTATTGCAATAGTTCATGAGATCTTCCTCATTGATCTCTTCACCCAGAATTTCACCTTGTTCTGGGCCACAAATGGAAACTTCCATGTTCAACTCAGCCTCTTTGAGTTCTTCACATCCCATTTGAACACTTATCATCTGCTCGAGCTTCCTTAGCTCTTCTGTTAGTTGTATGTTTACCCGTTGTTCCCTCTTTGTGTGTAGTCTCTGCCACTTCACTTTCTTCCTCATGGTCCAACCATGTGTCTGGTCTTTCATAATCTTGTGCAATAATTCCATCAAAAATTCAAGGTGAACTGTTATCTCAGCCTTCTCCTGCTCATAATCTTCATCAGTCAACTACTCACATATGCCACTTACCTTGGCATTTTCCTTCTTCTTCCTTCTGTTGTGGTCTTCATTAGATCTTCTAAAATGACTATCAAAAATCATCTTCTCCTCCTTTGTGAACTTCATTTGTTCACGTGCGAATTTCATTCAAATCCCCTTTTCGGCAAGCTTTCATACTTGCCATTCAATAAGGAAAGCTCTCTTCCTGCGCTTGACCTCTTGCGATTCTCTGTCTTGGAATCATTTCTGGGCAATTCTCTTGCTTCACTTTGCTGCAAACAACACTTTAGTAATGCTTGTGTTATAATGACCAAACTCTTTGGGTGTCGGGCTCTGTCGATCATGCACCCAATTACATTCAAACCTTTGACTTGATTCAATACTTTTTGACCCAGACTTTACATCAACTTTTCATCTTGGATGAAAAATATTCAATCTTAACTCAAACTATCCAAACTTTCATTTAACCCTAACATCTGTTTTGAATTCAAGGCTCGCCCCAATAATTATGATAGTGGATATTTTGACTTAATTCAAGTTATACAATCTTCCAACGAACATCTTCACTCTCTCTCATACTCCATTCTTATGAAATATCATCAGTTTCCCATTATCATTTCACATGATGCTGAAGTCTTTAATCGAAATGAAATCCAAGTTTTCCAAGATTTATTTTATGGTGAAAATAAATAAACCATTCAATTTTCAACATTCAAAAATACCTTTCTGAATTATCATACCTTATGCTCACATTAAGGTTATTAATAAACCTTCTCTTTGCAATTTCAACTCTCTGGACTTCACTCTTCTGTGTTGTCCTTATCACTATGAATATTCGCATGCCCTTCATGCCATAATCTCTTCAACACGCTCATCCTCTTAGCGCAAAAAGTTTTCCTGTTCTTTTATGCAGCTCCTTCTTTGCAAACTCTCTCTCCATAGTTCGCCTTTCTATCACTTTCTCAATACATGATGAAAACCTTTACAAATGGTTTGTTTTGATAGACCACAATTGTTACATAATGGTTTCAAGCTTGCTGCAATTTTAAAGGTTACACTTCCTCTTGCCTCATAAGCTTACATCAGGTACATATACCTTGCTTCATTTACCATGCTTTCGTTGCGCAACTTTTGTTGTCTTCTGTTGCTTCCTTTTCTGCACCTTTTATGTCTTTGTATTGTTCTCTCGCCTCTTCCTCCTTTCATAGAACACTTGTGTCGCATGCTAGATGTATTTCCACTTGACGGATCAGGAGCTTGAACTTCACATGCTGCTACAAACTTTTCCATGACCCATATCCTATCATGCGAAAGCTAATCTCCTTTGTAAGATTATGATTATAAACCATAATAAAATACCGCTTTAATTAACTTCCGAATATATGAATAGACTTTGTTAAAACCCATTTTCAAACATCATATATTCAGCGTCCAATTAACATTCTATACTTTGGTTAAAACACAAATTACCAACATGATATCATTCGGCCCACAGTTACCTTTACATGGACGATTAGACACATCCATCAATTTCCATTCAAAAATATTCTTCAAGGCTTTTCAATCGAGCTCTCTATCCACTTTCTGGCCAGCTTGTTGTGGACAAGATCTTTTATAATCCTCCAATTTGTTCTCATTGCTCTTCGCAAGGGAAACGTGCCTAGGGAAACGGAACTGAGGATGCCACTCAGATAAAACACCATTTTCAGATGATCCACTGCAAGGAACGCATAATTTCGATTGAATTTAACCGCATCTTACTCACCATCTACCTCATGCTCGCAAGCTTATTTCTTCCTAACACAAATTTCCTAAGAAATATTGTCCCTCACGCTTCCGCAACTTCAATCTGCAACTTCTGCAATAGAACATATCACATGTTCTATTCTCCTCCTTTAAATTAACATTCAGAAACCAAATTTCATAAGGATATCCATTGTCAACGCATCTAATCTCAGCGAGGGAAGCGATTTAAAAAAAAAATGGCTGCCATGCAAATTCACAATCGTGCAAAAATGGATGTCGTGCAAGGATTACTTCAAATTCACAATCATGCAAATTGGAATTGGGAACTTTGGGAATGTGCCTATGGTATTGATTGGTGTAGTATGCGGAGGTGATTATGAAATATGCAATCAAATGGGAAATGCATATATATCATTTGGTCAATGGGTTGGTGCGGTGATTACGTATACCTATGTATTTCATATGCTTGCACCTCCTCCAGCAAGCAACGTGAAGGGAAGCCTTGAATCCGAATTTGACGCGAATAAAATTGATATCTAGACACCACCAATACACCATATTCACCAAATATGGAACCATCATTTTAAAGAAGAAAACGCAACATTTTTTTTTTGAAGCCACTGCCCCCATAAGCCATACACAGAGTTCAAAGTAATTTCAACCAAGAAATACGATGTCAAAATGACTGTGTATATAAATAAGAAGGCATTGTCTACATATGTCTCTACTAAAACATAAAATCGAATGCTGGCTATATCATAATCCCACGAGGACTGTGTTTAATTCCTCACGCAGGCTCGCTAGGAATTTGAACCTATACATGCCAAACGCAGTAACCAGATCGTGCTGGCTGCACTCCACGTTTCCACCATGACTGTGTCAACATGTTTACATAGCATCGAGTTCAATCCACATGAAACACACACCATATCTCCACAATAAAACATCTTCTCCATTGCCTACATTCAAACCAATCCGTGCTTCCGTCTCCTGACCGCACTCCACTACCTTGTGTCAAGTCTGCAATCTCATTGCTCGACTATTAACACAACATTAAATACTGGTCACACACTATTAATTTCAATTTTCATTCAACATAATGACATTCTGATGCAATTCTCACACAAGATTGAACATAACGCAATATCCTTACTGGACTGTTAACACAGTTACAAAATTAGATTGGACATTGTATTTGTATGATTGCTAACACAGTTGTGAATTTCATTTCACATTGTCTTCATACCACAAATCCACGGTGCTGCATTCAAAATTGACTGCCTCTGCACCGAGTACATAGTGTTGGAATGTCTCATACGTTGGTTGATTCCTCCTTTAGTCGACTTCGCCAGTGACGTTGATTCCAAGTGAACTCACATTCGTGCAAGTACCATACTTTTCTATTGTATATATATATACTTGCAGATTCAAAACAAAATGTAGAACAAGCATTTGTCCGGCTCCGATACCAAATGATGACAGGATACTGGTTTAAAACAGATCCTATCATATAATATTGTGTGTGCCTCTTTCAGCATGAAAATCCTCAAGAAAATACTTCATTAAAACTATATTTTATTCAGATCCACAGATACATAAAGGAAAGAAAGCCATACAAAAAAAACACTGACATATATTAACACAAGAAATTCAGATTCAAACTATTTGGCCAAATTTTACAATGGATGGCCTTTCGGCTCTCGGCCCTATACAAAATATCTCAAACCATCTTTCTCTCTATCTATGTATTCCTCGCTGTTCTTCCATCTTCACACACTCCTCATATTTATACATAATAATGAATTTATTCCACCATAATTTCCTCCACACAAATCTCAACTAAAATCCAAATTAGATTTATCCTTTTTTTGGACTCAACTAAGTCCTGTTTAAGGAATTCATAATCCCTAGATTATTTACCTAATTAAACTAAACTCATATCCTTAATTTATTAAAAGAATATTTACAATAATCCTCACTTACAACTTTCTCTTTTAATTTATTAAAATAAGCATAATTATTTATAAAATAATTAAAAAACCATCACCCCCCTACTTACACAATATTTTAATAAAACCCAAGCAGGATGCTCCCGCATCACAGGACCACTTAACTTGCTACCCCATTTGCAAAACCTTAGCAAGTATTGTGCCTCATGAACCATTCAAGTAGAGCTCCCTTCACTATTTATGCATCATTAAGCTCGATGCAGTATTTACAACACATTGCTTATTGGAGCCTTATAACACATCTCAATGTAGTATTTACAATACACATACACATAAACATAAATAAAACTAATTTGATCAACCAAAAAATAAAGAAGGATACAAATCCCGCACCTCATCATCCATCTCCCATGTACCTTCATCGAGCCCAAAGTTCTTCCACTGCACTTTAACTTGCTCGATTGCTCTGTTCCGGAGCATGAGTTGTTTCCGCTGCAAAATGCACTAAGGTTCTGGTTGGAATTCTCCCTCTAGTTCCACATGTAATACAAACCAATCAATCACATGATCAACATCGTGGACATACTTCGTAAGCAATGAAGCATGGAAAACATCATGGACTTTCACTATTGGTGGCAGTGCAAGTCTATAGGTCATTGGTGAGATCCTCACAAGGATCTCAAAAGGCCTGCAATATTGAGGTGTTAGATTAGCACATGATTCAATCCTCGAGGGGCTCCTCTTAGGCTTAATACACAAGTACACATGCTCTCCAACCTGAAACTCCTTGAATTCTCTATATTGATATGCATAACTCTTCTTCTTGTCTTATGTTGCCTTCAAATTCATTTTGATAACCTGCATATACTATTCCATCTCAGCCAATATATCTTGTCCAATTAACACCATGTTCACTGGATCACTCCAGTTGATAGGAGTATTACAACTTCTCCGGTAAAGTGCCTCAAACAGACTCATCCTCAAGGATTCCTGATACCCATTATTATATGCAAACTCTACCAGTGCAAGCTACTCCTCCCACTTCCTCCACTAATGCATGACATACATCCTTAACATATCCTCAAGAATCATGTTAACCCTCTTTGTTTTCCCATCTATCTACAAATGATAAGTTGTTATGAAGTCAAACTTTGTACCCAAGCCTGCAAACAACTCCTTCCAAAACCTAGAAATGAGCTTGGCATCTTTATCTGATATGATCTTCTTGGGAACACCATGCAACCTCACGATCTCCATGATGAATATCTGAGCTAAATCACTAGCTGAATTTGTATACTTAGATGTAATGAAGTGAGCTACCTTGCTCAACCTGGTAACCACAACCGTGATGGAATCATGTTGCTTCAATTTCCTCGGAAAACCTGTAATAAATTCCATGGAAATGACCTCCCATTTCCACTTTGGAATCAGAATTGGCTGTAACAAATGAGATAGATGCTTACACTATTCTTTTACATGTTTATAATCCAAACATATAACAACAAACTCAACCACCTCTTTCTTCAAGTTTTTCCAATGATATAACTTCTTAACTGTTTTCAGAGTCTTCTGATATCCGAGGTGACCTAAATACGGCTTGACATGAAACTCCCTCAAGATAAGTTTCTTGATCTCACTGTTGTTCGCCACATAAATCCTATTCTTGAATCTGACCAAGCCATCTTCCATGAGGTGATTCTCCTCATCCCTATCACCTTCACCTTATTGTTGAAACCTCTGATTTAGCTATTGGTACATGTCATCATGTTTCCCTACCTGCAAGAATTTCTCTTGCGAATTTGTCCCATAAGAACTTACTACTACAATATGATTCATCTGCACTCTCCTACAGAGTGCATATGCAACCTTTCTCTTTGTATCCTTGATGTATCTGATCTCGAAGTCAAACTCGTTTAGAGTATCCAACCATCTAGCTTGCTTGGAACTTAGATTGGGTTGTTCAAACAAGTACCTTCGTCCACTATGATCACTCATCAGAATAAACCTCCCGCCAAGAAAATAATGTCTCCACATCTTCAGGGCATGCATGATAGTTGGCAACTCAAGATCATGAATCACACAGTTTTGATCAAGCTCATTCAACTTCTGACTCATATCATACCACCTTCCCTTCCTGCATCATGACTCCATCAAGTTTTCTCTTACAAGAATTTGTACATACCAATATACCAATAACTTCTTTGTACATACCCATAGTGTTATTCAATTCTCAATCAATATCTCTGTATTTGTACTTTTAACATGGATACATCCACCTCTTGGTACTAGTCGGAGAAATAATAAAACCTGCTTGAGTCTGAGTTCATAGTTTCTATGGGAATATATGTGTGAAATAATAAATGACGTTTTGAATGGTATGTGAAATAATAACATATAAAGTGTTTATATATATACATGTGTGTAATTTTTTAATTTTTGTTAAAAAGTTATTGTTAACATTTATATGATTAAATTAGTAGCATGAATTGTTAAAAAGTTACCATTAACACTTTAGACACTTTTATCTTTAATACAAGACCTCTCAAAACAATAAAATAATATTAATATTTCAATAATTTTAAATGAAAATTTTACTTTAAATTTATAATTTATAATATAAATTCGTAATCTATATATGATTGTATATTACAAATCTTATTAACATTTTTATCTATATACTCAAATTTTAACGTTTAAATTATTTTTAACATAATTGTTTCCTTGTTTTGTGGCTAAACTAACAACTTATGTAATTAGTCTTTGCATTATTATTGACTGTGAGCTTTAAAAAAAATTAAAAAAAAATGTTTTGTTGGGATGTTTTTTAATTATACATTAAAATATATGGGATTAAGAGGTTTTGTTTTGTTTTTTTAATGTAATTGTACTTTTTCAAAATTTATTAATTTATATAAATTATTTAAATATTGAATTTTTATGGCATATTAATTAATATGCATAATACGTTAGTCAACTTAGATAAAATAAAATAAGTGTTAAGGGATTTAAAAATTTATATAAATTATTAAGTATTAAATTTATGTCATATATTAATTATATGTAATATTGCAGTGAATGTTATTAAATTTACCTTTAGTTCATTTAGAAGTATTTTCATTCAACAAGCATATTTGTTTTTCTAAAGGATTTTGTGTTTCTATATTTTTGCTTTTGCGTTTGAGATTTTTTTAATATACAAAAATTGATATTTTTTATCATTATAAAAAATAATATGATTTTTTTAATTATTATTTATAACATAAGTTTGTAAATTTATCATTAATAATATAATTTAAAATTATATATTCTATCAAAATCAATTTACTTTTAAGGTTTTAAAACATTTTAAATTTAATTATTTACTTATATAACTGTTAAAATATATCTGGTTAAATCCTAGTTTTGATATTTAATAAATAAATTAGCGAGAATTGCTCGGGTTCTTCCACCTTGAAATGATGTGCAGAGCAATGCTGCCAATTTCACTTTCATCCCCATATATATGGGAGAGCCATGGCATAGAGTTGATTTCATCAGTTATGTACATGAAGTTGGTCGTGGATTTTCTTAGGTTTTTTGGGGGCAATCCGACTACCCACCTTTTATTGTTTGTTTCAGGATAAAAACAGAATGAATGGGCGTGACCCTGTGTAATCCCTCGTCGTAAGTAATCGTCCTGAAAATGAAAAATGCTTCCAAAGTGCTGCCAAGCACTTCAAGATTTTCTTCGATGGAGGCTTCACTATTTTGGTGTGGCCTTGGTGGTAGTGGTCATCGAGGATTTTGGTCGTCTCCCTTTTTCCACATGCATCGCTTCTCATATGTGCATGGACTTGATGATTATGGATCCCATGAAGATGATAAAATATTTGCATAGGGGGGTCTCCTTTCCTCCGAGTGTTGACCCAACCACCAACATGCCCCCAAAATACAGGACCTTCATATCTTCATAAAAAATTATCTGGTAGATCCTAATTAATTTGGGTCAAGGATGAAGATGTAGTGGAACATTTCAAACACAAGATACAATAGCGTGAAGGTCTCCCAATAGCTAAGCTAAAGCTCATCTTAGAAGGGAAATTATTCCAAGAAAAGAAAACTCTCAAAGATTAGAAGATCAATAAAGGCTTCACTCTTTCTTTGGTTTCAGGGTTTTGAAATAGATCTGGACCTGGGCCATCTGTCTCCTACAAAGATGCAACCATAGGAGATTCCATACATGTTAGGGCTACAACCCCAAATGAGACTGTGCTTGGGCATTACATAGTGGAAAAGAAGGAGGAATAG